>CM028377.1:128801038-128837282 GCA_013146195.2 Codonopsis lanceolata
TATGCATCAATGGTTAGACCAAAATTTGAGCACATATTGATTGTATGATGAGCAAAATAGCATCTTATGGAAGGTCAGCGCGGTGGTAAAAGATAATCTCCTCCCTATGAGTCCCTCGAAGCATCAACCTCCCACGTTCCTCCAAATCAATTTCAATCCAGCCAAACACTAACCGCCAAATATTACCACTACCCCAATCCATATCCAACCCAAAATCCTATCAACCCAAAATTCCTATCCACCCAAAATCTAATCTGTCCAAAACCCAAATCCTACCCAAAATCAAAATCCTTACGGACCCTTTACCAAACACCTCCTCAAAATCCTTATCAAATACCACGGCCAGAAATTAATCTGACCTTTCCTAATCGGCCGGTATATACCAAAAATCAACTCCCCCCCACCAAAATGGAGGCAGACATGGAGAACTTGAAAAGTATGATGCTCGAAGCTACGGACAAAGAAAAATTTTCTCTGAAGGCATTAACGCTAAAACCTTGACCATACTACCCCCAAATTTCAAAATGCCGACATAGAAAAATTCGACGGGACTTGATGCCCTATCTCCCACCTAAAATCTTACTCTCTTGGCATGCAATCAAGCGGCTAGTTTGAAGCCATGGCCTCAATTTTCACCTTACCTTAATAGGGGCGCTAAGCATTGATTAATGCTAGCGAGATGATACACCATGGGCACTTGGGACCAAATAGCTGAAGGGTTCCTAGAAAGGTACAAAGACAATACCACCACTAAAAATAAAAAAGGGAACTTGAGGCATGCACCCAAAAATGAAAATCGAAACATGAAATTTGCGGCCGAGATGTAAGGATAAAGTCGCCAGGACTTTGGGCGGACGATCCCGGTGAATCATGCAAAATGTTCATCAAAAACCTCCAACCCATTTACTTAGAGCGCATGAGGTATCTCCCTATAACAATTTTAAAGAAATAATGGAGATAGGAGTCCGTATTGATGAAGAAATACGTACGGGATCCTTAGAGATTGATACACATACACCCCCAATTTCACTCTGTAACTCTGAATCAGATGAAGAATCTTCGGAATAAGTCAATGTGGTTGAAAGAATTCCACCTGGCAAATATAGTAGTGTGCCATGGTCATATGAATCTGCCAATTCTGTTGAAGGAAGCAATAATGCTAACAAGAACCTCATAGGACCCTACCGAGCAAAAATAAGGCATTACGATGAGCGAATGCCTCGATGTCCCTGATTTTCCAAGGCTTGATGGCATAAGGAGTTTTGAAACCAATGGAAAATTATCGACCTCCACCAAAGCTATCAGACACATGCGACCACTCTCAGTATTGCGAGTATCATCGTAGCAGTGGCCATCCCACTGATAAGTGTTATAAGCTCAGAAGTGTCATCCAAGATCTTATTGATGGCCAAATCATTGAAAAGCCGCACTCATAATTGTCTCTAGTAAAAAGTAAAAATACCCTAGAATACCCTTGTATATACACCTCCAAAGACCCTTTGTACCTTTGAATGTCCTCTTGTCAAATAAAATCTCCAGGAAACAACTCTTTTCAACTCAGCATCAATTTTCATAAATTTTAGGATTCTTGTTGTTTTTTGGTACCACTAACAATTTTGCAGGGGCTGAAAAATAAAAAATTTGACTACTATCATTTGCTCTCTTGAGAGGACTATCCGGAGGTACGTAATCACTACATCTCATTTTAAAAAAAATGATTATTTTTTTTAAAAAAAGAGAGTCTTCAAAAAAAACAAAAAAGAAAAAAAAAAAGAAAAAAAAGAGAGAGAGGTTTTTCTATGTGTTGTCTTTTGTTTCCCAAAACATGTAAAGACAGGAAATTCCCCCCTCACCATTATTGTCAATTGTCATCACCAGTTGATAAGTGCATCAGTCATTCTTGATTCAAAAAAAAAATCTAGCAAGTCCTACTTTGAGATGTCAAAGTCTACCACCTCAAAAGGAAAAAAAGAGAAAGAGAAAAAGGAAAACAAAAGAGCCAAAAAGCAAGAAAAAAGAAAAAAAATGAAATGATGAAAAAAAAAAAAAAGAAGGACCGATAGGGAGCCAGAAAAGAAAAGAAAGTTAGAAAAGCTGGGACAGCCAAGAAAACATAAAAATCTGGAAAAGCGGGAAGTCCAGAAAAGGCAACTCAAGGACCATACGTTACAATTCAGGACTAGGGGCTTTTTAAACCCCAAAGGTATTTTCTTAGCCCATATTGATGTCCACAACCCATTCTTGCAGGAGTATGCTCATGAACCCATTTGGTCACCGTTATTTCAAAAGTCCAACCATGCCCTCAGATCAAGCTTTTCGAAGGTATCTATATTCAAGTCTGGTAAATTCTTGCTTCTCCTATTTTAGTTTGTCAAGTTTTTTTTTCTTGATCTCTGAGTACATATCGCCAAAATATCTGTTAAAAAATGAATGACGAGTCAACTCATGGAAAAACATGATAAAACTGCACGAGTTGGTGATGAGTCATTTCAAGAATATGGACCCACAAACCGTTAAAAATCTTTGTTCGATGAAGCAACCTTCTGTCTTGGTGAAAGGTCATCTTCGACCCATTGCGGCCGAGCTATTAAACGGTACACTAGGGGCTTCCAACCATACACCCAACCTCTTCCAAAGGCCAGAACAAATCCACCACTTGCCAAAGCCTAACCATCCCAAGACCCAGCTTCCCAAAACTGGGGCTGTTTCACCCTTATATATATACATCCATCAAAAGGAACCACCCTTTTAGCCCAAGAGAGAGAAGATATATATCTCTTCAAACACTCTCCAAAATTGCTCCGAGAAGTTAAGAAAAAAAAGAAAAAGAAAAAGAAAAAAAGAAGAAGGGAGAAATCTCTCTTGCAAAAAAAAGAGAAGAAAAAAAGAGAGAGAAGAGAAAAAAAAGAGAAAAAGAAAAAAAAGGAGAGCCTCTGCTGAGAAATTTCCTCAAAATCTTTCTCTCGCAACAAAAGAAAACATCAATCACTCCTGGGTAACCCCCATAACCCACAACCAAAGCCAAAATCCGATCTCCTTAGATCTAGAAACCAAATTCTCATCCAAAACCCACAGCTTAAAAGGCCAGCCAATGATCGCTTTGTGATCGCCTTTCTTAAAATAACCAAATCCATGGCCCAAAATACCTTTGAGCAAGAGGCCAATTAGATCCTCAACCCTAAAGCTAAACCATCCCAAATACTCAAACACTATACCCGAACCCAGTTGCCACTTATAGCTCTGTTTCAATCGGATGCAACGTGGTCTGGATCCAGGACATAACTACTTGCTAAAGACACATAAAATTATCAAAAGATAAATGTTAAGTAGGGTCCATAAAACCTGTGATACTCGGCGATAAACTCTGGATCATGACTCTTCTTTTTGTCCATTAGAGTCGTCCCACTTTCTGTGAGCATACTCATTTCTGTTTCCCACAAAAGTCTCTCTCAATCGAGTCTTTCTGGGGCTGTCTCCAATTAATCTCTTCAAAAACTTGCCCATCACATCTTACAAAATTTGGTTGATTAAATTCATCCTGGGGCTTCTCTCGTCAAACTCATTGGATACACAAAGGCTCATCATCTCCAGAGGCAGCTGTCATTTCCATCTCTGCCTGAAGGAGCGAAAAGGCTACAAAGCTGTGATTCCTCAAGAATAAGCAGCTCATCCTCGCATGCATTGAAAGACTGGCTCCCTATAAGGTAAAAGCTCTCTAGGTTGAAAACCCGAAAGGGCGGCCTTGGCAAAAGTTAGAGCACGAACAAAGAAAAAAAAAGAGAAGGAAAAGAAAAAAAAATGTTTCCTCCAAGGCATTGATTAGTAGCGCTCACTAGTCCCCCTTTTTTCGAATGATGCACTAGTCAAAAGACTAAAAACTAACCCAACACATCATTCGCCTCCGTTTCAAATATCACCATCAACTCCTATACACATAACCCTCCAAAGCCAACTAAAAGTCACATCTCAAGCTCTCATATTGCATTTCCATTACCTTGCCTAATCCTGTCTTAACATGTTTAAGAAACAGATGGTACACATGCGCATTCAAAAAAATTTAAAGAGAAAGGCAAAACTTTCATTCGCATGCTTGCATCCTTTGTTTGCATCTTTCTACTACATCTTATCAGGTCTTCCGCCGCATCGTCCTATGAATGTTCTCCCAGCATCTCGCCAAGGACCACCTCCAAATATCCTCAGCAGCATCATCAAAAGCTACATAGAGTGAAGTTCATATCCCTAGCGGTCGGCGGATGGGCGGAAAAGCGAGAAAAATCGGCGTGAGCAAAGAAGAAATTTCGACTAAAGGCAGAAAATTGCGGCGACAAAAGAAAAAATTTCGGCAAAAATTTGGAGCTGCGACAAAAGAAAAATCGGCCGAGTGCGGCAAAGGCGACAAGCGGCGGCGGCGAAGTCGCAAATGAAAAGCCAAGGTAAGAAAAGGTAAGTATTTTACCCCTTTTCTGTACATTTGTGGAAAACTTTCCTAACGGGGCAGACAGCCTCCGGGCAAGGGAAAGGCTTTGTCCTCCAACGAAGGCTTCGTGCCCAAGGATACATTGAATTCCAGACATCAATCGATGTGTTGGAAAACTTTCTCTTAAGGGGCATACAACCCCGGATCAGAGGGAAAGGTCTTGTCCTCCGACGAAGGCAACGTTTCTGAGGAGACATCTCATGCATCACAACACTTAATAGACTACCTTTACAGCACATACATCACGGCATACCTTTTTTAGTAATGTGATAGATATCGCATTTAGCGTTGCGATGCAATGGATATTACATTCGTCTTTTAGTAATGCGATGGATATCGCATTCAGCGTTGCGATACAATGGATATTGCATCTGTCTTTCCGTGTTGATGCGATGGATATCGCATTTAGCGTTGCGATGCAATGGATATTGCATCCGTCTTTTAGTAATGCGATGGATATCGCATTCAGCATTGCGATGCAATGGATATTACATCTGTCTTTCCGTGTTGATGCAATGGATATCGCATTTAGCGTTACCGATGCAATGGATATTGCATCCGTCTTTCCGTGTTAATGCGATGGATATCGCATCTAGCGTTACGATGCAATGAATATTGCATCTGTTTTCCGTGTTAACGCAATGGATATAGCGTTTTGTGTTGCGATGCAATGGATATTGCATCTGCTTTCCGTATTAATGCAATGGATATTGCATTAAGTTTTGTGTCGACGCAATGGATATTGCGTTTTTGCGTTGCGATGCAATGGATATTGCATTAAGTTTTGTGTCAACGCAATGGATATTGCGTTTTTGTGTTGCAATGCAATGGATATTGCATCTATTTCTCGTGTTAATGCAATGGATATTGCATTAAGTTTTGTGTCGACGCAATGGATATTGCGTTTTGTGTTGCGATGCAATGGATATTGCATCTGCTTTCTGTGTTAATGCAATGGATATTGCATTTTGTTTTGTGTCAACGCAATGGATATTACGTTTAGTGTTGCAATGCAATGGATATTGCATCTGTTTTTCGTGTTAATGCAATGGATATTGCATTAAGTTTTGTGTTAACGCAATGGATATTGCGTTTTATGTTGCGATCCGTTTTAATGCAACGGATATTGCATTTTGTTTCGTGGCGACGCAATGGATATTGCGTTTTGTGTTGCGATGCAATGGATATTGCATCTGCTTTCCGTTTTAATGCAATGGATATTGCATTTTGTTTCGTGGCGACGCAATGGATATTGCGTCTTGTGTTGCGATGCAATGGATATTGCATCTACTTTCCGTTTTAATGCAATGGATATTGCATTAAGTTTTGTGTTAACGCAACAGATATTGCGTTTAGTGTTGCGATGCAATGGGTTTTGCACTTTGATATGCGCTATTTTCACTAGGTTGTAATGGATATTACAACTATCTTCCCGCATAACACTTGTCTGCATTACAACACTTGATCCCTAGCAGAGATGAACTAAGTTTGGTCTGATTCCTTAGATAAGGATACGTAGGCAGCCTACTTTGGTAGGCACGACCATCACAACACTTGTTTGTTACCATTGCAGCATGCTTGTTCTGTTTTGGCCTGAACTACGTTTGGTCTGATTTCCTTTATTAAGGAATACGTAGACAGCCTACATTAGTAGGTTCGACCATCAGAGCACTTCATTTGCATATCAGCTTAAAAAATACGATAACCTGTTATAACCGACTAAATATGTCTAGGTTATGGAGTTTGGATAGCATGATAAACTGTGCATTATAACTGTTACCTGTTACATTTCTCTCCCGTTTTAATTGAACGAAATTGGAGAGTCTATTGTTTATCAACGATGTTCGTCTACTCAGTAAGCCTTGGGTTACCGGTAGACTCCATCATTGAGGGGCTCTGTAGACACCCCAATTTCGTACCCCTGATATGTGACTCTAACATGTGATATCAAGAACTGTTCAAAATTAACAAATGTCAAGTTACACGAGTCAAAAATGCGAAAGGCAAAGCAGAATGCGCGAAACAGTAAATTGCGAGGGGTGAAATTGCTGAAAATGGAACTTAAACAGGAACATGGCGCGGCCAAAAAGCTAGGTGGGCGCCGCGCCATGCCAAGGTGTTGTCAGCGCCAAGTGAGCTACAGTAGCTCTCAGACTTAGCGCATTGTGCAACTGGAGAAAGGCTAGCCCGATCGAAGCTTCGAGGGAATTTATAATTCCCGATGAGTCCTCCTCTCCACCTATAAATAAGAGTGCTGGACTCCCCTTCAGACACACCAAATCGAAGATGAAGAAACGCTGTGAAAAATTCTCCGCGTCTCAACAACGCCGAGATATTAGCGAGAGAAGTGAGATAGGTGTGTGTAGCCCACCAAAACTTCCAAACCCCGTCCAAACTCCGCCAAAACACAAATCCACCAGTTAAAAGTGATCCCTAACCTTTTAGTTAGGTATCCACCCCACTTCCCCGGCCCAAAATCCACAAAGTAAGTCGTTACTCTGCCCGAGTAATGAGTTGAAAAACATAAAAAGTAAGCCGTTATTCCGCCCAACCAAAAAGGCCAAAACCTTCCAAAATAAGCCGTCATTCTGCCCGAGTGAACGAGCCAAAGTCATCCAAAATAAGCAGTCATTCTGCCCGAATCACAACAACAACAACACAACAACAACAACAAAAGACTCCCTCTCCCTGAAGGACAGAGCGAGCACACAATCGCTCTAAAAGGTAATAGCCTTTAAGGACGTTTTTATTTATTTATTATTTATAAAGTTATTATTTAAATTCGACCCAATGTAGCCAATATAAGCCATTGTGTTGCCCGGATTAGATTAGGAAATATTATGTAAAAGAGCCGTTATAATGGCCAAATATTTTTAAATGCATTTGTAATTATTGTAAGGAAATGGCTGCAAGTTCGTAAATAATGTAGCCACGGATGTATTTTTTTTATTTTCTTGTCTTTTAATACTTTATTTATTTGCTAAATAAATATAACAATAAGCATACTTTAGCCAAAAACTATTTTTGAGACCCGAAAGGGCGAGTTGGGTGCCTAGCACCTTCCCAACTCGTAACTTAGCCTCCGAACCCGTTTTCAATCTCTGGTTTTTCTTCTTTTTTTTGTTTTGCTTTATTTTGCCTTAAAAAAAAGATGTCGACTCTAAAACTTTTTGGATCCAGTGGGGCCTCGCAACACTCCTTCTTTGCACTTTTCCGTTTCCCCTAAAAAAGGGAAAAAGGGAATGGAAGGGTGATGTATTCACATATCCTGGTATCCCCTAAACAAGGGATAACTTGATGCGGGAAACCCAAAGCTCCCATAGTGATTCGAAATGGGCCATAAGGCTATTTTTATAAAATCCATAGTGGAGGCGTCGCAACATCCTTTTTTGCACTTTTCCGTTTTCCCCTAAAAAAGGGAAAATGGAAATGAAAGGGTGATGCATTCACATATCCTGATATCCCCTAAACAAGGGATAACTTAATGCGGGAAACCCAAAGTTCTCATATTGGATCAAAAATCCACTAAAGGCAACCGAGGCGCATTCCAACGCGCTATCTTAGACAGCACTCCTCTCGCACTTTTGATTTCGTCTTCCCCTAAACAAGGGAGGGTGGAACGAGAGCAGTGGTGTCCCGCATCCGCACGCGCGCACCCATCCAAGGGCGGCGCAGCGATCTGAACCCACGTTTCCCTTCACATATTGCATATCACAGAAGAAGAAGAAGAAGAAGAAGAAGAGTTTGAGAGATAGAGAGAGCAGTAGCTTAGATCCATTCCAGTACCTTGAAGAGAAGAGACAGGAGGTATAAATAGGTAGCATCAGCTAAGGATAAGGAGTCGAAGACTCCTTATCGGAACCAACGGCTACAGAGTTATCACCAACAAGGGGAAAGAGTCAATATAGCTAAATAAGAAGAGACCATATAAGGGGAAATAAGGAAACCCCTAATTTGAGAATACGGTCAGCCGAAAGGAAGGAGTAATCGGGCCCTTTAGGGGATTTTGGTTGCTTGGGATTTTGAAAGCAGGATGCCCAAATATCATTGGGCCAAGCCACTTCTAACATATGCTATATTATATGATATCTATCTAATTATATTTTGGGTGAGACTAACTACACCCCAAAATTCAGTATCTACACCCCATTTTCTGTAATGTACAACACAAAGTACAATATCTCAATGCAGAAAATGGGGTGGATTTTAGGGTGTAGTTAGCCTCTACCTTATATTTTTGCCCGCCTAAGTAAAGACGAGAAAGTTGAAAAATAATTTATACGCTTACTAAAAAATATTCATGAAATTTTCATGTCTAGGGAGATACGAGCATTTGTGTGTGTGTGTGTCTATATATATAATTTTATTTTATGAAGGAGGTTCGTACTCCCTCTGTCCCAAAATATATGACGTTTTAGTGCCTTTCACACACACTAAAGAAATATATTGTAAAGACTAAACTGTCCTATCCAAACACTAATGAGGTGTCTTGATATTCTTGCCCAAAGAGCCAAACACGAGTTAAGGAATGTGGGTAGAATTGGAAAAATAGGGAAAAAGTTCCTTGAAAATTGTAAAGTATTATCTATTTTGGAACAAAAAACTCTCCCAAAACGTCATATATTTTGGGACGGATGGAGTATTTCTTACTCCTTATGTTCCACCCAAAAGTCTATGTTTGAAAAGCCAATAATTAAAATAGATTATTTAGGTAAAATGATTTAAAATAAACTATTTAAAGTGAAATATTTCAAAATACTATAATGAGTTATTTGCCTAGAAATGATGTAGTATTATTTTGTATCATTTTTCCCCTAAATGATTTTCTATCTTTAGTTTTTTATTAAAATTAAAGAAGTTGGGTTTTGGAGAATTTTAATAATACATTAATATTCTTAGTATACACATATACCATTAGAAGTTCACATATAATAACAAAAAATGTGCCAAAGGTAAAATAATTAAGTTCATAAAAAAATAACCATTCACTTAAGGACAAAATTTTTATAAAAAAAACTATTTATTTAGGAACAATGGGAGTCTTTTCTATAATGATTTAATAAAATATGTAAAAGAGAAATGAACATAAAAAATTTGATAGCAATCGAAGCAAAAATAAAAGAGTTAATTGCGGGTCGGTACTTTTTGTTGAAATTGTAACCGTTATAGTGTCATCTTTTTTTTTTCCAACCACAAAAGTCCATTTTCGTTAATTTCTACCTAAAATACCCCTCCTCCTCCTCTCGTCCTTCTTTCACAATTCCATGGCGAGATATGCCCCCGGTTGA
This sequence comes from Codonopsis lanceolata, assembly GCA_013146195.2. Taxonomy (NCBI): domain Eukaryota; kingdom Viridiplantae; phylum Streptophyta; class Magnoliopsida; order Asterales; family Campanulaceae; genus Codonopsis; species Codonopsis lanceolata. The sequence continues at coordinate 128,810,804 of CM028377.1, forward strand.
TCGTCTTTTTTTAATAGCCCTTGAAAGCTTTCCTAAACCAAAAATTAAGGGGGCGATACAAGTCACATGCTTGTAGAAGCACAGGGAGACGTCCAACAATAAGATATACGATACAAGAAGGCTTGAAAGTGGACATTGTTGCCTCCGATGTGGGCATCGGTTGTTTTGTTGTTAGCATCGGTTGTTGCGATTCTTGCGTCGATGGTGCAAATGGGGGTATTTTTAGATGATTTAAGTTACAATATTATTTCAGTTGAATGAAGCAAAACTGAGATATAGAAGCAAGAATAAAAAGTTGTTGGAAGCCACCTTTACAAGAAAAAAAATAGTTATGTCAGATTAGAAAGAAACCAACACCAGTCTCTTGCAATAGGATATGCGATACAAGAAGGCTTGAAAGTGGGCATCGTTGCCTCCGATATGGGCGTCAGTTATTGCGATGTTGGCGTCGGTTGTTGTGATGTTGGTGTCAGTTGTTGCGATTCTTGCGTCGATGGTGCAAATGGGGGTATTTTTAGATGATTCAAGTTACAATATTGTTTCAATTGAATGAAGTAAAACGCTGAGATCTAGAAGCAAGAATAAGAAGTTGTTGGAAGTCACATATGATGAAATAGATGGTGAAGCCCGTCCTAAGCTTTTCAGATAAACAAACATGTATTTATGACACAATTGCAAACAAACATGGATGAAGAACAAGAGATGGAAGGTGAATTTTTGTCTATTTATGTACCATTTTTTTCTTTGAGGGAAGACAAACGGTGCAAAGGCAGTAAACAAACGATGCCCAATTTTTTTTTTCATGCGATGCCCAAAAGTGGCTTTGCCCGCACGTCTTTCCTTTATTAAGGGTATCTTCGTCATTTTTCCTCCAAAAGTGTACTTTAGTGGTTGAAAACAATGTTCCAAACCTCCCTGCCTAGTTCCGTCTAGGCCCCGTCTAGGCACTAGACGTCTCTCCACCGCCGTGAGTTTCTTAGTCACCGCCTAATCGGCCAAGTCAGCACCTACGCCAAACTCTGTCGACCATAATTTATTTTTGTAGCTTTGATTTTATGGTGTGCGGTGACAGGAGGAGGAAGGGGGCGAACTGGAAAAGGAAGGGGGAGTGGTAATGTGAGGAAGAGAGGGAGGCAGAAAGAAAAGAGGTTTGATTTTGTGGATATTCGGTGGGCTGAGAGATGAGATAGATTAAAGGGTTAGATGTAGGAGTAAAGAGGTTGGATTATGAAAAAATGAATTGAAGAGAGTCGGTCTGCTAGAGAGAGAAAGAAGAAAAAAAAGAAAGGAAGAAAGGGTTGCCGGTCTACTAGATAGAGAGAAGAAGAAAGAAGAAGAAAAAAAGATAAAGATGAAGGGGGTTGTCTCGGGACTCAGAATTTAGAATGAGGAGGGATTAGGGATGATAGGTTAGACTGTGGGTTGTAGGGACAGTAATTAGGTTGCGTAGTATTTTATTTATTTATTTATTTTTAGTTCTAAACTTGGTTGGTTTGTTAGAACCTTCGTTGGAAACAAATATAGGAAACTTTTCTGGTTATAATTTCATCACATGAAACCGACCCGATTATCAGTTAAAAACTGCTAAAAATACCACAAATACAAAGAGGGCCTTCAACGATTGAGTTAAACTGTCTCCCTTATCGAAATAATAATTTTACGGCCAATAAATGAGAAAAAATTACACCATCCGTCCTCGACAAATAGTTCAGCATACTATTTTGAAATATTTCACATGAATAGTTCACTTCTAAAAAATTATGTTTAACAATCCTAAATCGGGTAGATGTGAGATTTGAACGTGCTTTTATAAGGTGGTCATACACTACTTCTAAGCACTAAGATCATTTATGAAATTTTGAGTCGGCTAGTGATAGATCTGGTAATCTAAGGTGATGCGTGTTTAGTAAGTCAGTACGTGAGCTATACGTAACGGATCGGACTCTTGAGCTCGGGTCGTTAAAGCTATTACCATAATATTTCAAATTTACCCTAAACATTTTATGTTAGCATATTGATTATGCTCGGGCATATTTGTAATTATGACAAACTTTATTATTATTACTTATATATCTCTTAATAATTAAACTTTTTAAACATCACTCATCGGTGAAACGAAAGGTGTATTCAACAATTATGATAAAAATTCTGGTGATTTAGAGTGAACATGTGTACTTTACTTTTGTGGTGGATGAAAATATTTTGTCCAAGCTAGGTTCAATTACAAAATTAAAGATACAAAAGGTTAAATAATGGTAAAAATACCTACTCATAGACCATATTTATTTCCTCATTGTAATTTGTTGGAATCATCAAATAACATGCTCCTTCTCTCCTAAAATTATTGCCTTATTTGATCTAAAACACAGATTAAAAAAAATAATCGACTTGATTATAAATATTAAAATAGCGTGTGATTTCCTTTTAAACTCATTGAATATGTGACTCAAAATTAAAGTAAAAAGAAAAAGCAAGTGTAAAATGGTAAAAATAATATTTTGAAAAGAAAATTTTAAATCAAGATAATTAGTTTGGACGAATAAGAAAGAAAAATAAAATAATAATTTTCGATGAAAGGAGCTGTAGTTCAAGTGTCCGTACAAACTACAAAGGCTTTCCCATAGTCTACCTTGGGTCTTCAAAGACTGAATCACAACATGCCAGCGGAGATATAAGTGCCCACTTTTACTGCACACAGTGAGGGCTAGGTTATTGTCACTTCAATTTTCTACCAAGACAGTTCAAGTATTGTTGTACTTTATTTATAATTAAATCTCCCTATTCGTGCTTATTCGTGTTCGTGCCTATGGTACGGTATCAGTACATCTGATTTCGTCAATTAAAACAGTAACGTCTAAATAAAAGGTATGATTTTAAAAAATATTATAGTTGAGGGGTACATTACTTCAAGTGGTAGTTGAGAAACACTATTCGAACTCGACCCATAGTTGAGAGGGGGTTATTTGTAAAAAGTTATATGTAACTGACATATGAACGTTTGATTTTACGATAAAATCAACCCTCATGGCTAGATAGCCTCAGTCAATCAATTGAGGTCTATTGTGAGATTAAATTAATATAAGATTGATGTTTTGTGAGGGGTAATGGTTTAGAAGATTAATTTTAGTATGTGACTAGTCATAATATTAATTGTAAGGGGTGACTTTGTAACAGGGTGAGAGAAAATAGAGAGTTAAAAGTGGATAACTACTCTCACACATGTGAATGTGAGAATGAATCACAACCATTAATTTTTTTTAAGATAATTTAATCTCAACCTCTAAATAGCTTTAGTCAATTGCACATGTGTGATAATGAGCTCTATTACAATATAGACTAGATCTTCGTGCTCGTGCCTATGACACGGTGCTAGTATATCTGATTTTGTCAATTGAAACGCCAACGTTTAAATAGAAGGTACGATTTTAAAAAAATGTTATAGTTGAGTGGTACATTATTTGAAGTGGTAGTTGAGGGGCGTTATTCGAACTCGACCCATAGTTGAGGGGGGTTATTTGTAAGGAGTTATATGTAACTGGCTTATGAACGTTTGATTATGCGGCGGAATCAACCCCCATACCCAAATAGTCTCAGTCAATTAATTGAGCTCTATTGTGAGATTATATTAATTTAAAGTTTATGTTTTGTAAGGGGTAATGGTTTAGAAGATTAATCTCAGGGTGTGACTGCTCATAATATTAATTGTAGGGGTGACTTTGTAACAAGACAAGATAAAACAGAGATTTAAAAGTGGATAACTACTCTCACACATGTGAATGTGAGAACGAATCCATCTATTAAATTTTTTAAGATAATTTAATCTCAACTTCTAAATAGCTTTAGTCAATTGCACACGTATAAACTGAGCTTTATTGTATTATATATTTTATACAAAATGCTTAAATTATTGTACTCCCACAGTTTCGGGTAAATAGTCACTAATTCATTTTGAGATATTTCATTTAAAGAGTCTACTTTCAAAAATTAAGGGATAAAAAATATAGTTTATTACTAATGAGCTACTAAAATTATCGTTTTTTTTAAAAAAAATTAACTTTTCAAATGGAGACTCTTTACCCGGAACGAAGGGAGCATTTCGGAGTGCTCGTAGTGTTCCCATTACTAAGAAAGGGATATATCTGGGCATGTTCAACCAAATAAATAATATTGGCTGGACACTATATATTTAGGACATGTAGTGAGAGGTTTGGGAGAGATTGAAAGCAGAAAAAGAGCAATGGAGGGAGAGACTTACAATTTCATTTGTGTATGGATGACAGTTTTCGTATCTCTCTTCTTTTGTCACACTGTAATTGGCAAGAATATCTCACAAGGTACAACTAGACTCCTTGCCTTAACTCCAATTATATGTCTCTTTATCTTTCTTCCATTCAATCTAACCACAATGCACTTTGCTGGTTTATCCTCTTTCTTCATAGCTTGGCTTGCCAACTTCAAACTACTCCTCTTTGCGTTTGGTAGAGGCCCTTTGTCACATCCATCAAACACTGGTAGAGGCCCTTTGTCACATCCATCAAACACTAATCTTCCCATCCCATTGCACCATTTTGTCCCTGTGGCTTGTTTTCCCATCAAGATTTCAAAAACCCCATCCCCTTCAAATCTTGAAAAAGTTACCAATTTTGAAAGTAAAAACCATACAACACCTTCAACTTTTAACTATCAAGACCACCCATCTCCTCAAACCCTAGAACAACCTTCCAATTTTGATAACAAAGGTAAGTCGTTTAATCAAATTTCCAAGAAAGGCCATAAATTCTATTTGAATTATGCTATCAAGATTTTGGCGTTTTCTATCGTCATACCGATGGTTTATGATCATAAAAATCTTCATCCAAATTTTAAAATGTCGTTGTTTTGCTGCGAAATTTATTTGTCGCTCGACATCGTACTAGCCATGTTTGCTATCCTCACAAAAACCCTAGTTCGAGTCGAGCTTGAGCCACAGTTTGATAAGCCTCATTTGGCTACGTCGGTACAAAATTTTTGGGGCAAACGGTGGAATCTTATGGTATCAAGTATTCTCCGCCCCACGGTGTACTATCCGCTCAGGTCCATTTCGACCCGTTTGATGATCCCGAAGAAATGGTTGTCGCTAGCCCCAGTTTTTATTACGTTTTTGGTGTCGGGGCTGATGCATGAACTGATTTTTTACATCATGGGACGGATGAAACCCACGGGGGAGGTTACATGCTTCTTTATATTACAAGGGCTTGCTGTGGATATTGAAATCATAATAAAGAAAACTTTGGATGGGAAATTCAAGCTGCATCCGATTATATCCAGGACCTTGGCTTTGGGATTTGTCATGGGTTCGAGCTTTTGGTTCTTCTTTCCACCACTGTTGCGGTTCAACCCGGAGCTTAGAGCATGCAAAGAGATTGTAGCTTTTCTTAAGTCTGTTAGGCACGGTAAGCTTATCAGTTCCTATGACGTTTATTGTCCTTTTGATTTATGAAAAATTGAAATTATTTGTGTCTGCATATCGGGTTTGTTTTCCCGGTTTTAAATTATTTTTCGTGACTTTCACTTTCTCTCTATTAATTTTTAAACTTTATTATGTCTAAATGGAAATTTCTTCTTTTTTTAATAACTCTATGGGATACATATAATTTATTTTGTTAGATACATCTACTGGGAGAAGTAGAACTAGTACAAGCAATATATATCCTGTCAGAATGATATCTTGTGGCAATGGGTTTGGCTTGGCAATGGGTTTGGCTCGAAATTAGTACTCCTGTCCCTAAATTATCGTCATTTTTTTCTTTTTCGTTCATCTCAAAATAATTATCCAGTTTGAAACTTATTTTAAACATCACTTTTATCACTTTATTCTTACTTTTTCACTATACTTTAATTATGGGCTACATGTACATGGGCTTTAAAGTAAACTACATATTAAACCAATATAACTAATCAAGTCAATTATTTTTTCTTAAACTGTGCGTCGGCTCAACTAGGACGATTATTTAGGGACGGATGGAGTATTCTTTGTGTTTCTCGTTGATGTTGGTTTTGTAAAAAAATCTTTAGGTATAGTCCACACATTGGCCCACTGAACAAGTAATATTTTGGGTCATCAGCCCACCACAAGCTGACCTAAAAATTCATGAATGATATTGTTACCCTATAGTAGCGCATGACCATCTTATAAATCAAGCACAATTATTACACCTATTTGATGTAGAATGGGGTATTACAAGTTCTGGGGAAAATGTATTCCGTAATGGGGATTTGATGTATTCTATTGCCTTTTTGTAATTAATACAATGATTATTTTTTGGTGGTTGTTCGAAAAAATATAATAAACGAGGACGTGTGCAGGTACACTTACGAGTAGGCCTTTTAATTGGATAGATTGTCTCAAGTATGAGTCAGATTGAGAAATGTAACGAATTAAAACGGATTAGAACTCATTAAAATTCAAATATCAGACAGGTCAAAATGTGTCAATTGGGTAGGTTGTATTTTTTTTATTCATGTAATTTATGTGCATTTGAAATAATTTATTTGTCTCTTACGAAAATTAGGTGTTGTAGAAGTTAACTGTTAAAAAGTAGTCGTTATAATATATTATTAAAGTGATAATATATTTTTTTCTGAATTTAATAGATTATGTTTTAGGATGAAATATTTATTTTAAAAAATTAATATAACATTCTAAATTTATATTGTGAAAAAATATTTGACGGAGATCCTATATAGAGATTGCGCCATTGCGGTGCTCTTTTCTCTCTAACTTCCATTCCGCTTGAACAACTAAAGTGAAAGGAATCTTTACAATAATTTTTGTTTATCCATTATATCCTTAATAATTACATCAAAGAAATATATGTTTTGACAAAATTATCCCTTAAATATCTGTCCATTTTAAATTGACTAATAAAGTTACTTTCCTAATTGATTTTTAACATTATTTTTTAGTTCAAACATTTATGAACAACATAGTTATTCAATTATTACTTGTACTTTTTATAATGACTTTATTAATTAATCTTATGATTAAAGTTATATTGTATAATAAAAAAATATCATAAGGACATTTTGTCTACCAAACTTTGAGTAAATATATGTTCATTGGTTATGGAAAAAAAATTAAGTGAAATTTAAAGGATGTAATAGTAAAATAATCGAATAGTAAAATCATAATATGAAATATTATCGTAATATTTAAATATTTTTCCTATATAATTGATTCAAAAATTTAATTCTTAAGTTGATTGAAACCAATATTCATTTTAATATCTACCATAATAATTGAATTAATATTTTAAAATAATATTTTTAAAACTAAATTAGAATATTAATTTTTGATAATAAAATATTCAATATAATCTAAAATGGTAGAAAATGTATTAATCATATTATTTTTATGATAATGGAATATGAAACGTGGGTAATTAGAAAAATTTATTAAACATATTTATTACGAAAAAAAATAAGTACCTTATTTGTTGAGAATTAAAATGTTAAAAATATAAATAGAATAATTATGTTATCTTATCGATTGATGTTTGATTAAAAAAATAAATGTTAGAAGGTAATTAAGAAAGTAACTTGATTAGTCAACTTAAAAAAAATAGTTTTGTCCAAACATATATTTATTTAATGTAATAATTAAGGATGTAATGGATAAATAAAAATTATAATGGAAATAACGTTTCCCATTATAGTAATATTCATAATAAAGTGAATTAATTTTTGTAACATAACATAACGATTATTGTATGTTATAAATCGAAAACGTGGTACAGTGAATAAATTGTCTAGAAAAGTATTGTCGAGATTCTCTAAAGGTATAAAAAGGCCAAAATTAAAATTTAAAGGGGATAATGATGTATATGGCCTAGTCGTAAATGGTAATGTAATATTGGTAGATCATGTCATGAAATCCACTCCAAGAAAGGTGGGGTAGTGTCTGAGCTAATTTCTGCAAAGTCTGTTGTTTGATTCTTATTCGGGTTTATGACTGGGTTGGTGGGTTTACTGTTTCTGAATTCGGGGAAAAAGCTGTGCTTGCTTTGTTGGAAAAATCTAATAAACTATCAGGAAATAAATGATAAAAGTGTTTTTGTTTGTTTTCCTTTTTTCTCTTTTGACTTCCAATCATGGAAGGGGGTATTTATAAAAATGGCCAAGTCAAAGATGACTTGGTCATTTGTAGCCTCACTTAAAAAAAATACTTTTTTATGGCCTGGTTTATGGATAAATCACTGATAAATCACGACTGGTTTATCGGTAAACCAATAAAAGTACACCTCTTTAACATCCGAAATTACTGGTTGACAGAATGATCGACAGACCGACCACTTGGTCGACCAAGTGGTTTACAATGGTTTATTAATAAACCAGTGTAAACCACGTGGTCGACAGAGTGGTTGACAGACCGACCACTTGGTTGACCAAGTGGTTTACACTGGTTTATTGATAAACCAGTGTAAACCACGTGGTCGACAGAGTGGTCGACAAACCGACCACTTGGTCGACCAAGCCATTTTTGATTGGTTTTTGGTCAAAGGCTATATATGTTCATCAATCGGGTCAAATGGTCGTATTTGACTAATGCCACCATGCCATGGGAAGGAGGTAAGTAAGGGAACTTGGGAGAATTATGGGTACCGGGTGGGTATCCAATGCCCATGAGTCAAGTTGGAATTTATGGGCATGGCTCAATTATGCTTATTTATATTTTTTTTAAATAAAATTAATGAAATTTATTTTTTCCCACAACAAAATCTAACTGTCAATTAATTATATATATATATATATATATATAATATATATATATATATATATATATATATATATATATATATATATATATAATATATATATATATATAATATAAATTCTACATTTCTATTAAATTTTAAAATATAAATTATACATTATATTTCCTTATAAAATACTACTTTTGTCCCAAAATATAGCAAGGTTTTTTTTTTCTTTCAAAATAAGAGATGTTTTAGGATTTTAAAAAAATATATTTATCCATATATATTTTGAAAAAATTACCATCATTAACTACGCTCAAATATGTTGTTAGAAAAGGATTGTTGAGAGAAAAGAAAAAAAATACTAGTATAACTTAACTAAAATAAATGAGCTTGAATGGGGGGGATCAGTTTTTTTATAACCTTTCTTAATCATTGTGCAAATTGCTAAAACATCATTTATTTTGAACGAAGGTAGTAGAAAATATAAATTATACATTTATATTTTATATTTTAGAAATAAATATATTTCAATTTTAGAAATAAACATAAATGACAGTCATCCTCTCATAATGACAATCAATTGCTCGATTTATGATGGTTAAAATGAAATAAAAGAGAATAAAATGAATTGTTTACTAATTTGATACAAAATTGTGAAAATGGCTGTTTCAAAGAATTCAAGAAGTTTTACGATAAATGAATCAAAGAGACTTCGAATGCTTTTTCTTATGGGTTAGTTTATGTAAATTAAAAGCCAATTAGATTTTTTTTTTTGCCATAGTTGTCACACTAACTAGTTTACTAAAAGGGTAAAACAGGTATTTTAAGAACGGAAGTTAAAAATTGAGGCAATCTTTTGATGAAATTATAGTTCGATGGTCTAACTGAATAATTTGCGAGTAGGGTGCTTTATATAAATATTTTTTTAAAAATAGAGTGACCAAAAATGTCTTTTTCCCTATATATATAAAACAAACATTAAAAAAAAATTGTGGTGGTGGGTGGTGGCCGCTAGAAGTGGTTGCCAAAGTTTGTCACTAAAGGTGGTAGTGGTCGACAGAGGTTGTTGCCGATGGTGATGATAGCCGTTAGAGGTTGTCGTTGGTGGGGGTCAATGGCGAATCTACACTATAGGTGATGTGGGGACATGGGCTGGAGCCCACATCAATATTTTATAATAAAAAATAAAAATAATTATGTCAACGAATAAATGTTATTATTAATCCTAACTATTTCATAATTATGTATGTTACAGTATGTATAGACAAAACTCATTAAGTCACCAATTATATATAACTTTTTTTTATTAATAAAGTTATTTTGTACAGTTATTACAATTTACGATCTTTTCTAAATACTTTGCTCACGTAGTACTGAAATCATGAATTTGCCCATGGTGGTGATGGTGGTTACTAAAGGTTGCTGACATGATGTAACGACGTTGTCAACTAGATAAATCCATGTAAATTAATGATTATATGGGTGTCCATTTACGCACTGATAAATCCATGTAAATTAATAGGCAAGATGGACCATTTTTATCCTCTCACAATTTTACATGTGTCATACCTATTAATTTGTGTATCGTTTGGACGGGCATATGCAATCACTTGTTAACTCTAATTTATAGGGTGATAATTGGACCGATCCCATGAAATGAAATTATAACTTCTCCAGTCTATTTTCTTTTTATTCAACAGCTAAAATATACTTTTGGGGTTAAATGTCAAAGATACTCTTAATTAATAGAAGACACGCGCACAAATTCATTGTCCAAATCTTGGCATCGTAATGAAAACATTGGGTAGCAATGCACAATTGAAATATGTTCAAATTTTTGGCATCGCAAATTTAAAAATTGGGCATCGCAATGCACTGCTAAAAATATTAGCTCAAATTTTGGCATCGCAATGCAAAAATTAAGCATTACAAAAACTTCTGAAGCCTAAAACAGTGCTTAAAAAACGTTTTATGGCCTTAGATCTCATCGAGAACTTCGATTTTATATACGATGGGTCATGTAATTCATTCGAATCAAAAGTTATGCCCTACCGACGCAATTCACCTAACTTTTTGATTTCTACTAGTGCATCAGTTTCAAAACTAACAACTAACACCCTTAAACTTCGTTTACAAACTTCATGTGCGTTGCGATGCCCAATTTTGGTGAGACTTCAAGTGTCCATTGCAATGCCCATCTTTTTCATTGCAATGCCCAATTTTGGTTGGACTTCAATCCAGAACAATGCCCAATTTTAGACATATTTTAATTGTCCATTGCGATGCCCAGTTTTTGAATTGCAATGCCCTTTTTCTTAATGTGTTTTATTATATGAAACTAAGTTACTTAGGACAAGCCAATAGTATTCAAAGCTAAATTTTGATACCTATGTAAGGGTATTATACTCTCTAATGGTTAAAGTAAAAGATATCAAAATTTTGTGTGGTACTAAGGAAGGTACTAAATTTGATGTCTGCCCTAGTACCACCCCTAATTTTAATACTCTTCATTTTGACCATATATTTATGTCCTAATATGTATTGGTAAATTATTGCATATTAATATTTTTATTTTTTAAAATTATTATTATATCAAATTTTGATACCTATGATGTAGATAATTATTTGATACATATAAATAGTAACTAATATGTATCAAAATTTAATTTTGATACATTTATGCAAGTACCACCATTAGACTTACTCATATAAACATGACCACAAAAATTAATAGGGAAAAATTCTGGTCGGTCCTTTTTTCTAAGTTTTTAACCCCAAAAGTCCACCGTTCTTTTTTTCAATCGCAAAAGATCACTTTTCGAAATATTGTTCCAAAAATGTCATCGTCTTTTTCAACGGTGATAAGAGCACAATTGTGTGATATTGTTAGTCGATTTTGTGATTAATTATAGAATAAATATTACACTTTTGGTTGTTTTGTGCTTGTTAATGATTGTAGGTGTGATGGGAGCTAACAAAAAAGGGAAACTAAGCAAAAGAGCTGGATTGCAAGAAAACGAAATTCAGTGGTGTCGCGTGGGCATGTGTTATTTAATTTCCGAAATCGAAGCTGATGTTCAACATGCTGAAGGACTGTCCAGCAGATTTTCTGGGAAGTTAGAGAGTTGTTTTCTCTTCCTAACTTATTTCTTTGTAAAAGGAAAACTGTTTGGGTAGTTATTTAGTAGTTTTAGGAAGTTAATGGTAGTTTTTTAGTGATAGAAAACTGCCAAGAAGTGGCCTTAGTGAGAGGAAAAGGAGGTCATTTATAGAAGCTGGCACTTGCTAGAAGAGGGCAGTAACTTGGAGAGGAAAATAACACATATTTTTTGGAAAGAAAGTGTAGAAAAAGTGGTAATCTTTCTTTAGTTCAACATTACTTGCTAAGTTAATTTAATTATGTTTAGTCGCTAATTATTTTCTTCCAGTCAATGAACAATTAAGTCTCTAACATTTTTACTACTATGAGATCTAATGGAATTAATCTTTGTTTCGTTACAAATATTTGTCCGTTCTCCATTTAGCACGTTGTATGACTATTGTGTTTAATTGATGTTTGTGGCAAGAATATTAATTAACATAATAATTTATGGCTAGTTAACATTGTTGATCCGTAATTGTCCTCAATTTTAACAAAGTGGCGAGTAATACACCATTTAGGCATCACAAGCATAATCGGAACGTGTTACGAAAACGGATAATCTTAGTTACATTATATTGCTTCAATATGCATGACTTTGAATCGGGTCTCTCTCTTCTTAATGCAATCAGGATTATTAAATCTTACGAGCGTCTCGGAGGTTGTAATTCCGTTAGACGATAATTAACGAGCTTCTCTTGATTATCAACACGGTAAGGAGCGATTTAATGTTAGGCGTTTGTCAATACTTATAACCGGTTTATTTATGATTAAATGAGAAATTTTTGCATCTATTGATCAGTAGTAAAATGCGAGATGGAAATTGATTCATTGACTGTACTTTTATTTTATTGAATTTAATCAAGTTTTTAATTTTTTAGTTTAATTAAAATCTTTAATTTTCAGTGAATTAGTTTGTTAGTCAATTCTTAGTTAATAAAAAATCTTAATTCATTTTTTTATTACTTAGTAAAATTCTAAAAGGAATAGGTATAACGTTCACTGTGGATACGATCCCGACTTACCTTATACTCATTAGTAGGGAAGTAGGAGAATTAACTTTGACGATTTGACACAAGTCAAATTTTGGCACCGTTGCCGGGAAATGATTTTGCTATTTATTTCCTTTTAAGAATTTTATTGTAATGTTATGACTGAAAATGCTCAACAGTTTGGGACAAGGCAGTATGATCCGAACAAGTTTAATGAGGTAAATGTTTTTTCTATTGATCGTATAGTTGACAAATTAATTTATGTTTTGGAGAAATTAGTCTCATGGCAAGTTCAGCAAGTCGAGGCGTGAAGAATCTGTGCGAATGTTGATCATCCAACTAATATGTGTCTAACTTTACAAGAGGATCTGAATGAGCAGGTAAATGTTGTAGGAGGGTTTCAAGGGCAGCAACAAAGAAAATATGATCCGTACTCCAACAATTATAATCCTAGATGGTGTGATCATCTGAATCTGAGTCATGGAAACAGAAATTCGAACTTTCTACAGCAACAAATTCGGCCATCATTCCAACCATCTCCACCATCACAACCCTTTACTGGTTCAGGAACTTCGCTTGAGAGTTTAATCAAGAGTTTGGCTGAAACGGCTCAACAAGACAGACAGGAAACCAAGGCTAGAATAAAATCTCTTTAAAATCAAATTTCGCAGCTAGCCATGTCCATGAGCAAGATGGAGGTAAACCAAGGAAGATTACCTTTTCAAGTTGAAAAGAATCCTCGAGAAAATGCATGTACAGTAACTCTTAGGAATGGAAAAGAGTTACTGGAAATTGCACAGGAGAAAAAGTCAGTTGATAGCAGCAACAATGAAGAAAGTGTGCAACAACTTGATTCGTTGAAGAAAGAAGCAGGAGAATTGGGTGCACAAAATCGGAAAATTGTCATCCTTCCACCTTTTCTAGGAAAAATTTCACTACAAAAGAAGGAAAAGGATGAGAAGGTAATCTGGGATACTTTCTGCAAGGTCGAAATTAACAATCCTCTCCTGGATGCCATAAAACAAGTGCCTTGTTATGCTAAGTTTCTCAATGAACTGTGCATAAATAAAATGAAGCTGGAATTAGTGCCCGTAAAATGTTTGACAAATAAAGATGTACCTTTCCAAGGAAGTGAGGAGGTACAAGGAAATACTATGGCATTCTATTCCACACTGGAGATAACACCCATGTTTGATTTTGCTTCTTTTTCATTACCATTTTCAAGTGAAAAAATTATTCCTCCATTGCCAGTTATCATTGGTAATAATTTGACCTAGTTGTAGGAAGAGTAGGCATTGAGTCTAGCTACAAACAGTAAATAGTGGCACTCGTTGGGAGTCAACCCAATTTTTCTAGTTTTGAATGCTTTGCTAGGTTAAATTTATTTAATTGTTATTTTCATGTTTTGAGTTTTTTTCGATAGCAGCAGCAGGTGTGTGATCTAAAAAAAAAAGTGTTCTGTATGAGTTGCTAGTGGCAGGGCTTGTGGAGCTTAGTACATGCCCATTTAGTATTTCAAGAAGAATTCAAAAACGACTCGATGCTGGCCTATTTCTAGTCATTCAGTTTGCAGCCACCCTTGCCACTTCAACATAACAGAGAAGTTTTCTTCCTGCATCCTTTTTTGTTCTTCCATTTATTATGTGTTACATTGAGGACAATGTATCATCTAGGTGTGGGGGGATACATGCTTTTTGAGTATTTTTGTTATGATCTGATTAATGACGTTGCTTGGGTGTTTGTGTTTTTTATGTGCATTCTCATTTTGAAATGAGAAATTCTTGATACATGATGGACATGTTAAAATTTTTCTGCTCTAGATTAACATGTTTTCAAAAATATTCCTTGTTGATTCCTATGATTAGATTTGGTTGAGTCATCTTCTGATTCTATTGTACAGTAGGCTAAAAGGTCTGCGTACCGATTAGTGTGGCAACTGTCTTAGAGTCATTTTGTTTAGAATAGTTTCTAAGTGTTAGTTCTTAGGCGCAATACTGCAAGCTTCTTCAGCAGCCCTTGAAGGACCAGCAGACTTTGAAGTCTGCTCATATAGCGGAAAATCAAAATTGGCCAAAATCAAGGAACAATGACACGTGTACACCTGTTTAGATATTTTCGAAAATATCTAGTCATCATGTCTCCACCAGATTATTTTTCAAGAAGTCAACTCTGCATGATGACAACTGCTCGATCGTATCTGAAAATCAAGGCGAAGACATTACCGTTTTGGCTAAGAAGACTTTCCAAGCCGCAAAGCTGCATTCGAAACATTACTCGTTTAGTAATGTCTTCTCGCACACCTTGCATCTCGATGATCGTGGTGTTTCTTTCCCCAAAGCGCCGAATTGCATTCAATGCAAAGGAACGTTGGGCGATTTATCTCGATTTTAACCCAACGGTCAAAAGATCTCTTCCTGGTATATATTCAAGTTTTGAAGATCTGAAGAAATAACTCTTGCGCATTAAAACTCTCAAGCTTCATCTTCATCACTCAAGCATTCAAGAGATCAAAGGACAAGGGCTAACACTTCACCAAACTTTCTGAAGCTGCAGATCTGCCATCTTAAATTCCTTCTCAGCTTCATTCTGTTTGCCTTTAAACTGTTCTTAATTTCTGCACGTGTGGAGAACAATTATTCATTGATTGTCTCTCTCACCTTTATACACTTGGTTAAAAAACTAATTTTGTACACGATCCATTAGAGATCTAAATCATAAACCTAGTGGATAAACAAGTGCACTTTTAAAATCCAAAGCTAACCACTTTGGTAGTGGATGTAGTACTATTCACAGGAACGAACCACTTCAAATCCCTGTGTGCGATTCAAACTCTTCTTATCTCTCACTTTAATTGATTGTGTTTAAGCATTCTCCGCCTTAACAAAGACTCTTGATATTCTCAGAATCTGATTTGTTTCCGCTGCCTAAGCACTTCTATTCAAACCTTTCATAAATCCTTAAGAAGTGTTCTTAAAAGAAAAGTTTTACAAAAACATAACTAGGCTATTCAACCCCCCTTCTAGCCTAGATTGAGCCTATTTTGGGACCAACAATTGGTATCAGAGCTTAATTCTTTGAAAAATCATTTTTCCAAGATTAACCTCTTGAGAATAGATCCTATGGCTCACTATATGCTGCCTACTTCAAACACCAGCCACGTTCCAATATTGGACGAAGGCCATTTCGAAGTATGGAAAGACAAGGTTATGAGATATATGAATTCTATTGACAATCGGTTGTGGCAATGTGTTCTAACAGGTCCATATATTCCAATGAAGCCCAACCTACTTGCTGAAGTAGCCAGTGGTTCTCCGGAGATACCTAAATCTATGAACGAATGGACAGACGAAGAAAGGAGGCTTTTTGAACTCGACAGTAAGGCTATTCACATTATATCCAGCTCTGTTGACACAAGCACATACCAACAAATCATCAGATGCAAAACTGCCAAGGAAATGTGGGAAGCCTTGGTGGAATATCTTGAAGGAGATCTACCCACCAGAGACAACAGAAAGTACAACTATATTCAACAATTCGACTCATTCTAAAAGATCCTAAGGAGACTCTACGGCAAACCTAATGATTTTGTGAGGTAGTAAACAGTTGTTACTCTTTAGGTAAAGAATATAGTGTTAAAGAAGTAAATATGAGATTTTTAGCTTCTTTAGGAAGTTTGTGGCATGTTAAAACCACTGCAATAAAAGAGTCCAAAGACTTGAACTCCATGCATCTCGAAGTTTGTATGCGAAGTTTAATGCCTATGAGCAAGAATTACTTCAAGCTCAAGAACAGGACAAACATTTTAAACTTCCTTCTTTTTCTGCTATCTCTCAGGAAATTCCTGCTCAAGAAAGTAAACCATCTACTTCTTCTTCAAACGAGAATGAAATTCTCTCTGACGAGCAATTTGCAATGTTCGTTAAGAAATTTCAAAAGTTCTCGAAATTTAATAAAAGGAAAGAAGCAAACCAAACAGACTTTCGTAAAACGAAAACTCACACAATAATGAGTTAGTTTGCTACAATTGCAGAAACCTGGTCACTTTGCTTCTAAATGTCCCAAGCCCAAATATGAAGCCTATAAAAGGAGACCTTCTAAATCATTTTCTAAACATAGAGGTCTTCTGGCTGAGGACTTAGAAGAAAATCATGTAGCCACTTGGTTTGAAACTGACTCTGACGAGGATGATAGTGATGACTCACCTGAGCAGGCACACATTTGTCTTGTTGCTCTAGAGTCACCTCCCACCTATGACTGACTCGCATGTGAAGTTAAGTACTCTCCTCCTTTCAAGCTAACATTGAACAAGCTTCAAGAGCCTTCAAAAGAAGAAATCCTCAAGGATGCTCAAGACATGCTAGAGGAATTCAATGAATTTAGGAAGGCCTATGTTAAGTTAGCTAAAAGTCATGAGAAGGAATCGAGAAATCCATGCCGAAACCGAGTTAAAAACTCTCCATGGAATCCAGCAGGAAAGTATCAAGTTAAAAGAAGAGAACAAATTTCTCAATGAAAAGGTTGCTTGTCTTATTGATCATGCCAAAGAGTTATCTGCTGAGAAAGAAGAGTTGCAAAAAACCATTAACTCATGGAATAACTCAACGGCAGTCTTTGATCAAATTCTTGGAGATCAAAAGCCCTCAACCGATAACTGGCTAGGATTCTCTAATGAAATCTCTAGCGCAACCTCTCGAACAAGAAAATGAACATTTTACGGTGAATAGTAATATTCCCGCACAATATCGAAACCTAACAAGGGTAAAGAAGGAATTGGTTATACCGCTACTCCTTATAAATACCCTAAGGTTCAAATTAATGTAAAAATGAAGCTTTGAAAGCAAAGCAATCATCACGGAGATAAATCGTTAAAGGAGGTGCGGAGATTTACAAAGCCTCTACCGACTTCGTGAAAGCAAAGGCGCTGCTTCGTGGCCTATGAAAAGTCCGCTCAAACCTATCGATTCATCAATAGTACTACAGATGGTGCCATCGCTACGAATGTTGACACCAAGCTTAAAGGAAAAATGCATGAGGCATCAAAGTCTACTACCAAAGAAACATTCTTTTGCTAAAGCAAAATACAAACTCAAGAAACCTCATACGTATGCCTCTAAGCCTCGCTGTTAACAAGACTGCTAACCCAAAAGCTGTTAAGAAAAGTGTTCAAAAACCTTCAAACATCCAAAGATAATCATGTAGACTTCGTAATTTTCATCATCAGACATTTTGTAAGTGTCTTGGCCACTTGGTCCATGAATGTCTGCCGAACTCCATCATGAAGCCTCTTTGGATCCCCTATTCCAAAAATCGAGGCAAGTATGGGTTCCAAAAACTCGCTAACCATTTGGACCCATAAAGAAAATAAAAGGGGACCATGATTTTCTTACCTCTACATCTCGTGTGCTTCATGGCTATCTCAAATTTAGAAAAGAAAGATGTGTGGTATCTAGATAGCGGCCGCCAAGACACATGACCGAGAATCCGCCTTCTCTCTAATATTTCTCGAAATGTAAGGCCCTCCACTATCTTCTGAGACAATGCTAAAGGAAGAACAATTGGCTATGGATCCATCATTCGAGGAAATCTCTCCATTGAAAAGTCTCTCTTGTAGAAGGCTTGAAACATAATCTCCCGAGTATTTCTCACCCGTGACAAAGGGCTTATATGTCAATTCTCCTCAAACAGATGTGATATCAAGGATCCGCCTCTTGCTCAACCGTAGTTACCGGGTCATAGACAAGGGAATGTCTATGTAATAGATTTGAATGCCTACGGTAAGGTTACTAATCTATGTCTTGTGGCAAACTCGCTCAAGACAAAAGTCGGTCTGTGGCATAAAAGACTCACTATTTGAACTTCAAATATCTAGCCAAGCTATCCAAAGAAGGTCTAGTCAAAGGATTGCCTAAAGGTCTCGCGAACATGATCGCTCGTGCAAAGCATGCCAACTGAAAGCTCTCAAAAACATCATTCAAAAGCAAACCAGACTCTCAACGACAAGACCTCTACAACCGCATATGGATCTCTTCGACCCACTACTATCGCTATGGTGGTTTCGATACACGCTAGTAGTAGTGGATGATTATACAAGATATACTTGGACGTAGATGATGTCTTCTAAAGATCACACATATGATCTTCTTACAAAGATTATTCTAAGATTGCAAACGCAAAAACTCGATGAAATCGCTGATGTTCGACGACAATGGCACCGAAGTTCACCAACAATGGAATAGCAAAGTATTGTGATGATCACGGTATTGGGCACAACTTCTCAGAAGAACACCACAAAGAAAACGGCGTTCGAAAGGAAGAACGTAACACTTATCAAGTGAAGCCGCTAAAACTATGCTTCGAAGCAAAGTTGCCCAAACACTTCGGCGTAAGCCGTCAATACACCGCTTCACTCAAAACGTATCATTGATCAACAAATTTCACTAGTAAAACACCCTATGAACTTTGGAGAGGTAAAACCCCAAACATTGATTTTTAAAATCTTCTCAGAATGCTTTGTAGTCTACAATGGTAATGATTATAGAGGCAAATTTGATCATAAAGCCGATGAAGGTGTATTTTTGGGTTATGCCTTACACTCCAAAGCTTACTGGTTTTCAACAAACGCTCATTAAAAATAGTTGAATCTGCTCATGTTTCATTTGATGAATTTGATTTATTAGAGCCACATGTGGCTCCAAATGTTGCCGATGACTTTGTTAATGTTGAGACAGGTACATTCCAACCATCAACCTCTAGTATACCTAATCCTTCACCAGCAACTCAATCAAACATTCCTGACCATCACTTCTTGACAAACGGGTCACCAGAAGACTTCAACCCTGCTCAAGAAAACCCGTATCAAGAACCTTTTGTTTCTCAACCTGAAAACTCTATTCCTCAACTCACCTATGAGCCAAATTCTGAACACAACTCTCATCAAGACACAACCGATCTTCCCTATAGCCCTCCTTCTCGAACCTTGTCATGTAGAAACAAAGAAGAACTCATCATATTCCTCGCTGCCACAAGAACATGCAAAGACCATCCGATCTCTCAAATCATTGGTGACATTCATGTTGGAGTACGGACCGTAAGATCTTCCAAAAATGAATGTATGTCTCAGGCCGCATTTGTCTCGTAAGAAGAGCCAAAGAAGGTCGAAGAAGCTCTTCAAGATCCAAGTTGGCTGGAAGCCATGCAAGAAGAACTTCAACAATTTGAACGATGTCAAGTATGGAAGCTAGTTCCAAAGCCTGCTGATCATACGGTCATTGGCACAAAATGGGTGTTCAGAAACAAGAAGGATGAGGATGGAAACATAGTGAGGAACAAAGCAAGACTTGTTGCACAGGGATATCGCCAAGAAGAAGGAATCGACTATGATGAAACATTCGCCTCGTAGCAAGATTGGAAGCTATCGTAATTTTCTTAGCCTATGCTACATACAAAGACTTTGCTGCACCAAATGGATGTCAAGAGCTGCTCTTAATGGTGATCTTCAAGAAACAGCTTACGTTGCTCAACCTCCGTGCTTTGTAGAAAAAGGGAAAGAAACTCATGTTTACAAGCTTAAGAAGGCTCTCTATGGTCTTAAGCAAGCTCCTCGAGCCTGGTATGAAACCCTTTCTAAATTTCTGGTTGAACAAGGATTCGTGCGAGGCAAGATTGACACCACTCTCTTCATTCTCAAGCACAAAGGACATTCTCTGCCGGTACGATTTACGTTGATGATATCATTTTCTGATCCACAAATGAGAAGTCGTAAGCGATTTGAAACGCTTATGACCGGCAAGTTTCAAATGAGTATGATGGGAGAACTCACATTCTTCTTGGGTCTTCAAATTCAACAAATTCAACAAAGGGATATTCATCACCAATCCAAGTATGCTAAAGATCTTGTCAAGAAATTTGATTGGAAACAAAGAAACACATTTGATACTCCAATGGTCGCTAGATGCAAACTTACAAAAGACTTACAAGGAAAGAAAGTTGATATCACCCACTATAGGGGGATAATTGGTTCTCTACTTACCTCACCGCCGCCACAGATCTCGACATAGTGTATGCCGTTGGGTGTGTGCTAGATTTCAAGCTGCACTCGTGAGTCACATCTTCTTGCAGCCAAAAGAATCATCAAATACGTATCAGATACCACCAACTTAGGTATTTGGTATCCTAGAGAATCATCTTTCAACTTGGTTGGATACTCAGACGCAGACTATGCTGGATGCCAAATTGACAGGAAAAGCACGAGTGGAACTTGTCAATTTCTAGGAGACAGACTCGTCTCTTGGGCTAGCAAGAAACAAGCATCAGTCTCAAACTCCACCACTCAGCGTAATACATAGCCGCCGGTAGTCATTGCCAACCGCTGGATCAAACAAAAGCTAGTAGACTACTTACATCAAAGTAGCAGACGGCCCAACCTGGTGGGTAACACCTCAAACAATCTCTATCACATACAATCCCGTGATGCATTCCAAGACAAAGCATATCGATGTTCGATATCACTTTCTAAGGGACAATGTAGAAAAGAGAAACATTAGCATGAAGTATATTTCAACTGACCATCAACTAGCAGACATCTTCACCAAAGCTCTGTAAGCACATGTGTTTGCTTATCTAAGGGGAGAGCTTGGTATGCTTGACCCGACTGCTTAAATTATATCTAAAATTAATTTTTTATAATATGTAACATTTCCAAAATAATGTTTCTTAAATTTATTTTAAGCAGACTTGAAAATTTATTTTAAGCAGACTTGAAAATTTATTTTGAGCAGACTTATTACTTTCAAATATTTTAAATCAAGAATTTCTAAAGTCACTAAAAGAAAATGAGTTTTCTAAACTATAATTTTGAGAGGGAGGCTTATGCAAATTATGAGGGACCGCTTTGAAATTGGTTGAGTGAATATTTGAAAAGGCCCTTTTCTTTCCTAAAAGCCGCCATTCATTAAGTCTTGTCATCAAAAAGCGTCGACTTAATGACGTTTCACAAGTCTCTATGACCGATGGCACGCCCCTTTATAAACCCTCAACCGCCAAAAAATTCTTTTTACCAAAACCTCTTTCTATTCTCTCTCTCTCTCTCTAAAAATTTCTCTAAAAATTTTTCGCTTCCTTCGCCTGCTCGATAGTTGATTCTGCAGATTCGCCATTTACTTCTTCTTCTTCTGGCAAATCTTCGAAAATGGTAAGAAATTTCGAACCCTAACTTCATAATCTCAGTACGAGTTAAGTATGCTATCTCATCTATAGTTACGCCATTATTGACTGTTCATGTAACTGTTAGCTTCATAACTGTTAGATCTTCAAATTCATGTTGCTCATTTCTCGATAATACCTTCTTATAAATGTTCTTGAACTGCCGATTTCAAAGATTTTGAGTTATATTTTGACCATATATAGCATTCCATGAGTTGTCCGTATTTTTTAGGGCTTAATGCTTCGATTTGCTTTTTTTTTTTGAAATCTTAAGTTCTTGCCCTAATTTCTTTCTGTAATTTCTTAGGCTGGTACTTCTTCAGCTTCTGCAGTTCCTACACAAACCTCGAACATCGACTCTGACATTCCAAAATTGCCCCCAACTATGTATCATCCGGATGTGTATTGACGAACCTTCTGCTCGTGCTTATGCCGGGTCAAGATAGTAGACGACTGAACTACCCCAGATTCTCGCCACTGCTCATGTTGGAGGATGGAGACTTCGCCATCGGCCGGGTCAAGAATTCGTAAGGCTACTCAATGATTCAAGGTTATCCATCACATTTGTGGTCGAATCGTACCATCACTATCATCGCTTCCGTAATCGCCAAGATTATTGGCGTGGAGTTCGATGGTCCAACTTCACTCTCGATGCCGAAAAGACCACCGCTGGTCATATATGCGGTGAGAACACACCAAGAGAGGCCGCCGCGAAGATGAAGCGGACTTTGTTTGAGGATGATGTCTACTTCATCACCACTTGTTTGACAAGAGTCTAATCTTCAAAAACGGCACCCACGATATAATGACCTCCGACCCCTAGAGTACACCTCGTCTGTCATTCTCAACATCGACTCAACTGGCTCGATCCTCTTTGAGCTGCGTGTGATGCCGCGAAGCGGCTGTAAAGGCTTCGCTAAGCGGCCTTTCGTCGACTTATCAACGCTCTTCTTCGATCAAACACAAAACTTCACACTCATATGTTCAACTTTGAGAAGAAGAAGGTTCAAATCGATCCAGCTTTACCAAAGACCTTCATCATCAATTATCAAAAGCTGAAGAATGAGAAGAGAATCCAGCAGGGTCTTCACCCTTTAGTCATTATCCATGCTCTGAATCCCCCACCTCTCAAAATCATCAGGATCAATCCTGAGACAACAGTTGATTCATTCATGGCCAAGCTAAACAGCAAGAAGCTCTCTAAAGAAGCCGCCGCCAAGGTCGCTTCTTCAAGACCGGCCTCCCGCCTCCCTTCAAAGAAAAGAACTCATCCGTCGTGAGGAGCCGGTCCCCAAAAAGAAGAAAGTTGCTTCTTCCTCAAGCACCGCTACGCTTCATCCCGCCGGTCCTCCATCTAGAAAGAAAAAGAAGGCCGCCGCTCCATCCGCTTCCTACTTCAATACCCGAAGCCGCCGAACCGATTTAAGAGGTCGCTCCCCTTCGCCCCCGCAAACGAAAAACCAAACGCACCGAGCCTTCTGAACCATTCATTCCCTTCATCCCACCTTCCTCTCCAATATCTTCTTCCTCCCCTCCACTCACTTCTTCAACTCGGCCGCCTGGGAGGAGCCCGCCGCCACCCCTTCTTCACCCGTTCCCTCTTCAACCCCTGTTGTTGTTGAGGAGGAGCATTCTTCCCCTGCTCCCAAGCCAAAGAAACGCAGACTTCGTAAGAAGTCTGTGGCTCTATCACCCTCTCCACCTCAAGACTCTATCCCTTCTCCACCCCATTCACCTGAACCCATCTCCACCATTCTTCCGCACACCACTTTAGCCATTATACCCGCTCCTTCAAACTCGCCTCCATCTACCTCCTCTCCTTCCTTTTCTATGCCGAACATTTCTCTCCTCTTGCCCTTCACATATCTACTCTTCTGTATCAAACCGCCTTCCTGCCAGAAATCTTTCCCCCTATTTCTCAATACCTTACTCCTATCTCTATCTCTTCTGATCTCTACCAAATTCTTTTTCCCTCCATCTCCTCTGCCACTCACTCTTTTCTCTTTGACTTCTCCTCCATATCGACCTCTCTATCCTTCTCCTTCCTCTCCTAACTTCATTCTTCTACCCGACTATCCCTTCCCTTCTTCCCTCTTAGAAGTATCTTCTTCTTCCTCCTCGCTTCACTTCTCTGCCAGCCTTAGCTACCGACATTGAGGTTGATTCCAAACCCTCTTCTCCTCCAAACCCCGCTTCATCTTCCTCTTCTCCAAACCCCGCTCCACAACCTTCAACCACCATATTTCCGTCAACCTTAACCCTTTCTACCTCATCGGCCGCCGATCCCGCCATTCTCGAGCTTCTTTCGAGCAAACAACGACCAACTAGCTCACTCAACAGATGCTTTCTTCTATGGCCACAGATTGATGTGCTCAACTACGGCCTCAATGCTACTCATGCCACCATCTTTGACATAGGCAAGATTGTTGATCAACTAGTGAACGACTCAAGCCAGCCTTCACAACTCATGTGTTCCTAGTTCAAGATCAACAAGTCGCTCGATCGGATGTCGCACTCACAACAAATCAGCATCCGTGGCCTGTTCAATGAGCTCAAAACAGGGATGGCTAGGGCGATTCTTAGTCGAAGAGAGGTTGCTGACTTCACCAATCTTCGCCTCGTCGAAGAAGCTGATGCTGGCTGCCGCCGAACAACAGGGTTGGTGCCATCGTGAGGAGAGAGCTACTCACTTCTTGAATCAAGCCCCGATTGAGGAACGTAACCGACCGAGAACGCCCGAATGACGTAATCCGAACTGGTTGAGACTACTTAGAACGAAGACGCACTCACCAACCTATTTTGATTCTCATGGTATTTTGTTCTCAGATTTCGTTGTTAAACCATGTTGCTTTTGTCAAAACTTCGCGCTTAAACTTAAAAATTTTGTTTAATCACGATGTCTCAAGTTTCTTTCAAAGTTTAAATTGCTTCCTTCTCGATATATCCGCTCAATTTAAACTTCGCTTAAATCTTTATATCTCGCATGCATACTTATAGATTTAAACCTTGCTCTTCTTAAGTACTTTGTCTTATTGTTTTTATCCTGTAAGTACTTAGTCTAGCTATCTCTCTACTAAGACTTCGCTCCGAGAGGTATGTCTCGCTTCTTAATAAAAATTTCCTTAAGACATACTATTATCTCGCATGATTCAAAGTCTGCTTTCAGGCGAGATGATGACATCAACCAAATAGGAGGAGATTGTTGATTCCTATGATTAGATTTGGTTGAGTCATCTTCTCGATTCTATTTTACAAGAGGCTAAAAGGTCTCAAGTTCATGCATCGATTAGTGTGGCAACTGCCTTAGAGTCATTTTGTTTAGAATAGTTTCTAAGTGTTAGTTCTTAGGCGCACACTGCAAGCTTCTTTCCGAAGGACCAAAGAGACTTTGAAGTCGCTTCATATAGCGGAAAATCAAAATTGGCCAAAATCAAGGAACAATGACACGTGTACACTATTTAGATATTTTCGAAAATATCTAGTCATCATGTCTTCACCAGATTATTTTTTTAAGAAGTCAACTCGCATGATGACAAGCTGCTCGGGGCGATCAGATCCCGAAAATCAAGACCAAGACATTACCCGTTTTGGCTAAGAAGACTTTCCAAGCCGCAAAGCTCGATTCGAAACATTACTCTGCTTAGTAATGTCTTCTCTCGCACACCGCATCTCTCGATGATCGTGGGCGTTTCTTTCCCCAAAGCGCCGAATTGCATTCAATGCAAAGGAACGTTGGACTGATTTATCTCTGATTTTAACCCAACGGTCAAAAGATCTCTTCCTGGTATATATTCAAGTTTTGAAGATCTGAAGAAATAACTCTTGCGCATTAAACTCTCAAGCTTCATCTTCATCACTCAAGCATTCAAGAGATCAAAGGACAAGGGCTAACACTTCACCAAACTTTCCAAGCCGCAGATCCGCCATCTTAAATTCCTTCTCGGCTTCATTCTTTGTCTTTAAAGTTCTTAATTTACTCGCACGTGTGGAGAACAATTATTCATTGATTGTCTCTCTCACCTTTATACACTTGGTTAAAAACTAATTTTGTACACGATCCATTAGAGATCTAAATCATAAACCTAGTGGATAAACAAGTGCACTTTTAAAATCCAAAGCTAACCACTTTGGTAGTGGATGTAGTACTATTCACAAGCATTTAACCACTTCAAATCCCTCGTGTGCGATTCAAACTCTTCTTATCTCTCACTTTAATTGATTGTGTTTAACTGTTCTGCATTCTCACGCCTTAACAAAGACTCTTGATAATCTCAGACCGATGAGCCTCACGCCTAAGCACTTCTATTCAAACCTTTCATAAATCCTTAAGAAGTGTTCTTAAAAGAAAAGTTTTACAAAACATAACTAGGCTATTCAACCCCCCTTCTAGCCTAGATTGAGCCTATTTT
>CM028377.1:128837382-128874258 GCA_013146195.2 Codonopsis lanceolata
ATAAATGAACTTATCGAAGTTTGGTCTTGATTCAGCCAAAGGATTGAAACTCCAATGTCTACCATTGCCATCTTGACAAAGATGAAAAGGGAAAACAAGAAGAACATGACCAAGTATCGAGGAATCATAGGTTCACTTCTTTACCTTCTTGCTAGTGACACGACATTATGTTTCTTTGTTTTGTGTTTGTCTTAGATTTCGAGCAGATCCAAAGGAGTCACATTTGCTTGCTGCCCAAGCGTATCATCGATATGTTTCAAAAACAACAAATCTAGGCATCATTGTTAAATCCAACAACTTCAATCTAGTTGGATACTCGGATCTGCGATTATGCGACCTCTAGAAGTAGCGAAGAAGCACGGTGGGACTTGTCAATTTCTTGGAAATGCAGACTGTCTCATGGTCTTGCAAGAAACAAGGATCGTGGCAAACTCCGGCAGGCGAGAATATATTCTTTTAAGCATTTATTGCTCTCAAGCTGCTATGGATGAAGCAACAACTAGTGGACTACAACATCAATCGGCCCCCAATCATGTGTGACAACACATCGCCTATCGTCTCCAAAAATCGGTGATGCATTCAAAGACAAAAGCACATTGATATTCGTTATCATTTTCTCAAAGATCATGTGGAAAAAAGGTAACATCGGTTTGGAATATGTTCCAAGCGAGCATCAATTGGCGGACATTCTCACAAAACCTTTGGATGCCACGGTTTGCTTATTTAAGGAGAAATCTTGGTATGATTGATCCCTCTTGCTTAATTTTAAAATTTTGTTAATATCTCTTTCATACCTAGGTAGACCCGTTACTAGACTATGTCCATCGGAAGAGCGTAAGTTCTTCTTTCTGGAAGACCTAAAGGTTAGTACTCTTACTTAGTCTATTTACGCTGGTTTCTAAAGCAATAAAAGGGTCAAGGACGAAATTTGGTACTTAAGAAAATATCTTAAAGTTCTGCTTTTCAAAAGCGATATTTTCGCCTTTAAATAGTCCTCGACCGTCATTTCCAAACTTTACGAAACCCTGAGAGCAGAAACTTTCTCTCTCTCTCGGTAACTACTTTACGCAAATTCACGTTCTTCTTCTTGTTTCTTCTTCTCATCTTCAACAATAGCGTTTTCTCTACTCTACTCGAAAATTTTCCATGTATTGCATTTCGATTATAAACTTAAAATCCTTTTGGAATTCTAACCGTCATTTCGAGTTCATACTGAATTCGCATTGTTGTTGTTATAATCCGAATACTAAACAATCGTTTTGTTTATTCATTGTTCATTCTTATGAAAACTTACGTTATGTTTTTCTCGAGTGTGGTTTCTCTAAACATTCTAGGGTTTCAAGTTTTTGCGTTGAAAATTTCGATTTATTTTGGAAAACTTTGAAATTCCTACTTGTTTAGTTGTCTAGATGAAAAGCCTAACTTTTATTTTGTTTTTCTTTGGCAAGAACCTCAAAATCCAAGCGCGGCGACAGTGGGAAGGAAGCTTATGACCTCGAAAATGTCATTCCTCCGTTTAATATTAATCTTCCGAGGATATCCAATCTATCCGCGCCGCTCATGACATTATTGTTGCTTTGGACCCAAAGCTATACATTCTGGCATGTGCATTGACCTACGTCAATCAATTCTATAGCTGCTGGGAGTAAAAGCTTGCGAGGATATGGGCGCCTGCGGGATTCTACCCCTCTTACGCCTCAACGACAAAACCTACGGTATCTTCAAGCGGAAGAATTTTATCAACGAATGGAGCTCATGAACAGGCGCTTTCTTCGTGGGTGGATTCGAGGCCGTCCCATCTCGTCACCGCCAAAACTATATCCACCATCATTGGCGTGCATTACGGAGGAGCTATTTCGGCAACCACGGTGAGGCTTTACATGCACAGGAAGCCATGAGGGAATAGACACTCTCCGGGAGCCACAAGGAAGATGCTCGAAACTTGTTCCCTCTTGGCGTCATCTGCACGGCCACCTTCTGACAGGCAAAGGGCTTCTATTCAAGAGTGGAGCACATGACATGTTTGCTTGGCAGCAGATCAGCGACCGACTTTGGTCTTTGTATTTCTATTGCTCTTTCGTCTCAGCCAGGGGCTCATCATCTTGACGAGCTAAGCGGTGGGTGGAGAAAGCAAGAGAGCAACCCCACTTGCAAGCGCCCGTCGGGCGTCGAGGCCCGATCAACGCCTTTTAAGGGATGATGCACCATCAACTCTTCTTTGAAAGAAGATGAGTTGTATACGACGGTAACCAAGGACAAACAACTAACGACCTTGTTTTAAGGTAAATACCTGAATACTGAAACAAGCTGGCGCGGATGCAAAGGTCACGGCCGTCTCTCTTGAAAAAGTGGCCAAGCCTCGCACCTATCTTGGTCACCCGCCAATATGGAAGCACATGTAGGCGCAAGCAAGTCCTTCAAAAGGCCTGCGCCAAGTTTGATGAACAAGTGGCCACGGACCTTCATCTAAAGGCCAAAGTCAGCCGATGAGGCGGAGGCTAGCTGCTAAGGTCCAAAATAGCCTGGGCAAAGCCAAAAAGACAAGGCCGGAAGTGGCACCTCCAACTGAAGAGGAGCAGGCCAAGTGGATCCGTAAGGAGATGAAGGAAGGCCAGAAGAAGAAGGCACCAGGCCAATCCAGCCATTCCTCTCCTCCATCTACCCAAGCCAAGCCTTCTACCCAATCCAGCCAACCTCCTTCACCACCTCCTGCACCCACTCCCAAACCTAAACGAAGGAGACTTCGTAAAACCTTTGAAGACCAGCCACCGGCAGTCCCTCCAACCTCTACCGATGAAGCAGCTGAGTCTCCTATTCAGCCGCTGAGGAAGAAAAGGAGAGCTACCAGTACCCAACCCTCTACCGCCAGCCAACCAACTACCTCTACCGACGCCCAAACCTTACCTGTCAACCCTTCAACTATACCCGTCAACCCTTCATCTATTCCTTCTGAGTCATCTACTCAGAGGAATTCACCACCTCCGGAGGAGTCTATCCCTCAGGAGGAGCCTCAAAATCAGGAGGAGCCAGCCAGAACCCCAACTCCTCCTCCTCCTTCACCCTTTAACTACTCACCTGACCCATCCACACCTTCCTCACCACCCCAATCCCAACCAACTTCTTCAACCACACCACAGCCCTTAGACCCTGCTGCTGCCAAGTTCCTCTTCGAACTTTCGTCAGTAGCAGACCTATTCACCCCTTCTCATCAACCTCCTCAACCTTCTCATCAACCTCCTCAACCTTCTCTTCAAAAACCAAAATTCCTATTCTACCCTGCCCCTTCTTTCTGGTTCTCTACCGAACCCACTCCCCAATCCTCCCACATCAGTGAAAATTCTGACACTGATATGGAACTGGATTCCCCACCAACTCCACCTCCACCCTCCCCTATAACCCTATCCTCTTCCACCAAAACCATACCAACCCAAGACTCATCCTCTTCTGCCTCCAGAACTCCCCATATCCAACAGCCCATCAGCTCGGGGCAGACTCTGCCTGCCGACACCATTCACATTGGCCAAGCATCTACTTCCAATCACCAATCTTTGAAGTTTTGTCCCGGCTAGATGCCATCTACCAGCGGCTAGGCGAACTCACTAGCATATCTACCGCTACCGCTGAAGTAGCCACTGCAGCGGCCAAGGCCAACGACCGGACTGCCACTACTCTTCGACAATTTCAAGAGGATGTCTGGACTCGTTTTGGACAGATGCGGCACGACTTCACCGATGTCAAAATCAACGTAGAAGCTCAACGAGATGAAGGCTGCCGTATCATAGGTTCCATTTTCTACGAGCTATTCCACGCCATCACTCTCCATCTCAGCCACGGTCGTACTCCTATTATGGAACTCAACAACCTCGCTCGAACTCGCTCATGACATTATGAATGCCAACCGGGATCGTGATCTGGCCATCACGGAGGAGAAACAAATGAGATCTATCAACGAATGCGATGGAAGAGAACGCCGCCTCGTGAAGAACTGGACTACCGTTCTCGTTCCACGGACCTCCGACCGATGCCGAATACCAAAGAAGAATGGAAGAGCTAGAGCGAGAAAGAAGAGAAAAGGAGGCTGCGGACAAAGGCAAAGGAAAAGACCATGGTAGCTTTTGTATCTTTTCTTCCACTTTCCTTTGTATTTATCTTATTTTTGAAAACTACGTTGAAATGTAAACATCTTGTTTATGAATCTGAGATGATTACTTGCTTTTTCAAAAATTATATTGTTTAAATTCTTCTTTGCTTTATTGTTTATCTATATTAGAATTTAAACATTCAGTTTAAATTGATTTAAGGCTGATCTGTGCTATTCTTTGACTCTCTTATTCTTGTATGCACTTAGATTAGTCCCTTGCATCGAGGTGTTATTACGTTTATTTAATAGAGGCATGTCTACCGATTACGTAATATATAAACTTTCTCGACATGCTATTATCTATTAAATAGTTTGTTTTAAAACCCTCATTTGTAGTAATGATGACCGATATAAATAGGAGGAGATTGTTGATTCTTATGTTAAATTTATATCGATCAAGACATTACATTAGTTTTATACTTGATGGCTAATCGGGTCGCGTGTATCGATTAGCGTGGCAACTGTGTATAGAACTTTGCCTTGTAGGACTTTTTCGGGTTCATCGGAAGACCACTTCTTTCACGGAAGACTCGCTCAAAGCTTAAGATCGGTAGACCTCGTACCGATCCGCTTCTACGTGTCCTCTCGGATCAAAGCTAGTGGATTAATTCAAACTTATTCCCATATGTTATTTGAATTAATCCAAGTCTTTCCTCGACATGTCAAGCCGAAAGCAACTTTTCCGAAAAGCAAGAATACTTTTTGAGCGAATAGAAAAAGCGGCATCGGCCCCTACTTTCGCTTCATCTCTCGAATCGACACCAAATCGCCCACCTTTTGAAGATCTCATAAATGATTATACTCGCTCTAGATATCTGTGAAGACGAAAATCCTTGATCGACCCCATGCATTTAATGCATTTATGAATAGAGTTGTTGAAGTCTTCGTCCTCCAGCGGATTCTTTTGAGATGCACTGCTTTAAATACGCCATTGAAGGCTGGAGCAAGAACAACAGAAATCAATCGAACACTTAAAGAATTGCTCGAATCTACACAACTCCAAGTCTTTCACCAGGCATTCAATAGATCCTCAACAGATCTAGAAGTCCTCAAACAACAAGAAGCGATCTTCAACATTTATTGTTTTATTCTTCTTGTTGTTTACTTCCATAAACTATATACACTTGCAATTAAATATCTTGTATTTACGATATTTAATTCCCTAGACCCAAACACAAGTCAATATTTTGTACACGATCCATTAGGGATATTCTTTGTAATTGATCTAAGTGGAAAACATAGTGCACAATTTAAATCCAAGGTTGATCGCCTTGGTGGTGGGCGTAGCACTCATTATAGTGTGAACCATCTCAAAATACTTGTGTTATTTCCTTCCGTTACTGCGTCTATTCATTTGAACTGCTTAGTTTCATTGTTTATATTATCCATTTCAGAGTAACTTAAGTAATGCTGTAAAAGGTCTACCGGTAGTCCTTATCGGCGGACACTGAACAATCTTCTTGAAGGTCTTCCGCTTCTTGAATCTTTTCATAGATTGCAGGTAACTTTCAAGGAACTTACTTAAAAGTTTTAAAGTGTTAATAAGCTATTCAACCCCCCTTCTAGCTTATTATTGTGCTCATTGGGACCAACAGTTTTCAAAGTCATTTGATAAAAGACTCCAACCATTATTACCAATAGAAGATGTATAACTCACATTAGTTATACAATGATGTTGATTTTAAATTATTTTATATTATTACCAATAAAAGAGATGTATATCATATTGTTTAAAAAGAAAATATTAGATTTTAAAGTTTTTAGACTAAAGACTTTCACTTTTATAAGAGATGTATCTCACATTGGTTACAAAATATTTTACTATTATTTCCAATAGAAGAGATGTATCTCATATTGGTTAGAAATTGATGTTGGTTTTCAAAGTCTTTTGATAAAAGACTTCTACCATTATTACCAATATAAGATGTATATCTCACATTGATTAAAAAATTATGTTGATTTTAAATTATTTTAGATTATATAAAAGAATTTGACTATTATTAGCAATATAATATATATATCACACATTTGTTATAAATTAATGTTGGTTTTAAATTACTATTATTACCAATAAAAGAGATAAATCATACATTGGTTAAAAAATATTTATTTAAAAATCTTTAAATAAAAAGACTTCTATTTTTATTATCAATAAAAGAGAAGAGACGAGATGTATCCTATTATATAGAAATGGATGTTGGTTTTATTTTTTTTAGATAAAAAAACTTCTACTACTATTATCAAATGATGAGATGTATTTCACATTGGTTAGAGAATAATGTATGTATTAAAAGTCTTTTTATAAAAGACTTAATACTAATAGAAAAAATATATATTTCACACTGGTTAGAAAAGTAATATTTGTTGCGATATTGTAATTGATATTGTAATTCTTTCCTATTGTAATTTTTCCTAGTTTAAAGATATCCTCGGTTAAGTAAATAACTTAATTATAGGACTTAATTATAAGTATAGCTTAATTGTAGGATCTCCATAGATCTATAAATATGTACATGTATGGTAGAGGAATTATGAATGAAAACAAGTTTTCTCTGATTCTCAAGTTGGTATCAGAGCAGTAAAAACCTTAAATCATTCTTCCTCGAATCCCTAAACCATGAGCAAGCCAGATTCTGAAACATCTAGCACCAAATCCATCATTATTCAACACGAAGGTTCATCATTCAATGTAGGAATTGTGTTGAATGAGACTAACTATGATCTGTGGTCTCAAATATTAGAGATGCAAATTGCTGAAAAAGAGAAACTCTCATTCATTCGTGGCACATCACCACCACCTAAGGAGAAAGAAGAAGGCTATGAAAAGTGGTATTCAGACAATCAAAAGGTCAAAAGATGGTTGTTGATGTCTATGTCCCCGGATATTATGAAGCGATACATTCACTTAACTACCGCACGAGATATTTGGAAAGCTCTATCTAAAGCCTTTTATGATGGAGCGGATGAATTACAAGTTTTTACCTTGAACCAGAAGGCTTTCTCTGCCAAACAAAATAGTCTACCACTCTCTATATATTATGGAGAATTGATTGGAATCTTCAGTGAGTTGGACCATCGTGATAAGGTGGTCATGGTAGATGAGACAGATGTTGCATCTTATCATAAATTGCTTCAGCGACAAAGGGTGCATATCTTTCTCGCTGGATTTAGAGGGTGAGTTCGAGCAAGTGCGAGGCGAAATCTTGAGGAAGGATCCTATCCCTGAATTGGAAGAGTGTTATGCCCTAGTCCGTCGTGAAGATGTTCGGCGCGGGGTAATGAACGGACAACTGTAAAATTCTGAAGCTTCAGCCATGGTGATCCGGAACCGATCTATCAAACGGGCCATACAAAAAATCGATGCTATGAACTTGTCGGGTATCCGGAATGGTGGGATCATAGTCGTGATACCCGAAAGAAGAATTCAAAAAGGGCCTCTACTGCTGCAATTGTTGAAACAAAGACAAAGGATGATAGTGATGAAAAATTCTCAGCATTGGTAGCAGCAGCAGCAGGTGATGGTGGTAAGGTTTTAAATATTTCTACACTTGTTTCTAATAGTGCATGGATAATTGATTTCGGTGCTACAGATCATATGACATTTGATTCTAGACAAGTTTCACCTCTTAAACCTTCCTCACAAAATTCTGTTTCCACTGCCAATGGTACCCCAATTCCGATTATTGGGGAAGGATCCTTGTCTCTCACTAATACCTTGAATTTTGATTCTGTTTTAGTTGTTCCTCTTTGAATTATAACCTTTTGTCAGTTTCTCAAATAACCACTTCCTTATTTTGTGTTGTCATTTTTTGGCCTGAATTTTGTGTATTTAAGGACATCCGAACAAAGCAGACGATTGGTTGTGGTGTTAGATGAGGGAAGCTGTATTATTTAGACTTGGTGTCTCAAAGTTCAGATAAGTTGCGTCAAGCTTTAAAGATTGGGGGTTCTCAGGAGGAAAATAAGAAATCCGAGATATGGTTATGGCATCGACGTCTGGGGCATGCTTCCTTTGGATACATGAAGAAATTTTTTCCTAATTTATTTGCAAACTTAGATGTTTCTAGTTTCAAATGTGATGTTTGTGAACTTGCAAAAAGCCATCGTGCTTCTTTTCCATTAATTTTGAATAAAAGTCCAATTCATTTTACGATCATACATTCTGATGTTTGGGGTCCATCTAAATTTGCTACTTTGGATGGATCACGTTGGTTCGTTACGTTTATTGATGATTGTACCAAGATGACTTGGGTATGTTTGATGAAGTCCAAAAGTGAAGTGAATTTGTTGTTTCAAAAATTTCATAAAATGGTTGGTAGTCAGTACAATGCACAGGTTCAAGTTCTCCGCAGTGACAATGGAGGTGGATATTTGAGTTTTGAATTGAATCGGTATTTGGAAGGTCATGGAATCATTCATCAAACTACTTGTTCGATACACCCCAACAGAATGGGGTGGCGGAGCGAAAGAATCGACATTTGTTGGAGGTTATCTGTGCTTCATTGATAGAAGCACATATGTCTTTATCCTATTGGGGACACGCACTTACCTCTGCAGCATATTTGATCAACCGAGTACCTTCCAGCACTATTGATTTCCAGATACCATCCCATGCTCTCATTGAAGCAATTGTTGCTCCAACCGTTCCAAACTTACCTCCTCGTGTCTTTGGTTGTGTAGCATTTGTACATCTTCACAAGCATCAACGCAACAAGTTGACACCTCGAGCATTGCGATGTGTTTTTTTTGGGTATGCTGCTTATCAAAAGGGGTACTGATGCTATCATCCTCCAAACAAACAAATGTTTGTTACAATGGATGTAGTGTTTCATGAAGACTCTATGTATTTTTCATCTAAGCCTGAACTTCAAAAGGAGTACTTGGAAGAGGTTCAAGCTCTAGACTATGATTTTGTGATCTCTATAGAAGGGGAACTCTTTGAACCTAGTAACAATCTGAATAGAAATAAAAAAGAACGCCCTGAACTTGGTAATGAAAATTCAGGTGAATTGGATTTGAGCGGTATAAATTTGGACCAAAGTAGTGATGAACGTGATGAAGACCCAGAAAAGGAAGTTGGGGATCAATCTCCATCTGAACCTCTTGCACCACAAGCAACTGATACACCAAACCAATCGATTGTTGAGGATGGACCTGATGTAGTGTCCGAATCATCAAGAAAACAATTACCACCACGTCAAACCAGAGGTATCCCCAAACCCACATATGAACCCGAACTTTCAAGTAAAGTTAAATATCCCATGAGTCATTATGTGTCTAACCATCGTTTGTCTGAATCAAATAAGTCATTTGCAAATCAATTATCTACTGTATCTATTCCTAACAGTATGCAGGAAGCCTTAGCTTACCCAAGGTGGAAAGCTGCTATGAATGAGGAGATGAAATCCTTGCAGAAGAATGAAACTTGGAACTTGTTGATCGTCCCCCAGGAAAGAAACCAGTTGGATGTCGGTGGGTTTATACTGTGAAGCACAAATCAGATGGTACAATTGAATGTTTTAAAGCGAGATTGGTGGCAAAAGGGTACACTCAAACCTATGGAATTGATTATACAGATACGTTTGCACCTGTAGCCAAAATCAACACAGTTCGAGTCTTATTGTCTCTAGCTGCGAACCTGGATTGGCCATTGCAACAATTTGATGTGAAAAACGCCTTTTTACATGGCAAGTTGTCTGAA
Organism: Codonopsis lanceolata; assembly: GCA_013146195.2. Lineage (NCBI taxonomy): Eukaryota > Viridiplantae > Streptophyta > Magnoliopsida > Asterales > Campanulaceae > Codonopsis > Codonopsis lanceolata. The sequence goes on from CM028377.1 coordinate 128,847,225, forward strand.
TAAGTGTACATGGATTTGCCACCAGGGTGCATGATACCAGAAGTGCATTGTCGGAAAGTGTGCAAATTAAAGAAATCATTGTATGGGCTAAAACAATCTCCAAGAGCATGGTTTGGAAGGTTCATAAAGTCCATGCGGTCTTTTGGCTACCATCTGAGTAATTCAGACCATACTTTATTCTTGGAAAAAAGGCATGGTAAGATCACTGCCCTTATTGTGTATGTTGATGACATGGTGGTTACAGGAATGACCCTGATGAAAGGAAGGCTTTACAAAGTTACTTGTCAAGCGAATTCGAGATGAAAGACCTCGGTCACTTAAAATATTTTCTTGGAATCGAAGTGTCTCGATCTGATAAAGGGATTTTCTTGTCTCAAAGAAAAAATGTTTCAGATTTGTTGCGGGAAACTGGTATGTCAACATGTGAACTAGCTGATACACCAGTAGAAGAAGGCTTGAAGTTATGTGTCGAGACTAATTAGGTACCTGTTGCTAAAGGGAGATATCAGAGGCTCGTCAGAAGATTGATGTACTTAGCTCACACTAGGCCAGATCTTGCCTATGCATTAAGTATTGTTAGCCAGTTTATGCATAATCCTGGAGAACAACATATGAATGCAGTTATGTGTATTTTGAGGTTATCTGAAGTCCGCTCCTGGAAAGGGCATTTTGTTTACTAAAAATGAAGATTGTCAAAGTATAGATGCATATAGTGATGTTGACTGGGCTGGAGCAATAGATGATAGACGATCTACTTCAGGATATTTCACCTTTGTAAGTGGTAATCTCGTTACATGGAGGAGCAAAAAGCAGAATGTTGTTGCACGTTCAAGCGTAGAGGCTGAATTTAGAGGTATGGCACTTGGAATATGTGGAACATTGTGGCTAAGATTCTTGTTGAGGGATTTGGGCTATTTGCCCACGCAACCGATTCGGCTTTATTGTGACAATAAAGCAACTTGTGATATTGCTCATAATCTGGTACAACATGAACGTACAAAGCATGTGGAGGTCGACAGATTCTTCATTAAGGAGAAATTAGATGAGAAAATTGTCCAGTTGCCTAAGATTCGATCCGAAGATCAATTGGCTGATTTCCTCACCAAAGCTGTTTCAAGTTGAGTGTTTTTAAAGTTTTTGGGCAAGTTGGGCATGTGCGACATCTATGTACCAACTTGAGGGGAGGTGTTGTGATATTGTAATTGATATTGTAATTCTTTCCTATTGTAATCTTTCCTAGTTTAAAGATATCCTCGGTTAAGTAAATAACTTAATTATAGGTATAGCTTAATTGTAGGATCTCCACAGATCTATAAATATGTACATGTAAGGTAGAAGAATTATGAATAAAAATAAGTCTTCTCTGATTCTCAAGTATATTGATTTAAAATGTTTTTAGATAATGTATCTCACATTTGTTACAAAAAGATCTACTTTATTTAGAAACATATATTGGTTATAAAAGTCTTTAGATAAAGGAATTTTTATGTTATTATCAATACAAGAGATGCATTACACATTATTTAGAAAGTGATGTTGGTTTCAAAACTCTTTAGATAAAATACTACTACTATTATTATTTTTATGTAATAACCAATTGAAAAGATGTATCTCATTTTTTTTAGAAAGAAATGTTGATTTCAAAAGTTTTTATATAAAAGACTATTATTGTTACTATAAAATAATGTATCTCACATTTGTTAGAAATTAGTGTTGGCTTTAAAAATATTATTATTACCAATACAAAATATAAATACCACATGGTTAGAAAGAGATGTTTGTTTTACAAGCATTTAGATAAAAGTTTCAAACTTTTATTACCAATAGAAGTAGAAAAGAAGTATCTCACATTATTAGAATATGAATAATGATTTTAAAAGTCTCAAAATAAATATTTTAATACAATAAAATCCAAAATTTAAGGTGTTTACTAACGCAGATATGTTAAAAGCTTTCATTTGGATGAAAATTTATTTTTCTTTTCATTTATGACAATGATGATAAGAATTGTACAATATTATTTTTATTATTACTATTACTATTACTATTGTTATTATTATTATTATAACAATAATACTATTATTATTTTCAAAGATTCATGTGTGACTCATTGTTTCTCAACCATTACCTATTAATAATAAATATTAATAATTAATACCATAATGAGATAGTAATCTCTACTATTAATATCATCTATTGTTAATAGTAGAAGTCTTATATATATAAATTTACAACCAACATTATTTTCAAACTAATGTGAGATACAACTCTATTAGTAATAAAATTTTACATTTTTAATCTAATGACTTTTAAAATCAAAATCAATTTATAACCAATATGAAATACATCTCTACTATATTACAAATATAAAAGATATATCTTACATTGATTATAAATTGATGTTAGTTTTGAAAGTATTTTGATAAAAGATTTCTACTTTTATCTCCATATAATAGATGTATCTTAAAAAAATGTTAGTTTTAAAAGTTTTATATTAAAGACCTATACTCTTATTACCGATAAAAGATATGTATCTCACATTGTTTAAAAATAAATGTTGGTTTAAAAACCTTTTAGATTAAAAACTTTTTGTTACAAATAGAATAGATGCATGTATCTCACATTGGTTACAAAGTATTCTACTATTATTATCAATATAAGAGATATATCTCACATTGGTTAGAAATGAATGTTATTTTTTTTTAAATACTAATATTACCAATAGAAAATATGTATCATACATTTGGTAGAGTGTAATGTTGGTTTTCAAAGTCTTTAAATATAGGACTTCTACCATTATTACCAATAGAAGATATACACAGTGGCGGATCCAGAAATAAGATTAATGGGTGTCCAAAATTTTAAGCACTCCCCCCGTTTCGGACAAAAAGTCCCCGTTTGAAAGTCAATTTTTTTAAGAAAATGACACTTTTAGTAGTCTAGTAATAATAAAATGAAACTTTTATGCCTTTATTTTAAAAAATGAACTCTTTAAGTGAAATATTTTAAAATGGAATAGTATATTTTTTGGCCGAATCAGAGGTAGCATTACATAAAGAATTTAGAAATTACATCATCATTACTAGAGAATCATTTAAATATTGATCAAATATTCGATTTCGTAACTCCGTCTTGACACAAGGCACAAGTAAATTCACTAAATCAATAAATCACTAGTAAATGGAATGAGTAACAAAAGGTTAAACTAATTTTTTAAAAACACAAAACCATCTAATTTCATATATAAGCTAAAATAATTTTCAAGAAACCCAACAAAACATAAAATAATTTCAACAATCAATTTTTTTATTTTACCTTCAAATCGCTCTAAATTTTCAAATATAAACTCAACCAAAGTTTCAACAGCATCAAAGCTTGTTTTCTTATACAAGATTATCAATCGATTAATCAAATTAACAATTTTACATTTTAACCCAAAAATCTCAAATTTAAAAACCATAATTTCGGATAAATAGAGTGTGATTTGAGAATTGAGAAAAAATGGGAGGGGTCCAATAGAAAAGTAGGGAGGGGTCCAGTTGTAAAAAATATACAATTTACTCATATATTTTTGTTGTTGACCGGTGTCCATGGACACCTTAATGGATGTCTTCCGTCCGCCACTGGATATACATCTCACATTTGTTAGAAAATGATGTTAATTTTAATTTTAGATAAAAGAGTTTTACTATTATTACTAATAGGAGAGATATCCTACATTGACTAAAAAAATGATATTGGTTTAAAAAGCCTTTAGATAAAAGACTTTTAGTTTTATCATCAATATAATATAATAAATGTATCCTCACTATTTAGAAATAGATGTTGGTTATAAATTTTTTAAGATAAAAAATTTATACTATTATTACTAAATGAGGATATGTATCCCACATTAGTTAGAGAGTGTTGCTGATTTTAAAAGTCTACCATTATTAAGAATAGAAGAGAAGTGTTTCACATTGGTTAGAAAACTGATATTGGTTTAAAAACTTTTTAGATGATGGATCTCACATTGGTTACAAAGAAATGTATCTCACATTAATTAGAAATGAGTATTGGTTATAAAAGTCATAAGATAAAGACATTTTTATGTTATTACCAATAAAAAATATGCATCTCACATTGTTTAGAAATAAATATGAGTTAAAAAGTCTTTTATCTACTACTATTATTACTAATTACTAATAGACAATATGTATACCAAATGGTTAGATTCTGGTATTGGTTTTAAAAGTCTTTAGATAAAAGATTTAAACTTTCATTACCAATACAAATAGAAAATAAGTATCTCACATTGTTTAAAAATGAATTATGATTTTAAAAGTTTTTAACAAAAAACTTATAATATTATTATCAAGTTAGATATAAATTTTAAAAATCTTTAGATCAAAGATTTTTACTGTTATTACTAATACAAAATATGCATCTCACGTTAGTTAGAAATTTATGTTAATTTAAAAAGTATTTAGGTAAAAAAAACTATTTAATATTAGTAATAATAGAAAAAAAAATTATTATAACCATGGAAAAGATTAACAATCTAATTATAATATCCAAAAGTTATATTATTATTACAATATATATATCCCACATTGTAAATAACTAGTATATAGCAGAAGTCAACCACGGTTTTTGGAATAAATTGTTTCATTGATCGAATGTCATATAAATCTAAATAAATTTGATATGACAGTAATAAGATTAAACCTTTTAAGAATACTATAAACTTAAACTCGTAATTTTAGACACTGTCTTCAAATGATGTGCCCTATCTAATTCTAAGAGCATGTACAACGGAAGGTTTTTAAGAAATCTTCCGCCAATCTTTCAATGCAATGGAGGTTTTTAAGAAATCTCAATTAAATCAATTGATGATTTATTGGCCAAAGACTCAGCAGAAGAAGCCGAAAAAATCGAAAATCGTCACAACAGTCCAGCGCCAAACGGCTGTGTTTTGAGCCACAACCCATCAAAACGGCATCATTTTGATGGGCCAAAAGTCAAGCAAAAAAAATCTGCCGACAAGGTTGACAGCAACACTTTACACTTGTCATTAAAGTACCGGTTTGTGTGATTTTTTCATTATCTGCTGTTCAAGGGCAGTTTGGGCATTCAAAAAAGTTTTTTTCAAAAAAAAAAACAGTACACATTTTTATCTATAAATAGAGACTTGGTTTGCCTCATTTGGATACCAAATGCATTTTTGGCAAAATTTGAATTAATTTGTAAGTTTTCTCTCTCTTCTTTTTCTCTCCAAATTTCATTTTTTTAATTAATCCATTTTTAAGTTGTGTATTTTTTATTATTAATATTATTATTATTTACTACTTAAATATTTTAAATGGATGCAGATTATTACATATAATTGTCTTTATTGTTAATTGTTTATTATTACCATTATTATTGTTAAATTTCATATTATTATTGTAATTAGTTGTTATTATTATTGTCAATAGTATCATTAAGTAATATTAGTTGTCATCAATGTATAATTTTTTTTGCTAATTTTGTTTTATTTTCAGCTATTGTCATCAATGTCTTCACGCCCAGTTTCTCGTAAAAGCAAAAACCCTCAAAATCGAACTAATCAACGTCTGAATACACCAAATGAACCTTCTCCTCGTCAGAATCATCAACCCACTCCACAAAGCCAACCATCACATTACCATAATTTTTTTGAAACACAAAATATTCCAAATTTTGGAGTTCATCCGAATTTTCAAAACCTCAACTCTATGCAGTATGGAAACACACCAATATTTCCCCATGTGTCATTGTCGATGCCACAACAAAGTTTCCCGTGGAATACTCCATTACCTTCAAATTTGTCTCATTCTTCAACACAACAATCACACTTAAATCAAGAGGTATTTCCTCATGGGAGTTCCAGGTGGCTCTTCATCTGAATATACTCCAAGTAGTCCCATAGCTTCAAATATACATTTTTTTTCAACACAACCAGAACCGAACAATGAAGAAGAGATTGATATTCAAGATGATATGGTTGATGAAACCACTCCTCAGAGTGAAAAAATAATAAGAACTAGGTGGGCGACGTACGAGACTGTTACCTTGTGTAAATCGTGGGAGAACGTGACTACCGATAGTTTCGTTGGAACAAACCAAACATCAACACAATTCTGGCAAAAAGTGACAAACACTTACAACGAGCATCGTGGGAATGGTATGATCAGAACTTTGGGTCAAATTAAGAATCATTTTCGAAATTGTCAGAGGCGCTTCAAAATTTTCTGGCGCTTTTAATCAATCATTAGCTTGCAAAGAAAGTGGCTGGAATGATGATGATGTAATTATGAAGGCACATACGATTTATGAAGCTGATGAAGGGAAACATTTTATGTCAATAGAAGCGTGACAAATACTTCGTTATATTCCCAAGTGGTGGGCAAAATATGTTGAAGTGGGAAAACATGCAACAAAAAATTCAACAAGCAGTGGCTCAAAATGAAGCTTTTGATGTTCAAAACTCCTCAAATGCTGAAACACCTTCAATGACATATCCAACTTGACCTCCTGGAAAGAAAGCTTCAAAAAATAAGGGAAAAAATGTGAATGCTGAAAAAATTTCTGAAGACTTACGTGAATCAAACCGTATCGAATCAGAGCTTAGTGAGAAAATTGAGCGATATTTCATTATCGAACATGAAAAGCTGGAGGAGACCAAGAAGAAACGTATGTTCAAACAATGGGAGGTCTTGAAAAACATGGAAAACAAATCTGTTGAAGAAGAAGATGATTGCACAAGGTTGTATCGTGCACTGTTTAAGTAGATGATATTTTACTGCAAAATATTGTATTGTACTGTTATTTTATCAACGTTTGTATTGTATTGTATTGTATTGTACTTTCTTTAATTTGACAATTTTGTCAAAATAAATCAATGTGTTGTCAACATCATCCTATCAAAATAAAATCTTCAAGATATTCATAAATGGATGGAAACCCATGTTTCACGGTATTGGAAATGGTTTTCATATCCATCTTCCTTTAACAATCAAGATAACAAATAAAAGGCATTGTCTTGTCACAATCACCCAAAGGTGATTGTGACAAGACATTGTTTCTTTTTTATTCAATTGAATGACAATTGAATTTTTTCATCTCCCGCGACTTTTTATAAATGTGGTTAATGATGCATTTGTTTAACAATTGAAAAAACTATCACAAATGTATGTAAATGCTTCTTTCAATGTATTGTGCTTTCTTTAATTTGAAAGAAGCATTTACACACAATGAAAGAAGCATGATACAAATGCACGATACAATGAAAGAAGCATTTACATACATTTGTGATAGTTTCTTCAATTGTTAAACAAATGCATCATTAATCACATTTATAAAAAGTCACGGGAGATGAGAAAATTCAATTGTCATTTAATTGAGTAAAAACATGTCTTGTCACAATCACCTTTGGGTGATTGTGACAAGACAATGCCTTTTATTTGTTATCTTGATTGTTAAAGGAAGATGGATATGGAAACCATTTCCAATACCCTGAAACATGGGTTTCCATCCATTTATGGATATCTTGAAGATTTTATTTTGTCTTTTTATTTTGATAGGATGATGTTGACAACACATTGATTTATTTTGACAAAATTGTCAAATTAAAGAAATCAAAATACAATGAAAGAAGCATTTAAATACATTTGTGATAGTTTCTTCAATTGCTAAACAAATGCATCATTAACCATATTTATAGAATGTCACGGGAGATGAGAAAATTCAATTGTCATTTAATTGAGTAAAAAAGAAACAATGTCTTGTCACAATCACCTTTGGGTGATTGTGACAAATTTGTTATCTTGATTGTTAAAGGAAGATGAATATGGAAACCATTTCCAATACCGTGAAACATGGGTTTCCATCCATTTATGGATATCTTGAAGATTTTATTTTGTCTTTTTATTTTGATAGGATAATGTTGACAACACATTGATTTATTTTGACAAAATTGTCAAATTAAAGAAAGCACAATACAATGAAAGAAGCATTTACATATATTTGTGATAGTTTCTTCAATTGTTAAACAAATGCATCATTAACCACATTTATAAAAAGTCACGGGAGATGAAAAAATTCAATTGTCATTCAATTGAATAAAAAAGAAACAATGTCTTGTCACAATCACCTTTGGGTGATTGTGACAAGACAATGCCTTTTATTTGTTATCTTGATTGTTAAAGGAAGATGGACATGAAAACCATTTTCAATACCGTGAAACACGGGTTTCCATCCATTTATGGATATCTTGAAGATTTTATTTTGTCTTTTTATTTTGATAGGATGATGTTGACAACACATTGATTTATTTTGACAAAATTGTCAAATTAAAGAAAGCACAATACAATGAAAGAAGCATTTACATACATTTGTGATAGTTTCTTCAATTGTTAAACAAATGTATCATTAACCAGATTTATAGAAGGTCACGGGAAATGAGAAAATTCAATTGTCATTTAATTGAGTAAAAAAGAAACAATGTCTTGTCACAATCACCTTTGGGTGATTGTGACAAGACAATGTCTTTTATTTGTTATCTTGATTGTTAAAGGAAGATGGATATGGAAACCATTTCCAATACCGTGAAACATGGGTTTCCATCCATTTATGGATATCTTGAAGATTTTATTTTGTCTTTTTATTTTGATAGGATGATGTTGACAACACATTGATTTATTTTGACAAAATTGTCAAATTAAAGAAAGCACAATACAATGAAAGAAGCATTTACATACATTTGTGATAGTTTTTCAATTGCTAAACAAATGCATCATTAACCAGATTTATAGAAGGTCACGGGAGATGAGAAAATTCAATTGTCATTTAATTGAGTAAAAAAGAAACAATGTCTTGTCACAATCAACCAGACAATGCCTTTTATTTGTTATCTTGATTGTTAAAGGAAGATGGATATGGAAACCATTTCCAATACCGTGAAACATGGGTTTCCATCCATTTATGGATATCTTGAAGATTTTATTTTGTCTTTTTATTTTGATAGGATGATGTTGACAACACATTGATTTATTTTGACAAAATTGTCAAATTAAAGAAAGCACGATACAATGAAAGAAGCATTTACATATATTTGTGATAGTTTCTTCAATTGTTAAACAAATGCATCATTAATCACATTTATAAAAAGTCACGGGAGATGAAAAAATTCAATTGTCATTCAATTGAATAAAAAAGAAACAATGTCTTGTCACAATCACCTTTGGGTGATTGTGACAAGATAATGCCTTTTATTTGTTATCTTGATTGTTAAAGGAAGATGAATATGGAAACCATTTCCAATACCGTGAAACATGGGTTTCCATCCATTTATGGATATCATGAAGATTTTATTTTGTCTTTTTATTTTAATAGGATGATGTTGACAACACATTGATTTATTTTGACAAAATTGTCAAATTAAAGAAAGCACAATACAATGAAAGAAGCATTTACATACATTTGTGATAGTTTCTTCAATTGTTAAACAAATGCATCATTAACCACATTTATAAAAAGTCACGGGAGATGAAAAAATTCAATTGTCGTTCAATTGAATAAAAAAGAAACAATGTCTTGTCACAATCACCTTTGGGTGATTGTGACAAGACAATGACTTTTATTTGTTATCTTGATTGTTAAAAGAAGATGGATATGGAAACCATTTCCAATACCGTGAAACACGGGTTTCCATCCATTTATGGATATCTTGAAGATTTTATTTTATCTTTTTATTTTGATAGGATGATGCTGACAACACATTGATTTATTTTGACAAAATTGTCAAATTAAAGAAAGCACAATACAATGAAAGAAGCATTTACATATATTTGTGATAGTTTCTTCAATTGTTAAACAAATGCATCATTAACCAGATTTATAGAAGGTCACGGGAAATGAGAAAATTCAATTGTCATTTAATTGAGTAAAAAATAAACAATGTCTTGTTACAATCACCTTTGGGTGATTGTGACAAGACAATGTCTTTTATTTGTTATCTTGATTGTTAAAGCAAGATGGATATGAAAACCATTTCCAATACCGTGAAACATGAGTTTCCATCCATTTATGGATATTTTGAAGATTTTATTTTGTCTTTTTATTTTGATAGGATGATGTTGACAACACATTGATTTATTTTGACAAAATTGTCAAATTAAAGAAATCAAAATACAATGAAAGAAGCATTTACATACATTTGTGATAGTTTTTTCAATTGCTAAACAAATGCATCATTAACCAGATTTATAGAAGGTCACGGGAGATGAGAAAATTCAATTGTCATTTAATTGAATAAAAAAGAAACAATGTCTTGTCACAATCACCTTTGGGTGATTGTGACAAGACAATGCCTTTTATTTGTTATCTTGATTGTTAAAGGAAGATGGATATGTAAACCATTTCCAATACCGTGAAACATGAGTTTCCATCCATTTATGGATATATCTTGGAGATTTTATTTTGATAGGATGATGTTGACAACACATTGATTTATTTTGACAAAATTGTCAAATTAAAGAAAGCACGATGCAATGAAAGAAACATTTACATACATTTGTGATAGTTTCTTCAATTGTTAAACAAATGCATCATTAATCACATTTATAAAAAGTCACGGGAGATGAAAAAATTCAATTGTCATTCAATTGAATAAAAAAGAAACAATGTCTTGTCACAATCACCTTTGGGTGATTGTGACAAGACAGTGCATTTTATTTGTTATCTTGATTGTTAAAGGAAGATGAATATGGAATAATCTGCATCCATTTAAAATATTTAAGTAGTAAATAATAATAATATTAATAATAAAAAATACACAACTTAAAAATGGATTAATTAAAAAAATGAAATTTGGAGAAAAAAGAGGAGAGAGAAAACTTACAAATTAATTCAAATTTTGACAAAAATGTATTTGGTATCCAAATGAGGCAAACCAAGTCTCTATTTATAGATAAAAATGTGTACTGTTTTTTTTTTTTAAAAACTTTTTTGAATGCCCAAACTGCTCTTGAACAACAGATAATGAAAAAATCCCACAAACCGGTACTTTAATGACAAGTGTAAAGTGCTGCTGTCAACCTTGTCGGCATTTTTTTTTGCTTGACTTTTGGCCCATCAAAACGACGCCGTTTTGATGGGTTGTGGCTCAAAACACAGCCGTTTGGCGCTGGACTGTTGTGACGATTTTTGATTTTTTCGGCTACTTCTGCTGAGTCTTTGGCCAATAAATCATCAATTGATTTAATTGAGATTTCTTAAAAACCTCCATTGCTTTGAAAGATTGGCGGAAGATTTCTTAAAAACCTTCCGTTGTACATGCTCTAACAAGTCTTATTTTGGGTGTAATTTGGTCGATAATTAACATCTCCAAGGTGGCAACTGGCAACCGGGCAAGCAAGAGTGAAGCTATTCCGTGCTAGTTTCGCTGAAGACCTTTGTGCATTCACCTTATGTAGTTATAAAGCCTGCTCCAAGTCTTCCATGGTGGATCCGTGTTGTGCTTGCTTCCAGTGGCACCTTTTATTCAATACAAGAGAAAGCCCTCTTGCATTATTAATCAAAATTCCTAATCATTGAAGGATCAAGGATTCATCCATAATCATAAATCATCACATCCACCGTCTTGCAAATTGGTTTTGAATTCGATAATTCAACGACACCTTCACTCCTCGTGTATAACAAAATTATTTTCTTTCTTCTTTTTGGGTTTAATTGTGATTAGAATTTTTAAAACACATATATTTAAACTAATCAAGACTTGTTATGCATATGAACTGTTCGATCAAATGTCCGAATATGAACTTGTTGGTTCTTGGACATTTTTTTGAATTACGATGCGTCGCTATGAAATGAAAATGACAATTACATAATTTGGAATTATGCATTACAATTCACAAATCATTCATCGCGATGCATGAACTGATGCTTTGCACACATGTATTCGGTTCATTAAGAGTATAACCGTCTTTTCACCATAAAAATGCATGTTTCAAGTTAAAAAAAGTATTGGAGAGTAAAGCTATTGGAAATTACGGAAAAGGGCCCAAATTTCTCCTTAAAAAATTACTTTTGGACTTCTATGAACAAAACGACCATGTACATTATTGGATAAATTGTAAACCGGGCGACTTTGCAAGATTTATAACCGGCTAAGTACCTATTTTTTTAACCGTATAAGTCAACTTTCATAAATTTGTTCCAATAATTCCAATCTTCGTCTTCTTCTTCTTGAGATCTCCGACTCCGACGACTCCGTCTCCCTTTTTCTCTCCCACTTTATGATAAAAAACGGGAAAGAGGAAATCATGACTCGTGCGTGTTGTTTGTCCCTGACTTCATCTTTGTACATTTTCTCATGTCAATCTTCCCGAGAACTTCTTTCTAAAATTTATCCAGTGAATCTGAATATTTGTTTACATTCCAATAGCTTGTAACGAAGAAAGTTGATTTTCGTGGATATACTGAATCTTATTTTCTTCATAAAATTTCTTTTGTGAATCTCCCTTCCTAAAATTTATTCGATGAATCGTTGTTTCTATTCCAATAGCTTATAGCAAAAACATTGATTTTCATGGATATACGAAGGTGATCAATTTCCGAGAGTCATTTTTGAATCACGATGCATGATTTTTGAATTACGGTGAACAAAACTCATTCCGAGTAAACAGCTCTATAAGAACAATTCCAAAAAATGTACACATCGCTCATCTATGTTAAAAGACACGTAAATGTCCCGCAATAACATATGATAACTTCTTTATAAAATTTATCTGGTAAATCTTCTTTGCGAGGAGTCAAAGCTGTCTAACTTTAGAGATAAATATGAAATAACATTGTAACAGAGTGAGAGAAAAATCAAAGCCAAACTGATGCGTCCCGATGTATAAACGGATACATCCCGATGCATGATTTTGAATTATGTTTCCATCTCGATGCATAGTTTTCGAATTGCAATGCATGAAGCTTATTTTCAGTTTTTTCCAATGTAAAAATTAGAATTGCGATATAACGCATCCCTAATCTAATTTCATTAAAAATATACTTGTTCTTTCGCCTCAAAAATATTCTCTAACAATTACAAATAAATATGAGATATTGTACCGATTAAAAATATTATAAAAGAGATCGATCCGGTTACCACAAATTACTTTGGAATGGAGCGAAGACTTCAAGGTAGCCGACCCGCGATCTAAACGAAAATTCGCGTATTAATCTGTAGCCCAGATCGATTCTCTCCCGCACCAAACCGGGAAGTTCTCCTGCCTTCTCTCTATATAAACCCCATTGCCTCGGTTGCTTTGATCTTACAATTAAACATCTTCATTTCTCCCCTTTCACTACATAATCTTCCCTAAATACGACATTGGCGCAGAACTAAAAAAAGTACAAAACTCCCGATCCAAATTTCAAAATTTGATCAATTTCTCTGCACTTAATTTGAAACTGAAACCCTAACTCGCTCAATTTTTACGATTTTGAATGTTGTAGGGGAATAGGGAAAAATGTCGTTCGATTTGACGCTGAAGCCGTCGTGCAGCGGCTGCGGATCGACGGTGGAGCTGTACGGTAGCAACTGTAAGCACATGACGCTCTGTGTGACTTGTGGCAAGTCCATGGCGGAGAGACAAGACAAATGCCGTGATTGTGGCGCTACCGTTACTCGATTGATTCGGGTTCGTTTTCCCCCCGATTGGATTTGCTCTAGTGCGGATCCATACATGCAAGTTTTAAAATGTACCTGTAGAAAACATTTTTCGAAAAAAGGTATCATTTTTTACTTTTCAAAGTGAATTCGAATGATTTTTCAACTTAAGATTTTACATGGAGACTGGAGTTTCTTGTTTTTTTTTTCTTTTTCCCTTAACTAAGTTTTCGGTTCCTGTACTTTAAGTAGGGCAAAAATGTCCATCTATCTGAGAAATAATTAAATTGATTTTAAAATGTCCAATTGTGAGTTTATTTATGGGGGCATGGTTGGTGTATATGACAGTGATGTATTATATATATTTTTATTTTCTTTTGAAAAATAATGCCTCATTGAGTTTGATCATTGTCAATTAATCTATGATATAGCATTAGCCGTGGTTTACTTTCTAGAGTTTTTCTTAGAATGAAAAATGTAGTATGTCAGGAAATATAGTAGACTGAGCACACATGTTAATTGTTTTTGGATTCACTTGGGATTTTAAGAGAGTTCACATGTATATGCTGAAGTTATAGTAAGATTAATTTTTTTGGTGAAAAGCAAGATTAATGAAACCTTGATATTGTATAAGATTTTACCACTATACTGCTTTTCGTAGCTAACTATTAGTGATATTTGACATTATGTTCCATTCATTTTGAGATATTATATTCATCACTCCCTCCCCCTCTCAATTTATTGCGCGGTTGCATGATGTTGAGTTGGTGGGAAAAAATTAGAGTAAAAAAATGTCTGTCCTAGATTTTAATGCCAATGCATTGTGAACTAAGCACAATTTAGGCTTATTTTGTAACATTAATAAGGGTTATTTAGTTTTTCTTGTTCTTTTGATAAACTGATAAAACATTGCCAGATATTGGTACAATATATATACAAGGAAAAGGATTCGTTTGAGGAGGAAATCATTGTGGGCAGTTTGGAATTTGGATGACCAACTTACAGTTTCTGGATGATTGCAATGTTTTAAAATGACAAAATTTCTCTGGGCTTAAACATCAAAATGGGACAAGCATCCTATAGGCCAAGGTAACCGCTGAATACAGAAACCCGCGCAGTCCTTGATGTTAAGGTCTCTGTTATGTCGAAAGCTCTAAAATTCTTAGAATCAAGTATTTCATTTTGTTGGTAGTTGCCTGTAATTAAAACAAACAATACAATATTCTTTGTTTGCAAAAAATGTTTAAAAATCCAGAGAAATCTTCCTTGTTCCTTTTCACGTGCTTCTTCTTATTTGGTTGATGTGTTTTCTGTGAAGGACTATAAATGCAGTATCAAGTAATGTGCTTCGTAGAACTTATCAAATTAACGTAAGTTTCCAAGTGCTGAAGGAACTTCGAGATTACGTTCTATTAATGAAATTTAGATAAATCATGAGAAGGCTTTCGAAATTTGAAGGACTAGAGTACATGTAATGAGTTCATCATGATGGAGGTTGGAATGGTAAAGAGAATGAGATTATGATCAATTTTCAAACTTTTTTGGCATCACTGCTGATGAATGCATCAGTTGCTGATTACATATTGAGGATGAACATGGATTCCGCTTGGAATTTGCTATTTGGAAGAACCTTTGAGGATGGAAACTCAAAAAAGCCTTGAGACTTTTGATGGATGTGTTACACGAGAGAGGCATTCTATGATATATTTAGGATGCTTTGTGATGGAAGAATCAATTGAGTAGCCTCCTTCGCCATCATGCTCATATAGCTATGCAAGTAGATGGTTTTCCATGAAAAGAGATTTGTAGATCAATGTTGCTTAAGTTGCCTTTCTTTTCTTACTCCCGCCTGGCTTGAGTAGCTCTTCTGGTTAGCTATAGTTTATATAGCAAGAGGGGTTATGGGGCCTTCTGTTCGCTTTGTTTTGGGGTTTCATTGGGGATCCCAATGAATATCAAATCCATTTTTGTTGCATGACCTAGACTTCAGGTTATCAAAGAATCCAACAAATGGTGGATGACTTCCCTTTTGTGTCTCATGTGTGGAAGATGCGGGACTAAAGCGTGAATTCTTGTGAAAAATTAATCAAGGTGAGACTAACTTGACAATGACAGATAAGAAGTTAGTAAGACAAATTCATTAAACAAATAACAGTTTAGTTTACATAAATATTTTTCTGAAAAGAGATTTGTAGTTGGGATAAAGTTTGGTCAATTGGGATAAAGTTTGCGCTGGTTTTAAGGTAGGAGCTATGATGCACGGATACGCTCGCTGGCGAGCGTTTCGCGTATCTGACACGCTCCGGATACGGATATGTTGTGGATACGCCCGATACGCTAGTGGATACATACGGGGGCCGTTTTGACAATTTTCCAAAGTTCGGATACGCGACCCGGATACGTATACCCAGATCCGGATATGTTTCTTCAAACACGCTGTCGATTTGTTTTTAAAGAAGGGATAAATCAAAATTTAACCTAACCTATATCGACTATTCGACGAGAGAGAGAGAGAGACGTAAACATCGTAGAGTAACCCCGACTGCCCGACATACCTCGGCCTTGCCGCGACTGCTTGTCGAGTGCCGACTGCGCCAGTGAGGCGTGTCGCGTGAGCCCTCTCCTCCTCGCTTTCGACATCCGCTGCTGCTGCTTCAGCCTTCAGTGCTTCGGAGTCGAGGTATTTTCAAACCCTAGGTAGTTGAAACTTGAAAATCGACGAAGCCTTCTTCTCTTCTGTCTCTGACTTCTCTGTTTCTCTCATTCCCTGTACTCAATTGCTCATGTGTTGTAGTAACTTACTAGTGTAGGCTGTACTCTGTAGCTATAAATATCATCTATATATAATATAATATATTATGTCTATGTAGCTATAAATATCATCTATATATATAATATAATATATTATATGTCTATGTAATGTGCTACTGTGCTGTATCATCTATATATAAATTAGATAATATATCTATAATTTAACTATTTTACTATTTCTTTTTTGATTTTAGACATTTAAGTTGTGTGATACTGTGATTGTGAAGAAGCCGACGATAATGTCGAATAATAGTTTTTGACTTTTTGTGTTTATGATTATGACTTTATGTCAATTGTCAAACATCTAGTTATATTTTGGATGTTGAATATTTCTATTTTGGATGTTAGAATATTTATATTTTTGTGCTTATGTTGAATGTTTATATCTTGGTCCTTATAGTTTGAATAGTTACACTTCGGTCCTTATAGTTTGAATATTTACACTTTACCCCCACGTATCTGTATCTGGGATTTTTCAAAATTCTCGTAGTTTGAATAGTTACACTTCGGTCCTTATAGTTTGAATATTTACACTTTACCCCCACGTATCTGTATCTGGGGTTTTTCAAAAATCTCGTATCCCCGTATCTCGTATCCACGAATCCGTATCCATATCTGTGCAACCTAGGGTAGGAGGCTTAGGGTTAAAGAAATTAAGCCTTTTCAATTCACCTTTACTTGGTAAGTGGTTGTGGCACTCGTATTTATTAATATATATTTTTACTTAACAACTGCTGATGAATTTAATTTGTCAAACACTTACCACAATAACATAGTTAATAAGCGAGGGAATGCTCCATTTCTGCGTGTGTGGGGTCTGGGAAGGGTCTAAATGCTCGCATTTCTCACAATGGCCACACTAGCAACGAATAGAAAGAAAAAAAGAACAAACCCTAAGTCAGGCTCCCATGAGGACTGCGCTGATAAGAACATCTTGAATGAAGCTGTTGAGGTGGATGAACTTTCTGTTTGTCCATGACATGATTTGGTTAATGTTCTGGCGTGGTGGATGACTCTTTTTGTTGGTCCATGCCACAGCTGTCCAGTTTCTTATGGGATAAACTGCCTTTACAAACATGTGACCTCTTGTATTTACTTGTGCATTTGTCTCCCGAGTCCTGAAGCTGTGCTGTCTTCTGGGTGCTGATTTTTCTCTGTGTTGCATTTGTGTCAATAGGAGTATAATGTACGGGCATGCTCAAGCAGTGACAAGAATTACTTCATAGGTAGATTTGTTAGCGGGTTACCAAATTTTTCAAAGAAGAAGAATGCTGAGAATAAGTGGTCTATCAAAAAAGAAGGATTACATGGACGCCAGCTTACAGATGCATTGCGGGTATAACTCTCTACATTTTGTAGTTGAGTAAGAGCTTGCTTGTTGTTTTCCATGCGTTTTCTTTCTTTTGATTTTACTTTGTTACTGATGAATACTCTAGTCAGACAGACAGCTAGATTGAGGCAATCAAGTTTTATAGGTAGTTAGAAGGAAAATAAGTTAAATCCTGCGCACACACACACAAACATATACGCAGGATGCATATATATGTCTGAAGTTGTTGCCTGTTCACTATGATTTTTCTGTCAATATAGTTGAAATGAAATCTGAGCATCCTACATGAATTAATCGGCTGATATTTGTCTTACTAAATTAGAAATTAGAGCAATCTTATGGTCTGCTAAACTTAGTGTTTCAAAATAATAGTGTAGCTTGTTTTGGAATATTTGTACCAAAATGCAATTCTGTAGTGAAGTGTCATTTTCGGGAATTTAACTTTTTCTGTCAACTAAGGGTGTTGGCATTAATTAGTACTCCCTCCGTTCCTAATAAAAAGTCCATCTTTCCTTTTTAGGCCGTTCCAAAAAAAAAGGACTTTCTAATCTTTTCTTTTTTGAAAGTTACCTTTACCAATTTACCTTAGATTTGATTCCCACTTTAATTGATGAGCCCCACCTCACATGGGCATCCTTGGAAAATATACACTATTCTAATATTTATAATATGAGTCAATTATCTTTTCTTTATCTTTGTGCCGGGTCATACAAAACACTCCTTTAGCAACGGAGGGAGTATAATCCTGTGGTTTTAGGTTAAGATACCCATTCTTCTTTTACATGTTTAGGTTACATTCATTAAAAAGCAGTCTCTCTTTGTTACTTGTCCAGTAAAGGAACCTATGGCATTTGTTTGAAATCTTGTTTGGGAATTGTTTGTTGTGGGATTTACATGCACACAACCTTTTGATGATGCCCTCCACAATTTTTAGAGCAGAGTCAAGTGATATTAGTTGGTCATCGTTCATCAAGAAGTACTACAGTACTAATACACCTCATAACAGGAAAAAAAAAACACTTCATATCAGAACTACATGCTTTTCCTGCCTCTAGATGCCTTGATAAATTTAACTAGAGTTTTAGTCATCTAGCCAGTTGAATTTCCATCTACTTTTTGGTTGTTTATGGCGCTATAATCTCGTACATGCATTGTGTAGGAGAGGTTCAAGAATAAGCCTTGGCTGTTGGAGGATGATAGTGGCCAGTTTCAGTTTCATGGTGTGCTTGAGGGGGCACAGTCGGCAACATACTACCTTCTAATGCTTCAGGGAAAGGAGTTTGTTGCTATTCCTGCTGGGTCTTGGTATGTACTCCCTCCGTCCCAAATAAGAGACTTGTATTGACTTTACACAGGTTTTAAGAAAGTACTTAAACTCTTTGCATTTCCTTTAATACCTTAAAGTTCTCCTCAAGTGGCGTCAAATCGGTGGGACCCATTTCATTTTTTTATCTCAAATCTAAAAAGAGCACTTTAGACCTATGTTACATGGAGTCTGGTATAAGGATTCGGGTGTTTGACATGCCACCACTTTACAATTTTACACTAAATATAGGTGTCCACGTGTCACACCCACACTCATGTCATGTTGCATTGACACTGGTACTTTGGAGAAATGAAGAGTCCAAGTAGCTTTAGACTAATGGTTTAAAAACACTTTGTAGAAAAGGAAAGGGGACTGTTTCTTGAACATACCAAAATGGAATAGCAACTCTTATTTTCGAATGGAGGGAGTATGAATTTTACATTTCATCATTGCTTTCTATATCTTTTACATTGGAATACCTCTTGTTATCACTAGTTTGGGTTGTCTGCTCTATATAGACAGTGAAACAATTTTTACAGCTTGTACGCAGTCTATGCTATCTATACACACAATTATGCGTATGATGCTTAGCTCTTTAGAGAAAGTACAAATGTTATTAAAGCTTGTGTACTCAGTTCCTTTTTTATTTAGGTACAACTTTAATAAAGTTGCACAGTATAAGCAACTTACTCTCGAGGAGGCAGAAGAAAAGATGAAAAATAGAAGGAAAACTGCTGATGGGTATGAAAGATGGATGATGAAAGCAGCAAATAATGGGGCTGCTGCGTTTGGTGAAGTCGAAAAGTTTGATGACAAGGAAATTTCCGGAGGGGGGAGGGGACGTAAAAAGAATAGCGGTGATAATGATGAGGCCAATGTCTCAGACAAGGGAGAGGAAGACGAAGACGAAGAGTCCGCAAGAAAAAACAGACTTGGACTGAACAAGAGAGGAGGTGATGACGATGAAGAAGGTCCAAGAGGTGGTGATCTTGATTTGGATGACGATGATATTGAAAAGGGTGAGTGTTTCTTTCTTTCTGTTTTTATAATGTACCCTTCATATTGAGGATTCAAAAGTTGTGTTTGATTTTTCACTATTTCATCTAGCCTTCTGCTGAGGTGTGTTCTAACTCAAGAGTCGCTGCTGTTCCAGTTTGGTCTTGGCTCTTATAGGAATTTTTTTGAATTGTTTGATATGTGATGTTTGAATATCAAAGGTATTATTTTGCATTGATTCTCATACGATCTTTCATATAGATTATTTTCTATTGCCATTTTTAGAGCCAGATGTCATCTCCTGAGAAAAAAATATAGGAAGAAAGGCTATTAGGTGCTAAAAGATTGGGCAACATCTTAGCTCTCTTATTCTTCTCACTGACTGGATAGATGTCTCTCGTATAGATCTTCTGCTCTGTGGACTTAACTATGTTGTACATTAGTGTATCACCATTTTTTATTTGATGAAATCACTGATTTCTACATAAAATTCTTCTTCGGGCTATTCTACTCTTCTTTGGAGGGTAAATTTTGATGATATTTATCATTGAGCAGCAACTTTTCTAATTCTTTCTTATTGGTATTTGTATTTGGTAGGTGATGACTGGGAGCATGAGGAAATTTTCACGGACGATGATGAAGCTGTTGGAAATGATCCCGAGGAAAGGGAAGATTTGGCCCCAGAAATTCCTGCTCCTCCAGAAATTAAGCAGGTATGCTTTGTTTATGTTGTTGTAACCTGTGTCACCATCTAGACTGTACTTCAGCATGCCTTTTCTTACTCTAAAAGTGGAAGAGATGGTATTGGAGTTCATGAATTTGCTGCTATAGTTTTACTTCAGGGTCCAAAGTTAACTGTTCACCTCCATAGAAATCTGCATAGGAGTAATAATGAATTTTGTTCCTTACATGAGAGAGAGAAGAAAAGGAGAAAGGGATCAATATATACCGTGTCAATGTGTCATTTTCCAAGGAGTCATAGCTCATTGGCCTAACTTTTCCACTTCCATCAGTGTGCAGCTATTCATTGTTGTCTTTTCCTTGGAGGAGATTTGGGACCCCAAAATAATAAATAAGTGTCCTTAATGTCTCTTACAACTTATAAACTTCTTTTGATACCATTGTGGCAACTCAGACCATGCCTCGATAAGTAATGCGGGAGCAATTAGGATATGATTATTTGTATTTATATAGTTTTATGCTGGTCGTTAGTTTGTGATTTTAAGTGATTAGGGGTATTTGGTAAATTAGTACAATTAGAATTAGCATCTTAGGATTAGATTTTGATGTAATCAAATAAGTAGTAAATTAGGTTTTGGTTAATGAGAATTATGGTTTTCCTATTTACTTCTCAAAAAGATTATGGTTTTCCTATGGTGGAATACTTGAATGCATATGGTTGCATCCCGTTATTGAGTATGGAACTCAACAAACCCTTGCCAAACAACCCTTGATTGGTGGATCTCTAGGTTCGAGATCTAACAGTCATTGTCCTGCCCAACCTTTTAACACATGGAAACCTAGATTTCCACCAGGAAGACATCGTGTCTTAATATTTATTCATTAGAAATGTATTTTGTGGTCTCTCATTATCACATCCTCCAAGGTGCTTTAATTGTTCTAGCAAATATTCTCAGTGATCTATGTTTATCTTATTCAATGCCATCAGTTGTGGGTCCTCTAATTTGCTATTGCTGATTAGCAACATGTGATCTGTACCGATGCTATTTACCTTCATCTTCAGGATGAAGAAGATGAAGAAGAAGCTGAGGGGGAGGAGGGAGGACTGAGCAAATCTGGAAAAGAGTTAAAGAAGCTACTTGGACGAACCGGTGGCCTAAATGAATCAGATGCAGAAGATGATGATGACGATGATGATGTAAGTTCCCTCAAATGCTTATATTACTCAAATAAAGTCCAGTTGTCGTCGTATTTAACTGCATATGGCCTGTTCCCCCAACTATGCTTATGTGAAGTGCTCGTGATGAAGTGTCTGTGCTGTGCCCACTTGACACCTTGATAACAGTGGAATATAGTTGTATATGCACCAACTTGCCTATTCTCTTAAAACTTTAATTTGTAATTGTCGAATTGGTGCACATTGTTTAAAGACTGGTTTCTCTTGAGCACACACAATGCTTGCCATTACTGATATGTTAGGATTGATTACTGAAGCTTACAGAGAAGTGGCAGGGACTCACCTTGGGTGGATGGTGGTGGAATGGGAGAGTATCAAAGAATAAGAAACATGGGTATGCTCTAATAGTGGCTAATCAAAGACATTTATCCTGATTTTATGTAGTGCTAAGGATGAAAGTGCCAATGTTCCATAGGTTTGGATACACTAGTATAAATGTAAGATGTGTTTCCCTTTACTTTGGATTCTGGATACAACTTAAGTGTAGTTTAGACTTTAGATGCATTCCATTCCACATGGAGGGTAATGGGGCACCTCCCTTTAATTTGGAAAACTAGCAATTTGGTTCTATAAATAACTAAATATGTAAAAATTTAAAACAATGAAGCATTTTTGTAATTTATTGATTTTTTGACCCCCCCTTTCTTTGAGAAAATATTTACCTTTGTAACCAGAAAATAAAGAAGAAGAAGGAGGAGACGAGAGAAGTCGGCAGAGTCGTGGCAGCCAAATCTGTGCGCACAATTCATATTAACAATAACGACACATATATATACTAAATACCCTACCATCTAAATTACTAAACTACCCTTAATATCTAACACTCCCTTCATTTGGAGCATATATATTTATCATGCCCAACTTTGTTACAAATATAATCCACCCCTTAACTTTGTCAAGCCTTTAGTCGGCATATCGGTCGGTTGTTCTCAAAATGCGCACGCGTATGAGGTGGAGACAAGATTCGTTGATCTTTTCTCGAATGAAATGACAATCGACCTCTATATGCTTAGTCCTTTCATGGAAAAGCTGGATTTGTAGAAATATGCATGGTTGCTGATTATCACACCACAATCTCATAGGCAGGAGGAACCTTAAACCCAATCTCTTCAATCAATTGTTGTATCCACATAAGTTCACAAGTTGTCGAGCCGTAGCGATACTCGGACTGCGCACTGATCTCGCCACCATACTTTGTTTATTACTTTTCCATGATACAAGATTGCCGCCCTGAAACACACAATATCCGGTAGTTGACTTACTATCATCCGGTGATCCACCAATTGTCAGGCATCGAGAATGCTTCTACCCGCATATGCCCATGATTCGCATACAATATACCTCTACTGGTGCTCCTTTCAAATATTTCACAATTCGAATCAATGCATTCGTAGTAGTAGTAGGGCTGCCGTGAACCGACTTCATTACACTCACCTTGGAAAAGCAATATCCGGACGAGTTACTACAAGATAATTCAACTTACCAACCAATGTAGGTATCGCTTGCGATCCTCGAACATCTCCCTTCTCCGGTACAAGTTTGACATTAGGATCCATTGGAGTGTCACACGGTTTCACTCAAGCATTCGACTTCCTTAAGTAAATCAAGGACATATTTTCTTTGACACAAGAAGATTCCTTTCTTGGACCGTATCACTTCGATCCCAAGAAAGTACTTGAGATACCCAAGTCCTTTGTTTGAAATTTTGTTTGAAGACACGATTTGAGTGCTTGATACAATACCATGTCAGATCACTACATGATCACAATATCATCTCATAAACAACCAAACAATACATCATTTGCTAGTCTGCGAAAGAACACGGTGTTATCACTGCATTTCTTACGTAATCCAAACTCTAGCACGACGCGACCGCCAAACCAAGCCAGCGGAGACTATTTCAACCCATCTGGCGACTTTCGTAAGACATACTTTATTCACATACTCCCAGCAAGAAACCGGGGTTGCTCCATGTAAACCTCTTCACGCAAATCACCATGAAGGAATGCATTCTTGACATCAAGCGTCTGAGGCCAGTTATTAGAAGCGTAACGATATCGAAGAGCGAGTGTGAGCTTAGCAGCAGGAGAAAAATATCGATAATCGACACCATACACTTGGCGTACCCCGCTGCCAATCGAGCTTTTAACCGAACAACGGTGCCATCGGGATTCATTTTAACCACGTACACCCATTTACATCCAATAGCCTTCTTACCAGGGAAGTGTTACAAGTCAGGGTCTCATTAGCCTCGAGAGCTGCATTTCCTCTTCCATTGCCGACTTCCAACCACATGAGATAAAGCTTCGGATACATTTTTAGGGGTGACAACGGAATCGTCGGAAACAACAAATGAGCGAGAGGAATCGGCGAGGTGAGCATATGAGACACAAGAGGTAATAGGATGAACAAAGTCACGCTGTACTCATGAGTGCTATAGGGAGATCAAGAGACGGATCGATGGCGTGGGAGCCGGTATCGGAAGTGAATCTGTTGGATCATCTGCGGCCGAGTTCTTGGGTTGAAGCGGAGTCCGAGTATACACTTGAATTATAGGAGGGGCGAGAATCAGCTTCTACACCAACACTGACCTCGGGATTATGGGGACGAACCAAAGTATAGGTGAGAAAATCATCGGGAGAACAAACTTCGGGCAAGATGATCGACCAAAATACGGGCTAGACTTCAAAGAAAGTGACATCGGAGGACACTAAGTACCGACTGTCAGGAGAATAACAACGATACCCTTTAAGTTCTAGAGTATCCAAGAAAGACACACTTAAGAGCTCTTTGGTCTAACTTACCAACTTGTGGCGAACATCTTGGACAAAACAAGTGCGACCAAACACTTTAGGAGAAAAAACAACGAAGAGCGAAGAATATGGTATGTCACCTTTAAGAGGACGATGGAAGGCGATTAATGAGAAAGGCGGCGGTGTGAACAACATCAGCCCAAAGACTTGGGAACATTCATCTCAAACATTAATGCCTAGCAACCTCAGCAATGATGGCGATTCTTGTGTTCAATGACACCATTACATTGTGGGGTGACTATACATGAAGATTGATGAATGATTCCATTACGAGACATATAAGAAGAGAAAATACCGAGAAAAATATTCCTTAGCATTATCATGAAGATTTTGAACCAAACAATTGAAATGAGTTTTAATCTCGCCACAAAAGAACAAAATAATCGAAACAACTCATCTCTAGATTTCATTAAATAAAGCCAAGTACGGAATAATCATCGGCAAAAGTAACAAAATATCGGTACCACGATTTGGAAGGCACATTACAAGGACCCCAAACATCGGTATGAACTAACCTTTCAAATAGGGACGCGGCAGTTTATTAATTATAGGAGGATACGACACACGATGGTGTTTAGCAAACTCACAAGACTTCATTGAGGTAAACTAGAAATAGACCCTACTTACGGACACAATTTCTTAAGGGCCGGAATGACGATGACGGATGACCATGCGGCAGTGTAGGCGGAGAGGAGACAAAGTACTTTGACATGCAACCGATGCAAGCAAGAGAAGAGTGGCAGCAACAACTTGTCGGCTTGGTACAATCCATCGAGTTTCACTTCCTTACCAATAATCTTCCAAGTCCTCGGATCACGAAAAAGACAATAACTTGAAAGAAAGAAACACGACAATTTAAGGACTTTGTGAGTTTACTAGCGGATATCGATTATAAGGAAACTTGGGCAAGTATAACACGGATGTCAATGATAAAAACAGGTACAAAGAGTGCTGACCGCTACCGAAGACTTTGGAAGAAGATCCATCGTTAGTAACAAATGTAAACTTATTCGACGACTCGTAAGTAGATAACATACTTGAATCTCCAATATATGGTCAAGGTAGCCCACGAGTCAATTACCCGTGCTGGCAAATGAAGACAAAAGACATGTTATGGGTTTACGACTTGGCTAAAGTTGCTTTGGAAGAGGAGGAAGGCCTTTGAGGCTAGCAGAGACATACAGTGCTTTAATCTGTAAAACTGGCAAACTCCTCGTCATTCATAACAACATTATGAGTCTGGGTTGACAAATTTGCTCGGATTGCGAGCTGATGTGGCGAATACGGGATTCTTGTTTTTTTGCTTTGATACTCCATCATTCTTTGAGTGCGAGGCTTAGGACAGCGGTTTTGAAATGACCTTGGTCTCCATAATTGTAACATACTACAGGTCCTCGACCTACGGACCCTCTACCACCGCGAGTTCCACCTCGAAAACCACCACGGCCTCCATCTCTACCTCACGATAGCCATTCCGCTTGAGAAACCAATGCTGATTTTTGAATACCTCCACATGTGATGACTCACTTGCATTTCTCGTTGCGGTCAGCCTATCGAAGGCATCGACAAGGTACCCAAATCTTTATTTGACAATAGCGAGACGAACCACATCATACTCTTTCTCCGATCCACGATAGCCCATTTAAACATCAATAGCTTTTCACGTTGAGCTTTCATCTCTCAACATCATCGAGAAATAGGCATCAGCGAAATCATCGGCGGTGAAATCAGCGCCATACGCATGAAATCATAATACTCAGACTCGCCTTTCGACTAGAGGCGATGAACTTCGTGGACGAGGTTATCTGACCTATTCAAGTTACTTGCTCGAGAGAACCATTTATCTTGAAGAGTGTCACAGATCCTTACACATTTTGCGTGTTGCATAGGCGATTATAATTTTCCCTGCGATATAATTCACAATTTTAGGAACAACACTTTGTCATCATCCACCACACCTTAGCACCTTTGCATCGATGAAGAGGGACAATCTAACAAGATGTCCTTCTTTCCGTAGAACCACCCATAATCACCGAACTAAATATCGCTATTCCGTAAAATTAGACCCGTCACTTCCAAGATAATGTCAATCAATCTATTTTCGTTAGAAACAATCGTCATAATTGGTCCCGACGTAAGAAGCATCCTCACCTACCGAATTGCACACAAAATGACAAAATAAATTAAACGCACCTACAAG
>CM028377.1:128874358-128948423 GCA_013146195.2 Codonopsis lanceolata
TTAAACAGCAGATTTCAAGTTTTTACGGATTATAGAAAATTTTGGGAAAACTTGAAACCCTAGAATGTTTAGAAGTAAGCAAACCGGAGAAACGTTTAACGTAGTTTTCAGAGAGTAGGCATTCAAAGCATATAAACGATTGTTAGTTTTTAGGTTTTCAAGAACAACAATGGCGAATACCGTTAGATACTCGAAAGCGACCTTTTCAATTCCAAAACAATTTGCTTAAGAGATGAAATACGAAACAAGAAACAAGAATAGTAAGTAGAGTGAGAGAAGAACATACCATTGTTGTCGATTTGAAGAAGAAACAAGAAGAATTTGAAAACGAAGAGAGAAGCAGTTGCACTTGCAACAGAGAGAGAGAGAGGGTTTGAATAGAGAGAAATATTTTAGACAAAGGGGTTTCGTAAAGTTTTGGAAAAGGCGGTTCAAGGTCTATTTAAAGAAAAATGTTAGCGCAAAAGCGGGGAACTTAAGATATTTTCTAAGTACCGGATTTTACCCTTGACCCTCTTTATTGCTTTAGAAACATCTTTAACTAAAATAGACTAAGTAGAGATACTAACCTTTAAGTCTTCGGTTAAAGAGAAAGTTACGTCTTCAGGTCAATCTAAAACTAAGTCTACCGGTATGAAAGAAAAATTATAAGACATTGAAATTAAGCGGTAGGGATCAATCATACCAAGATTTCTCCTTAAATAAGCAAACTGGTGGCATCCAAAGGTGGCTTTGTGAGAATGTCGGCCAATTGATGTTCGGTTGGAACATATTCCGCATCGATGTTACCTTTCTCCACATGATCTTTGAGGAAGTGATAACGGATATCAATGTGCTTTGTCTTTGAGTGCATCACTAGATTTTTGGAGACGAATTGGCCGATGTGTTGTCACACATAATTGGACAATTTGCAGTCTTGATGTTGTAGTCCACTAGTTGTTGCTTCATCCACAGATGTTGAGAGCAACAGCTGCTGGCAGCAATGTATTCTGCCTCGGTGGTCGAGTTTGCAACCGATCCTTGTTTCTTGCATGACCATGTGACAAGTCTATTTCCAAGAAATTGACAAGTCTCATTTGGTGCTTCTTACGCTTTCACTTTCAGTTGCATAATGTCGCATCGAGTATCCAACTAGATCGAATTGTTGCGTTTGGAATACCAAATGCCTAGATTTGTTGTTGTTGAAACATATCCGATGATACGCTTGGCGACAAGCAAATGGGATTCCTTTGGATCTTTGAAATCTTGCACAAACACAAGCAACAAACATAATGTCGGGTCTCTTGGCGAAAGGTAAAGAAGTGAACCTATGATTCCTCGGTACTTTGGTCATGTTCTCTTGCTTTCCCTTTTCATCTTTATCAAGATGGCGTCGGTAGACATTGGAGTCTCAAATCCTTTAGTGAATCAAGACCAAATTTCTTGATGAGTTCCTTTGCATATTTGGTTTGGTGATGAAGATTTCGTCGGAAGTCTGTTGAATCTGCAGTCTTAGAAAGTAGGTAAGTTCTCCCATCATACTCATCTCGAACTTGCTTTGCATCGCTTCTCGAATCTCTTGCACGGACTTTCGTTAGTTGATCCAAAGATGATGTCGCCCACATAGATTTGTACCGAAGAGAATGACCTTTGTGCTTGAGGATGAGCAGTAGTGTCTATCCTTCCTCTCACGAATCCTTGTTCTATTAAGAACTTGGATAGAGTTTCATACCAAGCTTTGGGAGCTTGCTTTAGGCCATAGAGAGCTTTCTTGAGTCGGTAGACATGATCCAGTTTGTCTTGAATGGCAAATCACGGAGGCTATTCAACGTATACCGTTTCTTGAAGATCACCATTCGAAAGGCACTCTTTACATCCATCGATACACTTTGAAGTCCACGAACGAGGCATAGGCTAGAAAGAGTCTGATTGCCTCTAATCTAGCAACAGGAGCAAATGTTTCATCGAAGTCAATCCCTTCTTCCTGTCGGTAGCCTTGAACAACCAGTCTAGCTTTGTTTCTGGTGACATTTCCATCTTCATCTCTTTTGTTTCTGTAAACCCATTTGGTGCCGATAACTGGATGATCAGACGTCATTTGAACTAAGCTCCACACTTTGCATCTTTCAAACTGGTTCAGCTCTTCTTGCATAGCTTAAATCCAGTTATGATCTCTAATAGCTTCATCAATCTTCTTTGGCTCGAGTTCAGATACGAGTGCATATGCAAATATAGTCTCTTCTCGAACTCTTTTCCTCAAATCGAACTCCCCGTGTTGAGATCACCGATGATTTGTGAAATAGGATGATTTCTTGTTTCAATAATGGTTGGAGGAAGATCTCTTCTGGTGGAATCTTCCCTTAAGAATTCTGGAGTAGGTTGAGAATGAGATTCACCAAAATCTGGTTCAGAAGAAATAGGATCTTCGAAACCTTCATTTTCTGATGAACAAGAAGGATGAGTGATCTGCAAAGGTGTTTGGGGTAAAACAGAAGAGATGGGTTCAGGTTCAATAGAAGAGTTGGAACTAGTATCGGCAGAATTGAAGTCTGCCGGTGAAGGGTTAGCGGTACTGGAAGGGTCTGCAGTTGCAGGATTCTGAAGAGGAATGGAAGTAGATGTTGTATTTGTACCTGTCTCATCATTATTAGAATCATTAGCAACATTCGGAGCCTTTCTAGGCTCTAACAAGTCATATTCATCAAAAGAAACATGCACAGATTCTAAGATTTTTAAATGAGTTTTACTGAAAATGTGAAATGCTTTTGAATGTTTGGAATACCCCAGAAAAATTCCTTCATCTGATTTTGCATCAAATTTTCCTTTATATTCTTTTCCATTATGAAGAATAAAACATTTACAGCAGAAGATTTTAAAAAATCCTATGTTTGGGGCTCTTCCTCTCCATATTTCATATGGAGTTTTGTTATGAAACTTGTTTACCGTGGATCGTGCAGGTAAAACATGCGAGTTGACACGCTTGATACTTTGGAAGCTTTGCTTCTGCTAGCCTAGTTCTTGCTGCTTCAATCAGTGTTCTATTCTTCCGTTCAGCTACACCATTTTGTTGAGGAGTTCCGGCAGCAGAGAAGTTGTGGCCGATCCCGTGGTCATCACAGTATCTTTCTACACCGTTGTTCTTGAATTCAGTGTCATTGTCTGATCTTATATCACTAATGTCTTCAAGATTTTGAGTTTGAAGTCTTCTAAAAAGAGCGGTGACTAGATCATATGTCTCATCTTTTGAAGTCATTGTTTCAATCCAGGTGAACCTAGAGTAGTCGTCAACTACTACAAGTGTATACTTGTCTCCGAAATCTTGACGTAGTGATTGGTCCAAAGAGATCCATATGCGAGAGTTGAAGAGGTGCGTTTGTTGACAAGACGGACTTTCTTTTGAAGGAAGACTTGGAAAGTTTTCCTAGGCGGCAAGCTTTACAACTTTGTCATGATCGGCGGACACGTAGGTAGACCTTTGACAAGCCCATCTTTGGAGGCTTGGAGAGGTGCTTGAAGTTGAGGTGGCGAGGCGCTTGTGCCATAGCCAATTGTTGTCACGAACGTTGTTAGCAACTAGGCAAAGGCTGGAGAATCTCCCTAGAAGATTTAAGTCCACGACATAGACGTTTCCTTGTCTATTGTCGGTCAGTATTGTAGAGAAGGATTCACGATCTTTGATGAGGCACTGGTTGGAGTTGAATTGGCAGATTAGTCCTTTGTCGCATAATTGGGATATGCTTAGAAGATTATGCTTTAAGCCGTTCACTAGAGAAACTTTGTTGATGAAGAGACTTCCTCTAATGAATGAGCCATATCCAATTGTCTTTCCTCTTGCATTGTCTCAGAAAATAACAGGTGGGTCCTTTGGCTTGGCTATATCTATGAGTAGACTTACGCTTTCATGTCATGTGTCTTGGCGACCACTTGTCAGTACCGGATGTCTTTGTTTTCTGAATCTATATCCATGAAGGATTCCTGAAAAAGATTTAAAGAAACAAGTTCCCCTTTATTTTCTTTTGGGTCCTAAGGATTAGCAACCTTTTGGGACCCATACCTGCTTAACCTTGAGAGAACTAGGTCTCTCGATTTTGGAGTGAACCTTAACAGGGCTTTACGGGGCCGGATGGCCTGACAATTGCAAGAATGACATAAATGAAAATTCCATAGAGAACTGTCAGTGGTCTTAGTTGATGAGTGATTATGATTATCTTTTTTCTTAACATTCATTCTTGGTTCAGCTTGCTTGTTGACTGTAGACTTAATTGGTTTCTTTTGAATCTTCCTAGGTATGTTACCACCAGACTTAGCTTTGGCTTGTCTGTTGATTACCCTTTTAGGAGGATTCGGTAGAATACCTTTAAGTTTACTTTGAGCAGTGCAGTGCCTTGCACTGTTCATAGACAAACTTGATAGTCACGGTAGAGATTTAGTAGGTCTACCGCCGCTCTTTGTATTAGCGAGTTGTTGCGGACTTTAGTTTCTCTACCGTTACTTTCTTAGGTTTCTCATCGAATCGATAATCTTGGCTTTTCCTTTCCGAGCTTTGGGGTAAATATAAGGAACACTTGAATAACCAATGCCTTGTTTCCCCTTGTTACCGAATGTCTGTTTAGAGAAAGAGATATCATTAGCAGTCTCGGAGGATTCACCTTTCTCTGTGACAGATGGGAATGTCATACTGGGCTCATCCGAATATCCTATG
This sequence comes from Codonopsis lanceolata, assembly GCA_013146195.2. Taxonomy (NCBI): domain Eukaryota; kingdom Viridiplantae; phylum Streptophyta; class Magnoliopsida; order Asterales; family Campanulaceae; genus Codonopsis; species Codonopsis lanceolata. Next base: position 128,879,040 of record CM028377.1, read on the forward strand.
CCAGATTTATCTTTACATGATTTTTGGCTAGAAAGAATTTCTTCAAAGGTATCCTTGGAGCTGTTCCAGGAGTCAATTGTCTTTTACAAGGCAATTTTCTGTAGGTCAAGTCCTTTGATGTGCTCGATTAGACATTCAATTTTGTCACAAAGGAATTTGTTTTCTCCTTTGAGCTTGATACTTTCTTGTTGGCTATTGAGAGTTTGAATCTCATTTGCCATCGAGATTTCTCGGCGATAAGTTTCTCCACAGGTTCTTGGCGAGTTTTACATAGGCTACTCTAAAGGAATTGAATTCTTCAAACATATCTTGATTATCCTTGAGAAGTTCTTCCTTACTGAAGTTCTCACTGTTGATCTCACTTTTATCCAAGGGACTAGGTGAGACTTCGACTTCATTTTCAGAGTCATAGGTGGGACCTGAATCATGAGCTATTAAGCATATGTTAGCTTGCTCACAATCATCCTCTTCCTCTTCTGAATCAGTCTCAAACCATGTAGCCACCTGTTTGTCTTCTATGTCTTCAGCCAACATACCTTTTTGTTTTTGAAATTTTTTATAAGTAGGTCTTCGGTATGCTTCAAATTTTGGCTTTGGACATTTGGAGGCAAAGTGACCAGGTTTTCTACAATTGTAACATACAAGCTCTTCTTTAGATGAGCTTTCACCGTTTTCTAAAGAATTTGTTGGTGTGTGTTCTTCCTTCCATATTTTGCAAATTTTTGAAAATGTTTTACAAACATAGCAAATTGTTCATCTGAGAGAAAATCATTTTCACCGGAGGAAGTGGAAGGTTTGTTTTCAACGATGGTTTCTTCTTGGACCATGGTAGCGGCAAGGACACGTTGAGCTGTTTGTCTGCTCTAGAAACTTGATTTACTTTGAGCTCATAAACCTTCAAACTTGCGTAAAGACTACGGAGAGTCATCTCGTTTAAGTTTTTGGATTATTTCATAGCAGTGGTCTTAACATGCCATAAGCTACCTAGAGAGCTTAGAAACCTCATGTTCATTTCCTTTTTGTCATAAGTTTTACCAAGAGAAAAATAGCTATTAATTACCTCACTGAAGCGATCGTATGCTTGTCTCAAGGTTTCCTTTGGATCCTTTTTGAAGAAGTCAAACTGCTGGATGTATGTGTATTTTCTGTTATCTCTTGTGTCTTGGTGTCCTTCCAAGTATTCCACAAGAGCTTCCCACATCTCTTTTGTTGTAGTACATCGGATCACTTGCTGGTATGTGCTTGTGTCTAGAGAGCTAGTAATGATATTGATTGCTTTACTATCAAGCTCTACTAGTTTTCTGTCGTCCTCTGTCCATTCTGATTCTTCTTTGGGAACTTCTGCAGGGTTCCCAGCGATGGAGGCTAGAAGGTTGGCCTTCATTGGTACATGTTGTCCTGCAATAACACACTTCCATAATCTGTTGTCAATTGAGTTCATAAAACGCATTACCTTATCCTTCCAAACGTCGAAATGGCCTTCGTCCAATATTGGGACGTGGTTAGCATTTGATGTAGGTAGCATGTAGTGTGTTTGTGCCATTGGATCGAATCTCTCAAGAGTTTAATCTTGGAAAAACTAGTTTTCAAAGAGTCAAGCTCTGATACCAATTGTGGGTCCCAACGGGCACAATAATAAGCTAGAAGGGGGGTTGAATAGCTTATTATACACTTAAAAACTTTTAAGTAAGTTCTTTGAAAAGTACATTCAATCTATTGAAAAGATTGAAGTAGCGGAAGTCTTTCAATGATGTTGGTTCAGGTCTGCCGATAAGGACTACCGGTAGACCTTAACAAGTTACTTAAGTTTGTTGTAAAGGATAAAGATAAATAAAGTAATAAGCAATTTAATAAGTAGACAAACAGTAAAGGAATTAACACAAGTATTTTGGGATGGTTCACACTATAAAGAGTGCTACGTCCACCACCAAGGCAGTCAACCTTGGATTTAAATAGTGCACTATGTTTTCCACTAGATCTATTACAGAGAATATTTCCAATGGATCGTGTACAAAATATTGACTTGTGTTTGGGGGTTAAGGAATTAAATATCTGTGTAAGCAGGATATTTAATTCGTGCAGAAGAATAGCTTAGAATGAAAACAAGAAGTACAAAAATAAATGTTGATGCACAGCTTCTTGTTGTTGACGAGGACTTCTTGATCTGTTTAGGATCTCTTGAATGCACTGAGTATTAAGACTTAGAGTTGTTGTAGATTTTTCAGAGCAATTCGTCCAGTGTATTTCTTCAGTCTTTAATGGCAGCATTTATAGCAAGAGCATTCTGGAGATCCGTTGGAGAAGACGAAGACTTAACAGCTCTATTAGGTTGAATGCATTAAATGCATGGAGCTGTCAATCAAGAATTTCGTCTTCACAGATATAGAGCAGGGAATGAGTACAGAGATCTTTTGCAGAGACTGGAAGTTTGGGCAATCTGGATGTCAGATCTGTGAGAGTTGTTACAGACAGTAGGTGACAGTCTACTTTCCTGCTTTTACTGTTCAGTCTGCGAAAGTCTTCCTGCTTTTCGGAAAGTTGCTTTCGGCGGATCTGAGATGTCAGGGAATGTCTCAATTAAAATTCAAACTGATAAGGATGAACTTAAATTGATCCATTAAGAATTGTTTGACTGGACACGTCATGATTGACCGAGTGTAGACAAGGTTTGCCGTTGTATGTTAAAGCAGGTCTTCCGGTGAAGCTTTGAAGAGGTCTTCCGCTGAACCTGTTGAAGTCCTATAAAAGCTATACTTGGTAAAGTTCTATACACAGTTGCCACGCTAATCGATACGCAGCCCAATTAGCCACTGATGTATAAAACTAGAGTAATATATGAGCAGATATAAATCTAATTACAATAAGTATCAACAGGTAGTCATCATCCAAACCCCCGATGATGATCTCAAAGAGATCCCCGTGGTCGAGTGGTTTTCCAATAGCAACGATCTCATCAGCACGACCTTTGACGGACTGCATGTATTCGGAGATCAACTGAGTGCCCTTGGAAGCTCGCTTGAGGTGGTCCTTGATCTACTTGATATGGTCATGAGTTGGGCGAGTATATGTGTGTGCTAGGGTTTCCCATGCTGCTTTGGTGGTTGTGGCATATTGGATCAAGGGAACCAAGGGAGCTAAATGGAAGCCAACAAGGGCGCTAAAAAGAAGTTTGTCTTGTCGGATCTAAGGTTGGTATTGTGAGTTGGGCATAGGAACATCCTTGGATGTTTGAGCATCCTTGGAGAGGATGGTGAGAGGCAGACGTGGATGTGAGTCATCTACAAACTTGTAGAGGTCATAACCAATGAAGGTTACCTCAACTTGGAGTTTCCAAGTGATGTAGTTAGTGGTGGTGAGTTTGTTGATGTTGTGGTGGGAGATGTTGAGGAGTTGGAAGGTTTGGTTTGGATCAACAGGGTTTTGGACGGTGAGGGTTTGGTTGCCAGAAGCCATGGAAGCAGAAGTTTGGGTGGCGGCGGCGACAAGGGGAGGGAGGGAGGTTTAGGAGCAAAGCTACGATACCATGTAGAATGCTCACAATAATTATTAATAACGACATAACTTTTTCATTTATTAAATCACTTATTTATATAAGGAGTTAGAATTAGGGTTACATTAGGATTAGGGTTACATGAATCCTGTACAAATGAGTTATACTAAGGAAAGAACTATACAAGGAAGGGAACCATACAAGGTAATTACCACTAAACAATAATTACAATAATAAATAAATATTATTCTTTAATATATTTATTTCGAAAATGGATTTTGGCGGTTGACAAAAAGAAGACGGGACTGGAGAGATTATAAACTTTGCAAAAGGATCTGACCATAATTTCACTCAAAAATTTAAGCATCAACACATCCATTATTCTTATGGGTGGTCCGAGCAGACAAATGAGTTCAAACAAAAATTGTCACCGCTAGATGGTATAGGACGGTATGATGGTTGAGGATGGGACGACAATTCCTTGGGAAGCGAAATGAAAATTGTCGTTGGAAGGAATGGTTATTCATCAAAATAACTTCGTTTGAAATGTTTTTTTTTTTTTTTACAAAAATGTTGCCTTTTTCGTCTCAAAATAATTGTTCATTTTTGTAAAACTTTTGTTTGAAATAAAGTTACTAAAGTCACCTTCATTAACTATTGTACAACGTTCAAATGTACAATGTTATAAGGCAAACATTAAGGATATTTATGTATATACTAGATTTTGTATCTGTGTCTATGGCACGGAGTCAGTATGAGACCAGATCGTTGTATGCTCGAATTTAACGGTCGAAGTTTTTGTTTAGACTAAATGACACAAAAATAATGAAATAATCGGTGTTTGGATGTTGTTTTATAGATACGAGGCAGGAGATGGAGATAGAATTAATAAGATGGGAAAAAAGAGGAGAAGAGATTATATATTGAGCAACCCAAGACAAAGCCACCTCCAAACCATAAAAACAATGCAATAAATGAAACACCTATTGAGCAACAATATATAACCAAACTAGGCGATAGCGCAAGTAACAAAAGGAAAACCCATAAACAAAGCCAAGCCAAGCCAAGCCAAGCCAAGCCAATTTTTTTCTAAGTCATGGGGAGACTGTCTCTAGTAATTGTTCTCTGTGTGCTACTATTGACTATGAAGATGATGAGTTTACCTGCAATTCTAGCCTGCCCGTCCGACGGCAGCGATTGCCGTAACTGCATTGTGAACCAGATGAAGAACGGTTGCCCGGGGTGCGAGCCGATTATGCGGTGCATGTCACAGTGCTTGTGGGGTGGTACATCAAGGTCCAAGTGTATCAAGAAGTGTGATTGCAATGTGGGAGGGTATCCTAGGCTGTCTGATTGCAAGAATTGCTTGTCACAATGCAAATGCACCTGTGCAGCAGGGTAGATGAAGAAAAAAAAAGTAGCCCTTCTGGTATAATGCCTGGTCTCTCTCTAGTAGTGTGGTTTTAGCTGTATGATGAACTATATTTTATAGATATTTTTGCAAGAACTAAATATGCGTCTGCATGTATATGAACTACAATCCTTTAAAAGTACTTGGCTTCTTCTTTCTCTCTTTCTCTTTTTCCTTCCCAACTCTGTGTGTGTGTGTGTGTATGCACAGGAACATAAAAGTATGCAGGGATCCACTGATAGGAGTCAAGCTACAAGAGACTCTACTTGAGTTGGATCTGTCAAGAGTTCCACTCGAGTTCAGTTCATATGCTAAAATTTTGAATCCCACTTTGACATCAGCAAGTTTATTGAGCTCGATTTGAGTTCGCTCTATATGCTCACGGGAATCGTGCTACTGTGATTGATAAGAAAACTACTTGAGTTAAACTCGATAAAAACCAACACTACTCAAGCTCAACTCAAGAATGAGACTTGTTTCGGTGAACTGAATTTTTTTTTTTTTTTTTCGGTAAAGGTTGAAGGGGACATAAACCTTACCTCAACTCTTATTTATTTTTATTATTTTATGCCTTGAAAGGCTACAATTATAGATATAGGATGTCTTTTTTGGTGTGGCTAGAACAAATGGTACCTATAATGAGGCTTTGAACACCCGGCCTTTCGGTTGAGAGTAAGTGAGCAGCTAAATGGGGCCTTTGGGTAATTGCCTCTGAAGAGACTTGAACACCCGACCTTTCTATTGAAAGTTATAGGTCCAGGGTGTCTCTAGTGGGACTTGAACACCCGACCTCTCCGTTAGGAGAAGTGAGCAGTACCAGTTGAGCTAGAGCTCGTTGGTTCAGTGAACTGAATTTGAACTTCATTTCAAGAAAATAACTAGACAAACTTGAGCTTAAGAATGAGACCAGCTTCCGTGAACTGAATTTGAACTTCATTTCAAGAAGTCAAGCTCGACGCTCTTGCTCATTTACATCATCGCAAGAACCTCCTTGGATTACATGATTGCACATAAAACTTTGATACGAAACACATTGCAACATGTGTTTATGCATTAAAACATCCTAATTCATCAGTTTACACTTCTCTGTACAATGTTTGGTGGGTTCCATGCAATTGTATAATACCAACATGTAGTAAATAAGCAAACACTGATAATCCAAGAAATGAAGAATGATCCAAGAAATGAAGAATGATCTACACATTGTAATCAATAAATTTGAATTGCACATATATTTGATAAAGATACAATATAACTGTGAGAACATGTTTCTATGAGACCTTACCAAAGCAAGGATCTGACTGGTGAAGTTTTCTGCTTGTTTCACCTCGAGAGGAAAGATTTTGTAATCGACAAGATTGTTCGAGGATTAGTTTATAGGTTGAGGGATGATCCCAGGCTATGAAGGAAAACCGATCACTATAATCTTCCAAGCCTTCAACTAATAACTGCCAAACTAGGGCTCCCGATCCAGCCTCCCTCTTCTTTGCAGACACGTAAATTTTGTCATAAACTGTTTGAAGTACAATGTCTCTATCGTATGATCCTTGTTGCTTCATCCTCAAAGGGGAGCCAACTTCTGTAAAAAGAACTGGCTTTTTAAGCACATTTTCACCGTCGCGTACATGAGCATCAACCCACTGGGAAAGGTAATCTATTTTTCCTTCTAAATCTGCAAGTGGGATCCTGCAATAGATGGTTACTAAAAAGAGTTATAACATTATATAAATAGACATCAAAAACTTTTCCCCAACTTAAATAGTGCTTGAACAATTGGGGAGCGAAGAGAGTGGGGTCCAGCAAAACAGACACTCCCTCCTTTCCTCTCAAAAAATCGACATTTCCCTTAGTTATAAGGATTACAAAAAAAAATTCCAACATTTAAGTTTAATGCAATACGGATGAATTTGGAAAGTCATAAAATTGATAAACTTAGCGTTAAATCAAAACTTTTTCCCCGAGAATAGAAAGTTCACTTTTTTAGTAAAACGGACAAAGTTGAAAACAATGGTAAGGTTGCTCCATTGTGTTGTTGAAGTAACGGGTTATAACCATGGAAATAGTTGTCTGCTTCCTTGAAGAATGCTTGACAGCGTACATCAGACCCTTCCCACCCTTCCCAGACCCATCAATGGCAGTAGGCAGTGGGCCGTCCTTACAAAGCCAGGATAGTCAAGATGAATGAACAAATCAAGTATACAAAAGGCTTTAGGACTTTGAACACCAGTGGGATATCAGCTCCTTAAGTGGAGCAAAATCAATATGTATTCGGTATATTAGAATCACTAACCAGCTATGAGGATAAGCATGAACTGAAGCAAAATCTATGTTGTCAGAGGCTGAGTTCCGTAAGAAGTCAGATCCAAGTGATGCTGCCCATTCGCCTGGATTCACTGTAGAATTTTCAGATGTTTTCAGCCCATAAAACCCTTCGAGTCCAACAGTTACGAGATGTTTTGAGTCCAAACTTTTGACAAATGCAGCCATCTCCTTTATCCAAGCCTATTCAACATGACAAAAGCAGACAGTCAAAATTCAGAAACCCTGAAAAGTAAAGTAATAAAAGTAAATCAAAACAAACTATAAAAAGGACGTGTACTTAGGCGAGGCTCCAGCCATTCACAGGGGTTTGGGAAGGGTGTAATGTACGTAGTCTTACCGGTAAGACTGCAAGCACACATGGTACAAGGGTGAACAGAACAAAAAAAAGAATGAAGGAGAGTTAATGACGATGTCCAGGAAATCGAAAAGTTTAGATTGAATTCTAATTTACTCAGTTTTTTCTTATTCCCAACCCCGAAACTTTTTTCTAAACTGAAGGCTTAAAACGCAAGGGGAATATGAATGTTATGGGCATTCACCTCAAGAACAGGGGCAGATGAACTGGATTCACACCGGGGCTCGTTCATGAGTTCCCAAGCAAATATCGCCGGTTCCTCAGAATATTTAACTCCACTTAACGAGTTCTTTCTCGTAACAATAGCCTGAAATACAAAGAAACGTATAATTGAATGGCACAAGAGCATTAATGGCTCAAAAAAAAAGAGCAACTAGATAGAAATTTTAGCTTAAATACAGAGAAGTTTTAGCATCATGAATGGCTATATTTTAACAGAAAACTGATTAGAGCAATATCTAGGCCCATTTGGGAAGATTATTTTCACTTCTTAAAGAGCTAAAGCAGCAATTTTTATTTTTTTAACAAAAGGAATCAGTTTAAAAATTACTTATATAGTTTGAACCATAAAAGACTGTAGACAAGCCGAGATGAGTTTTGAAAGATTAAGCTCGGCTCACTAAAATTTTAAAGGAGCTGGAGCCAAACTTGACCACGGCTTGAGGTTGCTTGGGCCATTTACTTCAGGAGTTCAGCTGAAACCGTGCCAAGATCAAGCTTGTTGGCAAGGCATGCCACAAAATAGTACTAGAACTATATATTTTGGGTATATTTTGCACTAATCGAGCTTATCCAAGTCTGGCCGAGTGGCTAACTTCTTTCATCGTGTTCAAGTTTGACTCATTAACATCACAAGCTCAAGTCGAATCACGTTATGAACGAGCAGAGCTCAAGCCAAACACGAGTTACTACGCTTTATTTACAGGAACAACTATTAGGGTTCACAACAAGAAATAAGAAACAAAATGCGGGTACAAAACAATTAGGGAGATAGTGGTTATTGAGCGTCTACAGATGGCATGGTTTGATTACGTGATCAATGCGAGTAAAATACAGTTGCTTCTCATTTACAACAAAAGGAAAAAAGTAATTGTGTCCAATTTCCATGCAGGGGACCTTAGGCTTTAGGCATACCTTCGCAAAAGCTTTGTAGTAATCTTTTATGATAGGGTGGAAGAAAAACGAATCGGTTGAGGAAGAGACATTGATCCCAGCTTCTTGTGCCCACTTCACATACTGAGCTTTCCCACCAAATGCTTTCAAATTATTTACAAGACTAAGAATCAATCTTATCTTATGTTTCCTTGCTTCAACTATCACATAATCTAAACCCTGTAATCAATGCATTGAATAACAACTCAGTCTATAAGGTAAAGCAAAATAAAATGTAAAAAAAAAAGACTTAATTAAGTGAGTAATGAGAAAAAAAAGAGAATAAAAAAATTAATTTATTTAAATCCAAAAGGATGGGCCAACCGGGTTCGAAAAGGTGACCTCTTGATCTGCAGGCGTGTCCTTTATGCTATACAATCTTACCTAATGATATATAGAAACGAGTTTGCATATAATGAAAATTTTAAATAAATCCAAAAAGAGGGCCCAACCGGGTTCGAACCGGTGACCTCTTGATCTGCAGTCAAATGCTCTACCACTGAGCTATGGACCCTTTTGTTACAGTATTTCATGACAAATTGATATAAGGAATAGCTGACGCATTACATCCTGTGAATAGCCTATGTTCCTTTTTAAAATCTGCCATCAGAATGTCAGATTCCACTGAGCCAAACAAGTTTCGAGCAAGTGAAATAATCTCAAAAGCCCCATTACTGTCCATGTAAATAAATAGATTTCAAAAAATAAAAATAAAAAAAACTAAGATAATCAACTTGGCATACAAGTTCCTATAAACATGTATCCCTGAGCTCAAAATGCCACTAATGATAACGACAGAAGTTCGATCAATCTATTCGTTTTTTAAATTTATTTAATAAAAAATCATGCCTAAAATCAACCAAATATCAACAGCAACAGAATAAAAGAAATCCATCATAAATTGAACAATTGACAAAACCCCAAGGACCCATTAACTTAGAGCTTGTTTGGTGCAGTGTTTTGACCAAAACGCTGGTTGAAAATGTAGCGTTTTAAAAATGTGATGCGTTTAGAGAAAACAAAGATTTTAGAACGATGCATCATTTTTTACAACTACTTTGTTTATGAAAATATCATTTTGAAATAGTTTCTCAAACATGTTTATAAGAAAAAAATTATGTTTTAAAAATGCTACGTTTTAAAAAACGTTGCACCAAACGAGACTCGACTCAAATTGTAGAGATGCAAACGAGCATAACCGAGCTTTAGTTTATTTAGGTCCGGATCATTTACTAAAACGAATCCAAGTTGAGCTCACAACGAGCCGAGTTTTTCAGTGAGCTAACGATCTTAGCTTGCTTTAATTTAAACTTGTACTTCTTCCCTTCCTAAAAAAAAAAAGTCCATTTTTCCTTCCTAGGTCGTTCCAAAACGAAAGTCAACTTCTAATCTTTCCTTTTTTGAAAGTTACCTTTACCATTGATCTTATTCACTCTTTAATTGATGGACCCCACTCTCACATAGGTATCCTTGAAAAATACACATTGTTTTAATATTTATAATAAAGTTAATTATCGTTTCTTAATAAAGAGGACTCTCTTTTAAGAATTGAGAGAATAATAAATACTAGGAAACTTAGAAAAAACAAATATTTATTACATTAAAATTTGATATTATATATTTTAATATCCTAATATGATAAAAATTAAATTATGTGGTAAAAAAAAAGGAAGCATCAATGATAAAACTTAATATTTCATAATAGATGGTTATGGCTATAGCTTCGTTTACATTACTACTCCATTCCCTCTAAAAATTACTCACTTTCCTTTTATTAGAAGAGTATATGCTTTAAGTAATGAAATTTTAAACATTGATACAGTATTATGAATCCTATCAATCATCACTTTTTTAGATTTTCACAAGGACAAATATTTTTTTATAAATATTTTGTTAAAGTTTAATTAAATTAACTAAAAAAAAGGTCAAAATGGGTATATTTTTATGGGTATAGGGAGTATTTCATTTCTTATAATTTAGGGTAAAATTATGGCCACCCCCTTTTTCAAATGTTGTAACCGTAAAAGTCCACAGTTCTTTTTTTTAACAACAAAAGACCACTTTTCGAAATATTGTTCCAAAAATAGATTAGATAATATTTTATATATCGCGGTTCAAACTTGGATTAGGTAATTAAGACTTATGTATCGCGATTCAAAAATTGTTTCATCCCTATTCAAAAATTGTTTATTGCGGTGGAAATATGTTTCATCGCGGTTCAAAATTGGATTAAATAATTAAGACTTATGTATCGCAGTTCAAAATTGGATTAGGTAATTAAGACTTATGTATCACAGTTCAAAAATTGTTTCATCGTAGTGCAAAAAGTGTTTCATCCCGGTGCAAATTTGGATTAGGTAATTAAGACTTATGTATCGCGATTCAAAAAATGTTTCATCGCGATGCAAAAAATGTTTCATCGGTTCAAAATTGGATTAGATAATTAAGACTTATGTATCGCGGTTCAAAATTGGATTAGGTAATTAAAACTTATGTACCGCGGTTCAAAAACTGTTTCATCGTGGTGCAAAAAGTGTTTCATCGCAGTACAAATTTGGATTAGATAATTAAGACTTATGTATCGCGGTTCAAAAATTGTTTCATCGCATTGCAAAAAGTGTTTCATCGTGGTGAAAATTTGGATTAGGTAATTAAGACTTATGTATCGCGGTTCAAAAATTGTTTCATCTTCATCGCGGTTCAAAATTGGATTAGGTAATTAAGATTTATGTATCTCGGTTCAAAATTGGATTAGGTAATTAAAACTTATGTATCGCGGTTCAAAAATTGTTTCATCGTGGTGCAAAAAGTGTTTCATCGCGGTGCAAATTTGGATTATGTAATTAAGACTTGTGTATCGCAATTCAAAAATTGTTTTATCGTGGTGTAAAAAATGATGCAATAAAATTGATGTATCGCGGTACAAAATTTAACATCTGTAGTGCGTCTTCGGTTCATTAAGGGTATCGTATTCATTTTGCCCCCAAAAGTGATTTTTTTCCGGTTGAAAAAAAAAAGGTACTTTAGCGATTAAAAACTTTAAAAAGTGGACCAATCTGCAATTTTTCCTATAATTTAAAGACAAGGGTGATAACCGGGCCGGTCCTTTTAAAGAAATTATAACTTCTCCAATCTAACATAATATTATTTAACCGGAAAAGTATATTTTGGGGGGGCAAAATAACAAAGATACACTTAATGAAGAAAATGCGTGCATACAAAGTCACTGCCCAGATTTGGGCATCGCAATAAAAAAATTGGGCGTCGCAGAATTTGGGCATCGCAATACAAAAATTAGGCATCGGTAATTAATTTGGGGTATCAAAAAAATTATGAATCGAAAGGGAACAATGCTTTCATCAGAGCACTTCAAGTAATCTGTGGAAAGAAAATGGCGACATCAGAGCACTCCAAACTTAATGCTTTGCATTACCAATGTTTTCATAAGAGCACTTCAATGCTTGGTACGTGTCTTTCTCCCACCAATTTCTTCAATAACAATATCAAAACAACATTGGTAATGCAAGCAATCTGTGGAACAATGCTTTCATCAGAGCACTTCAAACTTAATGTTCTTTGTTTGATTTGGGTGAGTCTTCGAAAAGAAAAGGAAATGGGTTTGTGGTTTGTGGTTTGTGGTTTGTGGTTTGTGGTTCAGCAGGGGTAAGGAATTTTAATTTTGATCACCATATGTCAAAGATGAAGTTGGTCATGGCAACGATGCCCACATCGGAGGCAACAATTCCCACATCGAAGGCAACGATGCTCACATAGTTCTCCAGCAACTCATGAAATTACAAAGAGAAAGATGAAGAAAGCAAGAAGTGGATGCCGAGAAAGCTTATAGGCCAGATCGGGAGTTCTAGTCTTCTTCCTACGGGCGGAAGCTTTCAAAAAGAAGATCCCATACAACAATACTTGAGAAATTCTTCCTTTTTCTAGTTCTAACTAACTTTTTCTTAGGGAATTGCTAACATCGAAACCTTCGACGTCCAGATTGAAACCTTTCGGTCCATTGAAGAAAAAAGGTTCCCCTTACAGAGAATTTCTTATACAGAAGAGAAGGAAGGGTATTCTGTCTTCCACGTGCATACCTTCTTTAGGCTCCTTCGTTCAGCACCGCTTTTAGAAATTTTTGACTTGTCTATCCATCACTAACGAATATTCTGGAGCACTGCTTTTTTCGTCTCAGTGTCTAGTTAATGCATGAAGTGGTCCTGTGATGATGCCTGCCAGTTTTTTCATGGTATTGAAAATTGAATGTGGTGTGAAAACGTTGCTACCCGCTTTACACTTGAATTGAAGGAAGATGAGGGAGACCGAGTGGAGGAAAACGGGTATTATTGGAAAAAAATTATACAAGTGAACTTTAGCGATTGAATAAAAAAATAAGGGAGTGAAGCAGTTACAACTTACAATTTCACAAAAAGGAACCGGCCCGTAACTATTCCTAAAAACAAGCTAAGTCGAACTTGCCTGTTGCTCAAGCTCAGCTTGTACTAAACATCGAGTTCAACCACAGCTCATTTGGTTAATGGGCCTAAAAATAAGGGGCGGATCTAAAGCCACCTTGAGGTGGGCTCCTACTCTTTAAAAAAAATTATATGTTAAAACATTATTATTAATCTTAGCTCTAAGTTCAATAAGTCACCGACTATGCCTAAAAAAAATCAATTAATGAAGTTATTTTGCATGGTTATATTTTTTAAATACATAGCCCAGGTTGTACAAAAATTTTGGAGCCGCCCCCGTAAAAAACAAGCACAGGAGTCAAGTAGAGTCGATTAATATATTAATATTATTATTATTATTATTATTATTATTATTGTTATTATTATTGTTGTTGTTATTATTATTATTATTATTATTATTATTATTATTATTGTTATTAATGTTGTTGTTGTTGTTTTTCTCTCAAAATACCCTTTTAAAAGGTATTCATTTAAATCATAACTACCCACAATTTGAAAACAACACATTCTCAATTTCATTACTATACTATTAACCACAAATTAATAATTATAAATCTAAAATATATCAACAAAATAATACTCCCTCTGTTCCACACAAATAGTCCGTGTTGAAAAGTCTAAAAATTATGAGATACTCCCTCCGTTTGGGTAAAGAGTTCACTTTCATTTTGAGATATTTCACTTAAAGAATCTACTTTCAAATATTCATGCATAAATGTGTCATTTTATTACTTATAGACTACTAAAAAGTCATTTTCTTAAAAAGTTTGACTTTCAAATGGGGACTCTTTACCCGAAACGGAGGAGTATATAATTAGCATTAGAGTTAGTTTTAAGAGTAAGTCTCTTGTAAGACTGTCTTACGAATTTTAAGACGGAACCACATTCTCTCACAGCTTAACCCACCAACACATGATGAGTCGGATAAAAAGGATCTATATTACAAAAAATATCCATAGCCCGTCTTACCCCCAAGTTTTTGCCTAGTTATAATTACAATAATGTTTTAACATAATCAATATGTTAATATCAAATATCACGAATATGTTACTATCAAATGTGAAGGGCAAATTTGAAATATTATAAATATTGTAGACATAATTTTTTAAAGTAAACTTTTATTAAGGAGTATCTTATAAGACGATGTCATGGATCTTAATTCGTTCACGATTTTTTGAATCTTAATTTATAAAATATAGCATCATTTTCTCACTAACATACGGTACTTAGATAAGGATAGATTTTTTATTTTTTATTTTCCTAAGAGGGCATGGGGAAAAAAAAGATAAGGATAGATTTATTTTTAAAAATATATATATGTAAGACCGTTTTACTATAAGATTACTCAAAGCTTAAACCACAAATAAATAATTATAAGCCTAAACGTATCAAATTATCAATAAATAACAGTACTAGTATAAAATTAAATTTAAAAAAAGGCATGTAATGGATGGAGTTAAGGAAATCAAAGAACCTGAAAGACTCGTTCGTTAAAGACACCGGGAGAGATTTGTAAGGAATTGGGGGCATCACCGTCGTTAAAAGCCCAAGTCCGACAAACCGTCAACCCCATTTCAGCACCTCTTTTCATCATCTCCGACACCCGGTACCTAGAATTTCCCCAAACACTCTCCTGCAACAGCCAATACGAATTCCACCCGTTGAAGTACACCGCCGGAGCAGAAGGTGACAGCTCGGAATCATCGACGATGACGAATCGGGTGGAATTGACACCGACGAAACTCATGGCGGGTTGTTTCCAGTAGAAGATTGTGGGGAGGGTGATGTTGTCATTGAAATTGAAGTATATTAGAGAGAGAATTGAGATTATGCCGAGGATTGGGTAGAGCTTTTTCTCCTTCAA
Source organism: Codonopsis lanceolata (assembly GCA_013146195.2). Lineage (NCBI taxonomy): Eukaryota > Viridiplantae > Streptophyta > Magnoliopsida > Asterales > Campanulaceae > Codonopsis > Codonopsis lanceolata. The sequence continues at coordinate 128,894,106 of CM028377.1, forward strand.
TTGTGAATCCATTGAAGCGGGAAGGGGGAAGGAAAAGAGGAGATGCACTTTAGAAACGGTGGGGTTAAGGGGATTAAGGGAAGGGGGAGTAGAGATTTTTCGCACCGTTTAAGAAACGGTGGGCCGTGGGGGTGAGGGGATTTTGGTTTTTTGTTGGCGCGTCTTTTTCTTTTCTGTTAATCACCGTTAATACTTCCCCTTCCAAAGAAAGAATGAAAAATAAAAGTCACATACTCCTTTTGAGTTTGGTTTTCGGCAAATTTCAAGTGGGTATAATTTTAGAAATATATTTTTATCTAATTCCTTCAATTTTTTGGACATCTCATACAACTACAAATTAGTTGTCAAATGACAAAAATGTCATTAATGAAGACAAATCAAATAATGTTGGTATCAATGCTATGCATCAGAACTGTTAATAGTTTTTTCAAGACTAAAAAAAACTCAATAATGCTGATGACAATACTAAGTATCAAAACAGTTAACAGTTTTTTCAAAAACAAAAAAATCCAATAAATCTTATGTCAATGTTAGGTATCAGAACTGTTAACACAGTTTTTTCAAGACAAAAAAAAAATTCCAATAACGCTGATGTCAATGCTAGGCATCAGAACAGTTAACAGTTTTTTCAAGATAAAAAAAATCCAATAATGATGATGTCAATGCTAAGCATCAGAACGATTAACAGTTTTTTCAAGACAAAAAAAAAACAATAATGTTGATATCAATGTTAGGCATCGGAATTGTTAACACGGTTTTTTCAAGACCAAAACAAATCTAATAATGTTGATGTCAATGCTAGGCATCAGAAGTGTTAATAATTTTTCAAGACCAAAAAAATCCAATAATGCTGATATCAATGTTAGGCATCAGAACTGTAAACACGATTTTTTCAAGATAAAATAAATCCAATAATGCTGATGTCAATGCTAGGCATCAAAACTGCTAACATAGTTTTTACAAGACAGAATAAATTTTTGAAAAAACTGAAATAACACTACAATAATATCTACTAAAATACAAACAAAAGTGGTTTTGAAATCTAAATATGAACCCTCCAAAACGCGAGTCCAGATCTTCTGTACCACTTGTGTGTACCACTGGTGTACCACTTTTCATCTTCACTATTGTATCACAATCATTGCATCTCAACCAATGGTTGAGATGAAAGTGGTACACACAAGTGGTACAGGAGATCTGGAGTCCCAAAACGCAATGCCAAAATCTACTCCCTGCATAAATTAACTACTTTAAAAACTATCTCAGAATTCTGACAAGGGTTTTATGCTACAACAATAGAAGACAGTATGATGTTAGCCTATTCAGGTTTTCAGTCTACTCTGCTGATGAAGACCACTGAGCACAACAGAATGAAGTTGTTCGATGTTCTTCCTCAAAACGCCTACTCTTTCCTCGAGTTATGGAGGTTACACTAAGGAAATAATCACACACAATGATTCTTCGGTTCATGACAAACCTTCATGTAATCTACAACAAGACTTTGAACCACTTGGATTATAACTTCTCGAGATTTACAAAGTGATTTGCACAATTGCTCGGTTGTTGAAGCCTTCCCATATTCTTCTAGCCTTCTTAGGAACTAGGAGGATTCGAGGAGATTGTGTAGTGTTTCAAGAAAATGATTCAAGGTCTCAATGAATATTCAATCTTCATTTTCTGGTATGAAGCACTTCACAACCACAGCCACAGCATAAGTTTCTTCGGTTAAAGAAGTTACTCCTTACAAATAGTAGAGTAATGGCTTAATCAAGTAGAAATATAACGTATTTAGCAAAAATATTAAAATGAAATTTAAATATTCACAAGTTCTAACTAACTCGAAAAAGCTTAGAGTCTTACCCTAGCAGTCTCTATCAAATTTTAGGGGGTTTCACACCCAAATTGAAGTACCAAGAAAATTCCACGACTATATATGTTTTTTTCTACATCGAGACTCGCCAATGACGTATCACAACACCAAAACTAAACAAAAATGAGAAGCAAAACGATGGCATAAACAGACATTCTATGGATAAAGTGTCGTAAAAAACGATTACTTAAGAATGGCGGAATAGATGAAGCAACGAATTCATACCACTCTTCATCTGATAAATCGCCGCCGCAGTTCAGCCGGTCAAACAACTCTTCGTACGAAACAGCAAAATCGACACCGTCAAAACCACCGAAAACTTCTAAATAATTAAACCTCGAGCTCCGAACATCTAAGCAGAGGTCGGCGGCGTCGTCATCTACGGCGGGAAGATCGAGAATCGGAATAGACGAGCCTCGGGAGACGTGAAAGCTCTCGAAAATCTCATTAACTTTTCTTGGAGAGCGAAGGCTCCATGTAAAATGACGGCCTCCTTTCGCTCCACATAAAGAGCAGTGACGTATTTTCGCCCCAAAATTATACATTAAAGATATGTCCAAAAATAGCTAGATTCATTTGAAAACATGTTTTAAAAGATGTACCGGCTTTTAATTTATCATATAAAAAAATTGTTATAAAGGAAGGGCCCCATTCGAAATGATCGACCTTAGGCCCACGATTTCACAGGATCAGCCCTACATACAAGTCAAACTTTTCAGTTACTAACCTTTAATCTATAACTTTAATGAATTAATTGCGGGCTGGTACACTTTCATGAAATTATAACCGCTCCACTATCCTCTCTTTTTTTAAATCGCTTAAGTCCACTTTTATTTTATTTTTTTTAAAAAAAACCAATATTGTATGTCTTCTTCACATCCAACTGAGCCTCTTTTCTCCGTTGTTGACCTATTTTTATCTTCCCCAACCATTTTCTCCATAACTTTTGATCACAGATGAACCACATGATCCACCACATATCAAATCGAAGTTCTCAACGAGATCTACAAACTCACAAGGTTTCACCTGGTGATGTCTTCGTTTTAAGGACAAAAAATGATGTTTAAGAACTGTTTTGGGTTTCCAAAGTTTTCTGATGCTCAATTTTTACACACGGATTTAGAGTCAGTGTTCAATTTATTCATTCCGACGTCAAATTTGTTCATTTCGATGCTCACCTTTGTTAATATTTGGTTGCAGTGTTTAATTATTCATTATGAAGTCAATTTTGTCCATTTTGATGTTGAAGAAATCACTTGCAGATAAATTTTATTATCAATGCACACAACTCTATGTAGCTTAGTTTGGAGTCAAACAAAATGTCGAGTGTGTGCGCAAAATTCGAACATGAGAGTACACTACATCAATGACTTCGATATAGGTGTCGTTGCCTCTGATATGAGCGTCGTTGCCTCCGATGAGGGTATCGTTGCCTACTATTTTGGATGCACTTAAAATGTTCCAAGAAGATGTAGAGGTACCTGTGATTTGGGCAATGTTTTAAGCAATGCCCAATGTTTTGATATTGTGATGCTTAGTTTCCAGACATGCCACCAATGTGGGCATCGATGGCCAAAATTTTGAACGACACCCAAAATTTTAAATGATTCCCAAATTTGGACAGTAAGCTTTTGCATTGCGACCCTCAAAATTTTGAGTGATGCCTAATTTGTTTTCTTACGATGCCCAAATTTGGACAGTGACTTTATCTGCACGTCTTTCTTTCATTAAAGGTATCATCGTTATTTTTCCCCAAAAACTGTAGCAGTTTTAAAAAAAATATCGTTGACTTTTGGGGTTATATTTTCTCCACAGTGGACTGGCCCAAATTTCTCCCAAATTTCTTTTATTATTTTGGGTTGTTTCATTTAAAAAAATTCACTTTCAAAAATTAAGACATATAAGTGTCATTTTATTAGTAAATGTGTTATTTAAAAAAAAAATTAGTTTCCAAACGAAAACTATTTACCTCAAACAAATTGAGTAATTTTGATATATTGATTTTTCTCACTCATTACATTTCATTTGGTTGCTTTAGTAGCCTTAAAAATGAAGTTAAATGTGGAACATTAAAATCTTCAATCTCTTATATGTCACCCAAATAGGTAGACCAAAATTTTACAACTTTTTTTAGTTTAGCTTTAGCTCATACGCTTATGGTTAAAAAAGAAAAACTTTTAACGAGTATTTTGTTAGTTTACATACATAAATGGTTTGGCCTATTTTGTTCTTCGTATCTCATTTCTTGTATTGTAATGTTGTATCTTATGTTATCATCAAAGAAAAATAGGGGTTAGATAATAAACTTTGAGGCATGAATAGGCATTATAATTTCAACATGTAAGATTTTTTATGGACTTATATGTATGTGCATATGATAAATATGTGTATTTGGGTATATAAACGTGTATGCACTGCGACTTAATGTATACTTCATATTATCTAAAGTTAATAAGTACGATTGAAGTGATTTGCTAAGTTAAATGGGCATAAGTCATTTTTTTTTATAAGTATGAGGTATTAATTGAATATGTGTAGAAACCTCGGTGCTAATTGTCAACTTATAATCGACTAGTAAATAATTAGGTCAAATTATTCTTATAAAAGGCTATGGTCCTCATTTGTACGTAAATTAATAATCTTTTCTTTCTGTCGTTCCATTAACAAGAAAAACTCTAAAGATACGTAGTTACAATTGGAAGACGCATAACCAAGAGATAATCATTTTCATGGATTCAAGTACGTTTCCGTATCTAGTTTATTATTTCGGGTAACTCCTATGTAAAAATTAAGATCAACGGGTATTAATATTGCTTTTAATTTCATCGCAACGTACATCCAATTTATGGTCATTTTGCTTACAAAATCATTTATCTTCAAGTTCTTCTATCACCTATCTATAATAGATTGAATAAAGAAAAACAAAAACAAAACAAAACAAAATCTATACAACGATCATCTATTCCAGATAATGATCATTGTCGAAGAAACCTCTGCAAACACCGAAACCCCAAATTCTCAGCACAAAATCTCTCCATCTCATTCCCACCTCTCTCTTTACAAACCTCTTCTTCAATCCCCTCAACGGCGTCGTCCCACTCCTTCAAATACCCATCCCAATCTTTCACCTTCGCTTCACACACACCGTCTAATATCTCCTGCAACTCAACGATCCGACGGCTCACGCGCCTCCTCAGCTCCCTCACATTCGGATCATAACCCGGAACCGAATCGAGTGTCAGTAACAAACCCATCAAGGCTTCGTTGAATTTTATTCGCTCGAGATTATTTGTTCGTACGGCGTCGACGGTATCCTGCCGTTGGATTAGGCGCTGTAGGCGGGTGGATTCGGAGTTGACGTCTTTGATTTTTTTTACTAGGGTGCGGATTAAGTGGGACCGGTAGACGGATTGTATTTTGGTTGCTGCCGGTGATTGGGGTTGGGGGAGGTGGACGGTGATGGGAATTTCGGTGGAATTAGTTTGTCCGACAGGAGTAGAATGGTCATTGTGTAATGTGTAGGTGACGGTGGTGGTGGTGGTGGTGGAGAAACGCGATCTCCGGCCGGATTTCATAGCTAGATGGAGAGTGAGTAGAGATCAGAGAGAGAAAGTGTAAAGTGTAGGATAGAGAGAAGGGTGTGGATGCTTCTTGAAATCTTTTTTGGCGGGTGTTAAGGATAGGTGTCGGCAGGAAACGGCCGTTAATTTAGGGCCCACTTTGCTTTTTTGAGGTAAAAGCCTATTTTTGCTTTTGGTCAAACAGTGGTAGGGCCGACAAGGCAACGTATTTGTCGTATGGTCATGTGATGGGCTTTTAAGAACAAGGTTTGGGCCACTAGTACTATTTCGATTATAAGCAATATGTTAATTCCATTTTAAGATCCATTTATTTTTGGGTAAAATTCTGATCAGTTATTTTTTAAAAGTTTATAATACAAAAGTTTTTTTTTTTCAACCGCAAAAATCCATTTTTTGAAATATCGAAAATATAATCGTCTCCTTCAACAATTGCGACAAACGCATTGATTCAAAAATCATCATTGTAGTGCAACGAAACGAAGATCGTTTCGTTGCACAACAATGGTGAAGGTAAACATTTTTATTTATTTATGAAATACGAAACTGTAATGGATTTATACTGGGTTATGATTCTTCGGTAGAGACGAAGGCGGATGAGGAGGAAGAAAATGACTTACGACGAAGGAGATGGAAAAAGAAGGTGGATGATGTGGTTTGGTTTTTTATGATTTTGCATCGCGGTTCTAAAATATTTGATAAATGTGCGTTGCAAACATTGATGTATCGCGGTTCAAACAATGATATATCGTGGTTCAAAAATAGACTAGTCAATTAAACTACTGATGAATCGCAGTCAAACATTGATATATCGCAATACAAAAATAAACTAGGCAATTAAACTGATGAATTACGGTGAAAAAATTAATTTAATAAAATTGATACATTGCGGTTCAATAGTCAATGCACCGCAATTCATTTCATAGCGCGCCTCATGCTCATTAATGGTATTGTAGTCTTTTTGCTCCAAAAATTGGCTTTTACTGGTTTGAAGAAAAACATATAACTTGAGCGATTGAAACTTTTGAAAAGTGGACCGGCTAGCAATTTTTTCTTTATTTTTTAGCAAAAGTTGTAATCCGTCCTAATTTTACTGTTCCCTTTTTTTATTTTTTTGCATTAAGAAAATTGATTTATTTAGTTATCTTCATTTATCCATAGATATCTTATCTATGAAATATAGAGTAGTCTCTTGTAAAACCGTCTCACGTATTCTAATTTGTAAGATCAAACCCTACTTTCTCACAGTTCAGTCCACTAACACATAATAAGTGGCGAGAGATATCCACCCAACAGAAAATACCTTTATAAAATATTTTCTAAGTTTTTACACCATATATATATATATATATATATATATATATATATCAAATCGTATTATACAACTTCATAGCTCACCAAAACTCTTCAAACGATGCCACGTGTCAAGATAATCAGGTAGGGAGTGTATTTAGACATGGGAGAAGGAGAATGTCGAACAAAACATAGGGTGGGGAGAAAAATTAGGAAATTTTTTTTTTAATACAAATTGAGCTGCCAGGCTCAAATTGGTCCTTACGTGCAAGGCACATGACCATGCCACGTGCGTGACACGGGAGCACACACTTCACCCCACTTGTAGGGGGTCAAGAATGTGGCGAGCAGAGGGTTTTAATCTGCGAAAATGGACGGGTATGACATGTGATTGACTTGGGAGCACACCCCTCACCCCACTTACAGACGGCCAATTGTGCAGTAACCAAAGGATTTCAACCCGGTCAGACAATTACTCATAGCGAGCATGCTAACCTCCTGTTCGGCTTAAGGTGTAACGGTTTAGGGACGTGGAGAATGTGGGAAACCGGTAGCGTGGAAACCGTCTACATGTCCCAAACGTGGATCAGGTTTCGCCTCGTGAATGACTCAACATGCTCGGCAGTTAAGTTAAGGCCTCATTTCCGAAAGGTGCATTATTCGGCTTTAAAAGTCTCACTTTTTGGGAAACAACGTACACACACTTATATTAAGTTTAAACTTTCTCAAATTTTTTACTTAACAGTGAGTTGTCTAGTTCTCACGTTGGAAGGCATTTGCAAAGAAAGTTACTGCCTTCATCCAAGTGATTCCTCTCTATTGGCAGGTTGTACCCTTAGCACACATTCAAAAGCCCATCTATATTATAAAACAGATCGAGAGTTAACTGGCAGTCTTGATCGAATTATATCAAACACAACTGACGGTCCAGATTGATTTGTAAGTATGTGAGTTACTCATAAACCCCTCAGTTATGAGTTTTATTTGAATTATCCCCCCTTCACAACCAATAAGTATATGATAACCCCTCAGATATGATTTTTTTTAATTATCCTCTCCACAACCAATTATAGTTACATGAATGCTTTCCTCTAACACATTTTTTAACCACATCCTTCGTTTGAGTTGACGAGAAGGTTATCTATAATTTATCACAAGCATCCATTGAGTTGAAAGCATACTGACATTGTGTCTTTAGCACAGACACAGATACTAGATTTAATCACATATAAACTCCTCAATTATGAGTTTTGTTTGAATTACCCCCCTTCACAATTACATATAAAACATTCAGTTGTGGGTTTTGTTTAAACTAATTTATTTAAACAATGTGCCTATGGCACGGGCATAAATACTAATATATCATATTTGCATCCAAAGCCCATCAATTTGCTTGTGAATTTTTGGTTACATCAACAATTATTTAGGAACAAACAAAGTAATAACTAACATAAAAATTATATCGTGTTAAAAATACCTTTTTCATAACTGATTATTTTTTTAAGAATTTTTTATTTTAACATCGTTTTATTTTTGATACTTTATTTAATAACTTATCTCAGTATTCATTACTTTTGAGCAAAAATTTTCGTTAACAAAATTGATATCCATCAATATTTTTTTATTAAATTCCCCTAATATCAAACACTGGCTATAATTAAGAATCTTCCAAGCTATGTACGAAACATTAAGGGATATGACTGAAATTAAATTTGTTACTAAATGAATAACAATTAAAAATAATATCAAAAATACAGCTCTTTTAGAAACTACAATAGCAATTTTACTTTAAAAAAAAAAAACAATAACACAGCACGCGGGTCGCACAAGAGGAGGCGTGTCACGTACCAGCTCGGTAAGGGTGACAGCACATTAATGAAATGTTTCTCATTTTGCTCCGATGCCCTTATATTTTTAAAGTTTGCCGTCAATTTTTTTCTTCTTCCCAAGTTTTGCAATTTTATCTTTTGTTAGCTCCATTAGCCCTCCATTAGCCTTATTTACCTTGAGATGTTTGACGGACCCTAACAGATTTTGATGAAACACTAAGTGATTCATTTTAAAGGTAAAAATGACACATTTAATGCTAAAAAGTGACACATTTTGATATCAAAAGTGACTCTTATTATGTGAAAAATGATAATTTTCATTAAAATGCAAAGTAACACTTTTAATATTAAAAAGTGACACATTTAATATTAAAAAGTGACACTTTAAAACTAACAGATGCGATTTTAATTTCTAAAGGAAAAATTGACACTTTAAGGCAAAAAATAACACACTTTAATACTAAAACGTGACACTTTCAATGTTTCACGCCAAAAAGTGACATTTATAATGCAAATAAAGTAGCATTTTTCAAAACAAAAGTGACATATTTAAGACCAAAAACAACATATTTAAAACTAAAAAGTAACTTCTTTTAAAAGGAAAAAAGTGATAATTTTTATTAAAAATCCAAAATGATACATTTTATGCTGAAAAGTGATACTTTAAATACTAAAAAAATGATATTCTTCATTTATACACATGAGGGGTGACGCTGTAATTTTTAAAAATAAAAAAGGTTACACCAAAATAACTGAATATTGACTCATTTAAAAGAAATAAATATGTCTTACGAATTAAGATTTAAAGATCGAGAGACCTACCAACCCGTAATTTTAAACACATTATCTCTTTGGACACATCAACATCTTATTATCTGGTCTTACTTTTCCTTTAATCACCTGTATTATTCTCCGATTGAGTCCTACTAAAAGTAGCATGTATAAAAGTGATTGTTGAACTTATGTTTATTAATGTAATGCTCTTTTTTGCCCTTGTCTTAATATAATAAAATGATTGATTTGCCTTTAAACACATTAATAGAAGAAGAAAAAATAAATTTGGTTTTTTATGGTGGCTGGCCAAGGCAATAAGCCGGTGACGGTCATGGCCAGCAAAGGCAACCGGGCCCTCCTTTGAAAATCCAAGTTAGGTTAAGTTTTGGGGAAAATTCTGACTGATACGTTTTTTAAAGTTTTCAATCTCAAAAATTCATCGTTATTTTTTTTAATCGTAAAAGATCAGTTTTTAAAATATTGTTTTAAAAATGACATCGTTTTCTTCAGCAGCTCCGGCAACATATTTTGAATTCGAAAATCACGATTATGCGCAACAAAACAATTCAAAAATTAATATACTAAAATTGATGCATCTCGATTCAAAAATAGATTAATAATTACACTATTGAATTGCGATGCAAAAATTAATGCACTTAAATTAATGAATCGCGATTCAAAAATAGACTAGCAATTATTCGATTGAACCGTAATGCAAAATTAATTCAATAAAAATTGATCAATCGTGGTTCAAAAATAGACTAGCAGTTACATTATTGAACCGCGGTGTAAAAAATAATATGATAAAATTTATGAATTGCAGTGCAAAAATAATAACATCTGTAGCGCACTTACGGTTCATTAAGGGTATCGTAATTATTTTACCACCAAAATTAACTTTCACCGGTTACAAATAATTAAAGTGTACTTTAGCGATTAAAAATTTTAAAAAGTGGACCGATCCACAATTTTTTGTTAAGTTTGTTAGGTTTGCAAATTTTACGAAAGCTAAGACTGAATTACGAGAAAAAACTGCTAACAAATTTAAATGAACCTTACTTGCATTTCAAAAAAAAGGGTCAATTGCCTTGGATGGCCATAACTGTCACTGGTCACCACCGTGTTCGCTGACTGCCTTTGCCGGCCACCGTTTTTGGTTTCGTTAGATTCCGTTAAATCTGTTAAATTCCATTAAGTTTGTTTTTTTTCCTTGCGATTCACACCTAGCCTTTGTAAAATCTCACGGGGACTCAACGGAACTGAGTCATTCCTAAAAAGAAAAAAGAAAAAACATTTCCATAATTTTTGACACGATGGGCGGCCATGGTTGTCTGCCATTATTATGCAAGAGATGTTTTCTTTTCAAATGTATCATCAACTTTTTTCTCAAGGGCGAAATCATCGTTTCTCATTTGAATTAAATTGGGAGGGGCAATATAGTCTTAGCACCTAAAAAAGTGTTACATTTAGAACTGATGTTGAACAATGGAACTTTAGACTTTCATTTCACTCATTTTAGAACATGAAACAAGATGGAACGTGATGTGTATCGAAAATACATCCCCTAAAGTATTGGTCAAAAGGTCCATAGAGAAAGAAGGACCCAAGCACAAAGTAAGTAAAGGCTCATAAAAGTACTATATATAGAGGGGTCTTCCCTCGTTATAGAGGGTTGGACTCCTCAACCTCTCAATTTCTCTCTCTTGCACACGCTCAATACATTATTTCACCGGTAGCTCGAGGGAACGTCTGAGCTCCGACATATATTATCCTTGTTATTGACTCTCACACCGGAGGGCTGGTGCTCTCTCTTGCGCACAAACGGCGGATATCCAACCGAGCGACATCACGGACGATCGGACCACGGACGAGGATTTCGGCACCCCCCTCTCGTGGCGTGATCAAGTGGTTCCGTTGCCGGGACGACTTCATTTCGTTCATCTCTAGTCACTGACTCGGTCAACCTCGACGGAGCTCGTTCTAACTTCTAAGGGTGTCGAAACACCACCGACGAACACAAACACATAAATTGTGCATATGAGCTTGACGAAAAAAACAAAAACGAAACATAAAACAAAGGTCATCGTTAGATGCGCCCCAGGCAGACGAAGTCAATGACGCAAAAATCATTTCCATCCGACCTCCCAAGCTCCGCCTCACGCTATCGAAAGTTTCTTAAAACGATGTTGTCTTGCTCGGCGTTGTTCTGCCAGAAGCGGCCGGGAAATAGAAGTAACTAGTAGCTGGGTCTTGAAAAGACAACGCCACAACGAGCACCAACGCACTAACGCGTCAAACCGAAGCTCCATTCGCCGGCACGCACCCAACGCGTAAACTTCAAGTTTGTTGTTGCATGTCGATGGGATTTGACATGCATGTGCTATCCCTCTAAAATATCAGGTGCACTCTTTCCTTTTAATATTAAATTAATGCATCCTCCTAATTGATATTGCAGTTGTCGGCCATAGTTTATACCCAATCAATTATTAAACAACTTTTGACTTTCCAATTGAATGGTTAATCACATGTTTAACTCTTAATACAACATGAAACTAATATATTATTGCTGTCAAATTAGTACGAAAATTAAGCTCCGTTTGTTTCACAGAAAATCATTTTTAGAAAATAATTTTTGGAAAATAATTTTCGAAAAATCAAATGATTTCATTTTCAAGTGTTTGGTAAATTTTTTGAAATTATATCAGAAAACAGTTACCGGTGTTTGACAAACACACATAAAATGTTACGGAAAACAATATATGAATAAATACAAAAATAAAAATAGAAAATAAAAAATTTTTAGGATGTCCCTAAAAAATCAATAAGGACCATCTTTTTTAAATAAGGTCCATCTTTTTTTAATCTCACAATTACAAATAATTTTTTTTTATAATTGATATGAAAAAAAATGTTTTAATATAGAAAATAGGCAATATTTAGGATGTCCCTAGAAAATGTTACGAAAAACTATATATGAATAAATACAAAAAAAATATTCTAATATTAATGCACATATTGAATATAAAATAGTGTTGAACTTTAAGTAATTTTTCTTTAGTAACTCTCAATTTATCATTAGTGGTGTCAAATCAATGTCTATCTTTTGTCAATATCACAATTACAAATAAAAATTTTGATAATTGATATTAAAAAAACGTTTTAAAATAGAAAATTGACAATGGTTAGGATGTCCCTAAATAATATAGTTGACACTAATTTTAAAACGTAGTAAGCATTTATTAAAATTATAATTTATAAATAGTGTGCACAAACTTTATTTATATTTCTAAACAATTTATTTGTTGAGTGAAATATTGTGTGTGTAAGTAAATATGTGCAATTGTGAAAGGGGGCGGAGGGTGCCCGAACATTTGGAAAATGACTTACGGAAAATGAATCCGTAAGTCATTTTCCGGAAAAGAATCCTTCATTTTTCGTTAACTCGAAAAACATTTTACGTTGATTGCATTTTCCTAAGATTACCAAACACCGAAAATGAGGAAAACGTTTTCAAAAGTCATTTTCCGTGAAACAAACGGAGCCTTATATAGTAATATCTAGCAAGTGATGAATTGAAACATTAGCTATTGATTTAAAATCGAGCGATGAGCATTAATATGTCTTAATAAATTAGATGTAATATAATTTATCGTGACGAGTACGATTTATTGTACGTAACTATTCGGTGATTTTATACGAGAGCATACATTAGCGTTCCTTGTAACAAGTAAAAATATTTTTTTACAAATTTGACAACATTATTTTGATTAAGTGTACACGAGCTCGTTAGCCTCATCAACTTAAATATTATATTATTAAACTTTCATCGGTTATAATAGACAATTAAATGTACTACAACCCAGCCAGCTTTTGAGAAACATGACATGCTAATTAAAATTAATTTATGTCAAGCTATACACTCACCAATTTATATCAATAAATCAAAAAATTGTCTACGTGAAACTCGTGAACAGTATGTTTTATGTTATTTGCTTGGCATGCACGCCTAGTTTATACTATGTTAGCATGATACGCTCGCATGAACTCTTAATTTCATGCATTCAAATAAACAACAAATTATAAGGCGAAGTGTCGCCACCATTATTTATCCTCGCATAATATGCACATACTTATACAATCTTATCATATACAACCACCATGCTCGGATTATTAAATGTGAGCATGATTACTTTCTTATTTACGCAAGGACAAATTAATAATACGCATTTATATTTTAAAAAAAATGGAATTTGCTTGATTTGCAATGATGCTTTTGAAAAATTTCAGGTATAAAATACAAACTGACATAGCCTAAATTATTACCCAGTTAATAACAATAAGTTAACTAGGGGCTGCTATCGAGGCCTGAAACAAATAGAAATTTTTACTACTTGTCGATCTACGGGGATGCTACTACGCTCAAGAAGTGGGGGGCGACTACTACCATGGCTGATGAGATCCTACATCACTCTTATATGACAAAGCCCCACGACGGCCACAATAGTTATTTACATTACATCTTCATCCATACCAGATCGTCGACGAATGATAGAAACTACTATTTGAAAGATCATCGCTCGTCATATCTAGGCCAACGCCCGAGCCCATCTAACTCGCGGCTAAGCCTCATATTATTTTCATGCCCGAGCACGCCACGCTCGCGCCAATGCCCGAGCTTCAAATTTATTTCGTGTCCGTGCACGCCACGCTCGCGCCAATGCCCGAGCTTCATATTATTTTCGTGCCCGAGCACGCCACGCTCGCGCCAATGCCCGAGCTTCAAATTTTTTTCGTGTCCATGCACACCACTCTCGCGCCAATGCCCGGGCTTCATATTATTTTCGTGCCCGAGCACGCCACGCTCGCGCCAATGTCCGAACTTCAAGTTTATTTCGTGCCCATACACGCCACGTTCGCGCCAATACCCGAGCTTCATATTATTTTCGTGCCCGAGCACGCCACGCTCGCGCCAATGCCCGAGCTTCAAATTTATTTTCGTGCCCGAGCACGCCACGCTCGCGCCAATACCCGAGCTTCAAATTTATTTCGTGCCCGTGCACGCCACGCTCGCGCCAATGCCCGAGCTTTATATTATTTTCGTGCCCGAGCACGCCACGCTCGCGCCAATGCCCGAGCTTCAAATTTATTTCGTGCCCGTGCACGCCATGTTCGCGTCAATGCCTGAGCTTCAAATTTATTTCCTTCCCGTGCACGCCACGCTCGCGCCAATGCCCGAGCTTCATATTATTTTCGTGCCCGAGCACGCCACGCTCGCGCCAATGTCAGAGCTTCATATTATTTTCGTGCCCGAGCACGCCACGCTCTTTGCCAATGCTCGAGCTTCATATTATTTTCGTGTCCGAGCACGCCACGCTCATGCCAATGCACGCTCGTGCCAATGCCCGAGCTTCAAATTTATTTTCGTGCTCATGCACGCCATGCTCCCGCCAATGCCCGAGCTTTATATTATTATTGAGGATCGATACATCACACTCCTATTGAGTTTCATATCACGTAGCATCATATAGCTCGGTTTTCTTGAAAGCCCTCACCACGCCAAGGACAAGCCTTATTATGGCCTTTTGGGCCACTTTTCTGGAAGATCTCATCAACCAAAGAACACTTTTATTATTATCTCAAAAACCATCACAAAGCTGAGGAGGAATGATATCAAAGGGTCAATTATACACACATGTTCTTCGCCAAGGTTCAAAAGTCGACTACATAAACTCTCTTGGAATTCAAAGCAAAATCTCTAGCATTACAAGAAAGAATTATGAGTAAATTGTCCTTCTTACCTTGGATATGAACCACTATGGAAGCCACCCCATCCTCGATACGCGAGGTGGGTGTCAACGGCCTTATCCTCGGAACGCGAGGAAGGTTGCAATATAAAATAAGCCTAAAGGTCGCAATAAACAAGAGCGTCAACGCTCAATACCATCCTCGGGGCACGAGGTGGGGATCAAGGGTCTTATCCTCTGTACACAGGGAAGGTCGCAATATACACATGCCATAATAGCTTACAAATGTCATAGTAGTTTACAAATGTTGAAGTAGCTTACAAATGCCATAGTAGCTTACAAATGCCGAAGTAGCTTACAAATGTCATAGTAACTTACAAATGCCGAAGTAGCTTACAAGTGCCCGAATGATTGCAATATAAATGATAAATCTTATTATGGCCCGGTTTTCTTATTGTTCTTCGCCAAGCCGAAGGCAAATCTTATTACGGCCTTATGGCCCGGTTTTCTTATTGTTCTTCGCCCAAGCCGATGATAAACCTTATTATGGCTGTATGGTCCGATTTTCTCGAAGATCCTCGGTACGCGAGGACCAATCACTCTTCTTCAAAGATCCTCGGTACGCGAGGACCAATCACTCTTCCCCAAAGATCCTTGGTACGCGAGGACCAATCACTTTTCTTGAAGATCCTCGGTACGCGAGGACCCGATATTATTTTCTTCTTTAAAAGATCTTCACTTAACCGAAGACTAGTTATTCGAGGCCTTAGCACCAATTATCCTACCTCGGTCAACTCGAGCACCTACGTAGTATTCAAACGATCAAGTTAAGAAGCCTTCTCCCGCCTCAAAGACAGAAATCGCTAACTCTCAGCAGGAGTGCAGGACAAGACAGAATCACAAGCAAATAGTACTCCTTACCCTTGAGGTAAACCTCAAGGAATAAGGAGTAGGGGGCTATTGATGTGTACCGAAAATACACCCCCTAAAGTATTGGCCAAAAGGCCCATAGTGAAGGAAGGGCCCAAGCCCAAAGTAAGTAAGGCCCATAAAAGTACTATATATAGAGGGGTCTTCCCTCATTATAGAGGGTTGAACTCCTCAACCTCTCAATCTCTCTCTCTTGCACACGCTCAATGCATTATTTCACCGGTAGCTCGAGGGAACGTCTGAGCTCCGGCATATATTATCCTTGTTATTGACTCTCACACCGGAGGGCTGGTGCCCTCTCTTTGCAGACAAACAACCAGATATCCAACCGACGACATCACAAACCAGTCACATACGACGAGGCTTTCGGCACCCCCCTATCGTGGCGTGATCAGAATGATTTACATAATCTCGATTCAGTAGATGAGTGAATTCAAGATTCCACCATTTAGTCTCGAACTCATTCTCACCTAAAGCTCAATTTGAGAAATATAAGATCCAGTTATATTGAAGACAAAAAGTTTATAAGCTGAACTCATTATGCCAAAACTCAGCTCAACTCGTTGATAGCTCTAGTGACAACACATTACCCATAGGTAGGCCTAAACATGCCCAAATGGTTTCGGAACCGACGGTTCTTGGAGAGCAAAAGGGAGAATCCAGATTCGAACCGGGAACCAGCACGGTTCGGTTCTGAACCGTGAAACGTTTTCACCGGTTCCACGATTCACCAAATTTAATTTTTAAAATAAAACAACTTTTTTTGAATTTTTTAAAAAACTAGCTTTAAATATTTTTTAGAATTTTAAAAGTGACAAAAAGTCATTATTTTAACTTTTGTGTAATCATTTTATACTTTGTAAAATAGCAACAATATTTTCTATAAAAAAAATAGGGACGGTACCCTGACCAATTTTATTAATATAATAAAAAATTACAATGAGGGGGACAACCAATGTCCTAAAGCCAAAAGAGTCTTACCTCTAAGTTACATTTTTTTTCAATAAATAAAAAAATCGAATCTAAAATTTTTAACTTACAATCTATAAATTAAAATTTTCAATCTAAAAATTAGGCCAAAATACAAATTTCCCCCCAAAGTATACACTCAATCCCAGATCACTACCCAACTTAAGTTTTGTGCCAATTTGGTATCTGATGTTGCCATTTGTGTCAATTAACTCCCCGTCGTTAAAGAATTGACAATCGCACGTGATGGGTAATTTGTGTCAATAATTATTTAATCCTTGTGTTTGGGGTGGTCAACCCGAAAAGGTCTTTTTTTCAAATTCATGACAGAGTAGAATACATATAGGAGTGGGAATTGCAGATTTCCCTTATTATTGAAATACATGAACATAGAAACGATGTCGTAAAATAGCTTCACAACACACGACTTTATCGACATCCAGGTCCTCCATACTATTCTGTGTAACTAAAACTAGAAGTTGAATTACAGCCGGGAGATCTCGATCTCGGCCTGATGTCTGGTTTGCCGAAAGTTAGTTGGAACAACCGGATGGAGAAGCTTTCGATGAGGTGGCGAGATTAGGGAGATCTCGATCTCGGCCGATGTCCGGTTTGCCAAAGTTAGTAGGAACAACCGGCGGATGGAGAATTCGGATGAATTTGCCAACTAAGTTTACCGCGACATCGAGACGAGACAAAGCTTCTGAGACTCTTCTTATGAACAGAGAGAGAACGCTAGCTAACATGGAGTTGTATTAGTTTTTCCCAGACAATACCTGTAATGGCTTCGATTTAGGTCAGAGCTACAGGTCACAAAGATTTTCGCCGGTGAAGGAGAACGGTAAGTTTTGGGGGAGGTTCAAGGGGGCACCGGGTTTATCACTTTAGAGAGAGAGATGAGAGTGGGTCGAGTGGATGAGTGAGCGGCATTTTTGTCCCCTGTTTTGCAAAGGAAATGACGAAATTACCCATCACGTGCAAGAGCACGTGAGAGTTAACGTCAATTCTTTAACGAGGCGCAGTTAATTGACACAAATGGCAACATCAGATACCAAATTGGCACAAAACTTAAGTTGGGTAGTGATCTGGGATTGAGTGTATACTTTGGGGGGAAATTTGTATTTTGGCCTAAAAATTACAATTAACTTACCGAAACGAGCGGTGTTGTTCAATCGCTACCGGTCGTTGTATCATCATCAAAGCCCTCCTCTTCCTCGGAAGTAATTACCTTGTCTTGTGCTCGAGCCGTTGTTTTAACTCAATCGCTCACAAAAAGTTAAAATTATAAATTTTTTGGGCTCAACTGAGGTCTTCCTTCATCCAAAACGTAACCGGACATGCTAAAATACATGTTCAACGGGGACGGTTGAGGCAAGAGCAGCTAGGATCTCCTTTGCAATTAATGATAGAGTTTGATAATTTTTTGTCATTTTCGCCCACCACTTTAAAATAACAAAAATTTCTGTAGGACCGAGATTAGTTGATAAATATAAATCAAGTTTTAATGTATTTTCATCGTCTTGTACTCATTTTTTTAGTTCTTCTATTAATAAAATTATCTATTCAAGAAAAAGGTCATCACTAAGTTGACTACTACTACTAGTACCTACATTGTCATTACTAATATTAGTACCATAAATTATGTTATATATTCTTTAAAAAGTGCATATAAAGTATTTTTAACTTAATTAGAAACATTTGTTGGATTCGGAATATGGTCAGTTGAAAATAAGTCAATGTCATCGGGAAATAAATTATCATAATAATATTTTAGCATTGCTTCTAAACCATCTTATCCTATTCTAGAATCTAATATTTTAGCAACTAAAAGCAATGGTGGAATGTTCAAAAAATATTTTAGATATTCTATTCTCATATTAGCAATACATTCATCTAAAATTGGGCAATCTTTAAAATGTAATATATATATATATATATAACTAATTTTAGCATAATGTTCTAAAACTAATACAGAAGTAGGGTAATAAGAACCAGATAATTGTTTGATAGCGTCGTTAAAAACTTTGAAAATCATTTTTAAATTTTCAAAAACATCACATTGATGAGGAAATATTGGAAGAGTGTAATCTATCGATTGAAAAAATGTGCATAATTGTTCCCGACGTTGATAAGATTCATATAACATTTTTTAGGTGGAATTCCATCGGTTTAGAACATCTAAATGAAATGATTTAGGTTCCATATTTTGTTGTCTACAAAATTTTGCCCATTTTTTTTAATATTATGTTGTCTCATCAAAACTGATATTATGTTCCTAATTTGTTTAACTTCATCACGTAAAGTCATCAAATCATCTTGTACACACAAATTTAAAATATGACTTATGCATCTAACATTAAAAAATTTACCACTATTTGATGGTTGACAAAATGAAATGAGTTCGAGTAAAGTAGCAGTATTATTTGAAGCATTATCAAATCCAACTGAAAATATATATATTTTTTAATCTAAATCATATTCTTTTTAAACATTCATAATTTTTTGCGAAAATATTACGAACATTATGTACAATATCAATGTCTTTAAACACAATTAATCGTTTTTGCATTGTCTATAAGTTATCAATCCAATGACATGTAAGTGTTATATAATCATGTCGTTGCCATTTATCACTCCAAATATCTACACATATTGAAACTTTTTGCAATACATTTATAAACATAGTAATTAGTGTATTTTTTTCCTTCTAGGCAAGTAATTTTTGTGTCATGGGTAACCATATTCCTATGAAGTTCTTTCGCGGCGGGATTCAATGACAATTGTGCAAAATTTTCCCATAAAACATCATTTGCAAAATTAAACGGTAGACCTTAACACAAATCAAATTTACCATTTGTTTTCTATACATAGCTTCGGTAAATTTAAATAAAGAAGACGTACCTTATTGTGGTGAACCCGCAACTCCTTGGATTTGTGTTTGACCTTCTTCCATTCTCATCTTGTCGGGAAGCTTGTTCCTTATGTGCTTCTTATACGTGTCGTATCCATTTTCAGTTTTGAAGTTGAATGTGACGTTACAATAGTTGCACGTGACTAGATAATCCTTACCTTCAAAATACGTCTTTGTATAATGCAACGTAAATATATCGGATTGTCCCGTTATTCGAGTTCGGCCGCCACCTTGAACTCGACCTCTTGTTGTTTCACCAATGGTTTTGGTTTGAGTTTGAGTGATACTCTCTTGAATACGATGATGAGTTTCAGAGGTAGGAGGATTAACCGGCTCATCACTCATTGGATTGTTAACATCATATTTCATCATTGCTAAAAAGTATCATCGGGTCCAACTCTTCTCGGCTTGGGGATTTTGGGTCCTTGGGAAGCTTTGTCTTTTCCCTTGTTCATGTCGTATCGAGAAGAACACATTTTTTTGTAAAATAATAAATAATGTAATAAAATGTAGTTAATAGTATAAATTAATAACTACAAAACAATTAAAATTGTAACTAGTAAACGTAGATAATTTTAAACGTAGTAATTAACAACAATTAATGTATAATATTAAAACGAAATCTATATGTATATAATGGCAATGTTAGATTTCTCCCTCCAAAATCTCACTTTAAAATTATTGACTTTTGAGTTACCATTTCACTCTTTCTCTCTTCTATCTTCTCTGGTTGTATTTCTCTTTCTCTCTCCCGTCTCCTCCCTATTTTTTCTCTCATCACCGTCATCTCCTCTCTTTTAATTATGTTTAAACATTTTCCTCTCTTTAAACATAAAAAATAGTAACTAAAACAAAAATAATAGTTTCAGAGTCAATAAAACAAAAATAAATGAAGTTAATAAATTAAAAATAATTTATGGAACAAGCCACTATAAAAATAAAAGTTACAAAATCAACAAAACAAAAATAATTTAATGCGGAGGTTAGTAAAATAAAATAATTTATGGAACAAAAGTTTAAAACAAATTATTAAAAATATGTGTAAAAAAAGTTGGTAAAATAAAAATATTTGATTGAACAAAAATAATAGTTACAAAGTCAATAAAAACAAAAATAATTTAAACTGATGTTACTAAAATAAAAATAATAATTTACGGAACAAAAGTTTAAAAAAATTTAAAAATAGCTATGTAAAATAAAAATACATTAGTTAAATAAAAATATTTGATAGAACAAAAATAATAGTTAAGGAGTCAATCAAACAAAAATAATTTAAACTGAGGTTAGTAAAATTATAAAAATAATTTACGGAATAAAACTTTAAAACAAATTCTTAAAAATAGTTATGTAAAGCAAAAATACGTTAGTAAAATAAAAATATTTGTTGGAACAAAAATAATAGTTACAGAATCAATAAAACAAAACAATTTAAACTGAAGTTAGCAAAATAATAATAACAAATTATGGAACAAAAGTTTTCCGTAAAACTAATTCTTAAAAATAAAACAAAAATAATAATTACGAAGTCAATAAAACAAAAAATATATAATGGAAGTTATTAAAATCAAAATAATTTACAAAACAAAAATAATAATTAACGATAAAAATAATTTCGTTATTTTGATTTTAGCTTATTTTTCTTCTCAAAAATTTCTTTATTCATCAAATACAAATATAATTTAATAAAAGTAATCATTCAAAAGGAATAACTTATTTAAGTTCATATTCTTTTTTTTCCTCCTAAGGGGGGCATGGGAAGGGATCGAACCTGAGACCTCATATTTTGTGAAGTCTCGTGTCTACCACTGGGCCACCCTCTTAGGGTTCAGATTCTATTTGAAGGGCAGAAAAAATTCAATTTTGTTCGAAAACATTCATTATACAAAGTTTTTGAATAGTATAAAGTGTTTGGGGTTATCAGTCATGAATTGACACTTAAAATTAGTGTTCCAGTAATGCTATTGAGAAACATTGACCAGGTTGTGCAATGAAACAAGATTAATCATCATAAATCTTGAGGATCACATTGTTGAAACATTTTTTTTGAAATGAAGCAATGTTGAAGAAAATGTTTTTATCTCAAGATTGTCATTAACTATATCCAATATAAAATTGTCTTTCAAATTCCTGAAAAGATAATTTCTATTGTTGATATCATATGCAATGACAATTAACAAGTGCCAAATTTAATAATTGTACGTATGTCTCTTTTTGAAAAAACCAGCATTTAGTCATAGACAGTTATATGTTGTAATTTCTAGAGTAACAAATTATTTTGGTTTGATGATATTGATATGCGGTGAAGATGGAAAACCAACTAATAAGACAACTAATTTTGTGTATAAGGAAATTTTTTAGAATCTATAATGATTAGTGATATACTTCTGTGTAATTGTTAATAAACCGATCCTCCTTATTTTGTTTATGTACGATTTAATTGATGTGCGTTAAAGAACGGGTTAAAAAAACTAGTTATTATAATATATAGATAATTAATAAATAACGAAAACAATAGTAGTTAATACTTCATAATAATATAGATAATTAAAAATGTAATTATTATAATGTATATTACTTAATAAATACTATATATAACTATAACAAAAAAATGTACTCCCTCCGTCCCTAAATTATCGTCCTCCTCTCCTTTTTCGTTCGTCCCAAAATAATTGTCCACTTTGAAACTTACCTTTTTAGAACATCACTTTTACGGTTTTACCACTTTACCCTTACTTTTTCACTTCACTTTAATTATGGGCCACATATACAGTGTTCTAAAACTCCCTAGACCCTGCCTAGGCGCTAGGCCCCTCTCTACCGCCGGCCGCAGCGACTTTCTTAGTCGCCGCCTAATCGACCACTCGCCGGCCTTAATTTATTTTTATAGCTTTGATTTTGTGGTATGCGGTGACCGGAGAAGGAAGAGGGGGCGAACTGGAGAAGGGAAGGGGAGTGGTAATGGTGAGGCAGAGAGGGAGGTAATGGGGGGCGAACTAGAGTAATATTTTTTTTGTTTTTAGTTATAAACTTGACTTGTTTATTGCTTTGGGGTTCTTGAGAATTGAGATTAATGGTAGGTTTGTATATTTTTGTTCATTTTACAAATATAGATAAGTGTTTGATAAAATGACAGACGTAAAAAAAATTAAATTTGTATTCAATGTGTTTGATATTTGATGTAAATTATCAAAAAATGGTAATTATGCCTTAATTCTAGGCCCCGATTACGCCCCGACTAGTCCCCTAGGCGCTAGGCGCTAGTGTGCCGTCTAGCGGCCGCCTAATGATTTTTAGAACCTTGCACATATACATGGACATTAAAGGAAACTACACATTAAACCAATATAAATAATCAAGTCAATTACTTTTTCTTAAACTGTGCGTCGGGTCAACCCAGACGATTATTTAGAGACGGAGGGAATAATTAATAAAAATAATTAATAAACTTACTAAATAATTTGAGAGTTGTAACTTGTAAATAGCACACTTTGAGGGTTTTAGAATAATTGGAGAGTTTTAGAACTGAGAGAATTAAAGAGAAAATGAGTGGAATTTTTTTTAGAAAGAATGGGAGTATTTATAGGTTAGTAAAATAGAAAGAAAAAAAAGCAAAAAAAATGTTTTTTTTTTCATAAAAAA
Organism: Codonopsis lanceolata; assembly: GCA_013146195.2. Lineage (NCBI taxonomy): Eukaryota > Viridiplantae > Streptophyta > Magnoliopsida > Asterales > Campanulaceae > Codonopsis > Codonopsis lanceolata. The sequence continues at coordinate 128,917,643 of CM028377.1, forward strand.
AACCCCCCAAACTGTCTTATGACGTTCTACACCTCAGATCCAATTTGGGTCGTCCATTACATTCCAACCGCTCTTTTTCAAAATCTTACCGTTGAAACCGCACTGGTTCACAGTTCAAAACTGTCGGTTCACCAAATTTGAAATACACGAACCTTTTTAGAACCGAGGAACCTTTGGTTTCGATTCACCTGATGGCGGTTCGATTCACGATTCGAACCGTGAACTGTGAACCGGTTGAGCATGTCTAGGTAGGCCCGATAATTAAGGTGAGTCAAGTTGGAACGGGTAACAGAATGAAACTGGTCGAAACCTATTAGAACCCGAATATCAAACTGATCGAGTTTAAACGGGTAACTGGTTAAAACTAATCGACCTGTCTTAACTCGTGTTTCGCCCAAAAAATTCATACACTTGTAAAGTAAAAACTATCGGATCAAAATGGATAACGAGTTCAGCTAGTATTAACCCAGCCCGTTATTTTTTTAGGTTGAAACTATTTACCCGTTTCAACCCAAAAATTATTAATGGGGCGGGTGGGTTAATTTTCAAGTTGGGCCAAATGGGTAAACGGGTTTCGGGTTGTACTTGTCGGGACTACAAATAGGTTACATAGAAACGCAATTCCGAATCCTTCCACTGCAATTAACTGATAAGGAGTCTTATGAATTATGATATAACCTAATTTGTGCGTAAATTGCTCGCCGTAAAAGACAAAAATAACCTGAGCAAAGGATCAAATTGGCAATATTATAGAACAATGGAATTTCAACAGTGAATTTAATTTTCTCGAAGATGGATAGATTTGAGTAGCTGGCATTACTAAAGATACTAAGATAGCAATGGACATTTTACACAAATAGCACAGGAACACATCCTATGCAGAAGGTTTAGTTTATACAGAAAATAAAACAACCTTGTTCTCAAGACAGTGCTGGAAGAATCTTCCCTGAGCATTTACCGAAACCAATATTGTAACCATTTCCCTGCAGATAATTCCATTTCAAAATAGTCAAGTCTTAGCAAGTTCGAGAAGCATGAAAAGAAAAGCCATGACACGCAAAAATTAATAATTATGCTAAAGATAATATGATCTATGAAGATCTTTCATATACTAAACCAAAAAAAAAAAGTTCTTTCGAACTGGGTAACACTGCGATTTTCTAGGAAAACGAGGTTGGTTACACTCTTTAAACCAATGATCTTAACAACAACAACAACAATGCAAAGAAGGCTTTTCTTTTTCTTGTCTTTGAGCTTCTTAGTTTCTTTGGCTGGCTGTATGCAAAACATGAACAGAACTTGCTAGTAAAGGGCTCGGATCCATGGAATATTCACAGATAAATATTATCAAGAAAACTACTGATCACATCAGACTAATAACCTAAGCATACGACAATAACATGCTACATTGATAGGAGAATAGAGAAGTTTAATGATAAAAACCTTGCAAAAACCAGTGAAAATGACTTCATCACCATCCTCCAGAAATTTACGACTTGTTCCACCTAAAGACAACTCTTTTGTTCCATTCCATGTTAACTCTAGCAAGCATCCGTACGATTCTGGTTCCTGTTGGAATCCAGCAACCATTTAATTTCAGCAAACCAATTACCAGTAACAAGTAATAATTGCCAGTAAAAAGCCACAATAAAGATAGATAAAAACTTACAGGCCCACTTATTGTTCCCGTTCCAAGAAGATCACCAGGCCTCAAATTACAACCATTAATGGTGTGGTGAGCAACTTGTTGAGTAAGTGTCCAATACCTAGACCAAGAACAAAGATATATCGCATCAATAAGCAGTAAATTAGAACCTACCACAATTTATATAGTTGTACATCCACTTTTCCAAAGAATCATCACACTCAAGAGATAACTCCAAGTACAAATGGAAAGGAAAATGGAAAGTATGTAAAACAGAAAATCTAATCAAGAACGATCCATCCCAACTACTTGTGTTAACCAAAAGTTGTTCGTTTGTGTGAGTAGCTCATGGCGTAAATATTGATATTCGTCATACAAGTTAGGAATGTCAAAACCAAAAAAAAAAAAAAACTGTAAGCATTCACAACTTATGATACTCAAAAAATATACTAATGTCAAAGCATGCTACTGGTACTGCTAATTGTCGATCTACCATATGACTTACTGGCCATTGACAACAGGACGGGAACTGACAACAGAAGATGAGAAGAACATAAGAAATTTCAAGGCACTACTTATCAGAGAATAATATCTTCTTGTTAATTCTATTTATTATTCTCTATTATTTACCTACCCCGTATAGTTCCTTTGCTTGTGTAATTCTTTCCTTATTGTAAATCCTACCTTGTAAAGGATTCTTGTATCACACTCCTTATGTAACCCTAATTGCATTCCCCTATATAAATAAGTGGTTCAATCAATAGAAAGACTATGTCATTATACCTGAAGTTTATTATTTACTACATGGTATCAAAGCCTTGCTCCTAAAACCTATAATCACCACCCTTCCGTAAACCCTAAAATCTTCACCACCGTCCCATCGTAGGTTCAGCATGGCCTCCAACATCATCACCATTCAAGACCGCAACGATACCACCAAAACCTTTCAACTCATCAACATCTCCAACCACAACATCACCAAACTTACCTCTACTAGCTACCTAGCATGGAAGCTTCGAGTTGAATCCACGCTCATCGGGTACGATCTGTATAAATTTGTCGATGGCACCTTCCCCTGTCCTCCAACCACCATCATCACCAACAATGCCCCTGTCCCTAACCCGGCTTACATCCCGTGGGTGCGCCAGGACAAGCTGCTCTTTGGAGCCCTTGTCGGCTTCCTCACCCCGCCTCTGGTGCCGCTCATTGGGCAAGCGCCAACCACTCGGGATGCCTGGCTCATCCTCGCCAACACCTTTGCTCGCCCCTCCCGTGGGCACATCAAGCAAATTAAGGACCAACTCAAACGGGCGACGAAAGGTACTCAGTCAATTTCCGAGTATATGCAGCTCATCAAGGGCAAGTTTGATGAACTTGCTGCCCTCGGCAAACCACTCGACCATGAGGATCTCATCGAGACAGTGCTGGGCGGCCTTGGCAAGGACTATCACCAGGTCACTGACGTTATTGAAGGTCGTGACACTCCCATACCTTTTGATGAACTACATGAGAAGCTCATCAATCGCGAGCTCGTTTTGAAGCAATCCGTACCAACTTCTCACCCGGTCACGGCTAACACCGTGTCGGCAAGGTCACATGGCTCTGCTCATCATCCTCGATCACAGCATCCCACTCCAAGCCTTCGTTCCTCGCCAAATTCCAACTCAGGATCTCGGTGTCCCTACCTCAGCAAATGTCAGGGCTGCACGCAACAAGGTCACACGATCTCACAGTGTCCCTTCTTTCACCTTGTTCAGGCCTCGGCACCCACATCTGCTCGCTCCTCGTCCACCACCAACAACTGGCACCCGCGAGCTCATATGGCCACAACCACAAGCAACCCCTCTCCAAGCTGGCTACTTGATAGTGGCGCATCTCATCATGTAACCAATGATCTTGAGAATCTGTCTCTTCATCAGCCGTACTTGGGTAACGATGACATGGTCGTAGGTGATGGCACTGATCTGCCCATCACCAAAACGGGTTCAACCTCTCTTCCTACACCCTCAACTACCTTTAAATTGCATAATGTTCTTTTTGTTCCTAACATGCATCGAAATCTTATTTCTATTTCCCAATTCTGTACATCCAATAACGCCTCTATTGAATTCTCACCAACTTCTTTTTTTGTGAAGGATCTACAGATAGGGACCTTGCTGCTGACAGGACAATCTAAGGATGGTATGTATGAATGGTCGAGCTCTCTCCCTCCTCGTCAACCCACTGCCTTCTCCAGTTCCAAGAGTTCTTCTCCTGACTGGCATCATCGTCTAGGTCACCCATCTCCTCCAGTTCAGAGTCATCTAGAGTCTAAGTTTTCTCTTAAGCATAATCGGGTAGCTTCCTCTTTTTGTAATGCATGTCTGAGCAATAAAAATCACAAACTTCTGTTTTCTTTATCTACTATTGTCTCCTCCCATCCCCTTCAACTTATTTACTCTCATGTTTGGACCTCCCCCATCATCTCGCATGATGGATTCAAATATTATGTTATATTTGTTGATCATTACACATTACATATGGCTCTACCCTCTCAAACGAAATCTTTGCTTTCATATTTCCTCGTTTTCAAGCCCTGGTGGAAAACCACTTCAAACACAAAATTGTCACACTTTACTTGGACAATGGAGGAGAGTATACTGGCATTGCCGAGACCACTGGGCTCGCCACCTACCTCGCCAACAAAGGCATCTCGCACCTCACCTCCCCTCCTCACACTCCCGAGCACAATGGCTTCTCTGAGCGTCACCATCGTCATATAGTCGAGACTGGTCTCTCCCTTCTGATCAATGCCTCGCTTCCTCTTACCTACTGGTCGTATGCCTTTCTCACCGCCACCTACCTCATTAACCATCTTCCTACAAATACTCTCCAAATGTCCTCTCCCTATCAAAAACTTTTTGGGTCTCCTCCGAACTACCTTAAGCTTCGTGCTTTTGGCTGTCTCTGTTATCCTTGGCTGCGACCATACACTTGTCACAAACTTAATGCTCGGTCCCTCCCTTGTGTCTTCTCGGGTACTCTCACCCAGAGTGCCCATCTCTGTTATGACCCAACCAACTCCAAACTTTATATCTCTCGTCATGTTCGATTTGTTGAGTCTGAGTTTCCCTTCTCCAAGGTCGACCTTACTCTTCCTCGCCCTGATGAGTCCACTCACCACACCTGGTTACCTCCTCATGACATCCTCGCGACCTCATACACACCACCGGCGACTTGTCCTCGCAGTGACCTGCCTGAAGCTCCTCTACCCAACTCGGCTTCCTCAGTTGCCGAGCATCCCTTGCCTCGGCAGCCTGATCCTCCATCCACCTCGCACACATTCCCTTTACCCAACTCGGCTACCTCACTTGCCAAGCCTCCCTTGCCTCGCCAGCCTGACCCACCATCCACCTTGCATTCCTCACCCCCTCTCTCTGACATTCCTCCGCCTCACCCTGCTCCTCCCACAGCTCGCACTTCCCCCATTATGACCGGCTCCAAAAATAATATCCACAAACTCATTCACAAGCTTAGCCTCTCTGTTCGGCTATCCTCCGACACTGAACCGACCTGTGTCACCAAAGCCATCACAGACAGCCGGTGGCAACAGGCTATGTCCAAGGAGTACAATGGTCTCATTAAAAATGGCACTTGGGACCTGGTACCTCCCACTGGGGTTCCTAACATTGATGATTGCAAATGGATATTTCGAATTAAACGGTTACCTGATGGCACAATTGACAGGTATAATTGTACAAAGCTCGCCTAGTCGCTAAAGGGTTTCATCAACGGCCGGGGGTCGACTATCATAAAACATTCAGCCCATTGGTTAAACCCATAACAGTTCATCTTATCCTCTCCATTGTTGTTAGTCGAGGTTGGTCTCTTCGGCAACTGGATATCAATAATGCTTTCCTCCAAGGGATACTCACTAAGGAAGTCTTTATGGCTCAACCACAGGGCTTTGTTGATTCTGATCGCCCTCAACATGTTTGTCGCCTACACAAAGCTATTTATGGTCTCAAGCAAGACCCCTGAGCATGGTACAACGAACTTCGTTTGTTTCTGCTCGCTGCTCGCTTCAAGAACTTTGTGGCTGATACCTCGTTCTTTCTCTTTGCCGAGCAAGGACTATCATGCTACTCGTCTATGTTGACGACATCATCATCACGGGTGACAATGACATGGTTGTCCAGAACTTCATCAATGTCCTCGCTGCTCGCTTCTCGCTCAAGGACCTCAGCCTGCTTCATTGCTTCCTCGGCGTCGAGGTCGTTCCTCGACCTACTGGTATCCTGCTCTCGTAGCGAGGATACATTGCCGACCTTCTTGCTCACACTGGTATGACTAATGCTAGCCTAGTGGCGACCCCAATAGCCACATCACCGGTCCTCTCTCTCCTGTCTGGCACCGCACTTACAGATCCAACTAAGTACCGAGCTGTCATAGGGAGTCTCCAGTATCTCTCCCATACTTGCCCAGACATTGCCTATTTGGTCAACAAGCTCTCTCAGTTCATGCATAGGCCAACCACGGATCACTGGCTCGCCACCAAACGCCTTCTTCGGTACCTTTGTGGCACTATTGATAACGATATCTTTATTCATTGCCAGTCTTCTCTAGACCTTCATGCATTTGCTGATGCCGACCGGCAGGGAACAGGGATGACTACACCTCGACTAGCGCCTACATAGTCTACCTTGGTCGCAATCCTGTCTCTTGGAGCTCGAAGAAGCAGCACACTGTTGCTCGCTCCTCAACAGAGGCCGACTACCGAGCTGTTGCTGCTGCTGATGTCCGCTGGGTTACCTCGCTTCTTGGGGAGCTCGGGATATCCTCCTCACAGCAACCTATCATCTAATGTGACAATGTTAGCGCCACCAGCCTATGCTCCAATCATGTGTTTCACTCTCACATGAAGCATGTTGCTCTGGATTATCATTTCATTCGCCAACAGGTTCAGGATGGGATTTTACGGGTCTCCCATGTCTCCTCGGCCGACCAACTCGCCGATGCCCTCACCAAGCCACTTCCTCGACAGCGCTATCAGCTACTTATTACCAAGATTGGTCTCTATTATTTACCTACCCTGTATAGTTCCTTTCCTTGTGTAATTCTTTCCTTATTGTAAATCTTACCTTGTAAAGGATTGTTGTATCACACTCCTTGTATAACCCTAATTGTATTCCCCTGTATAAATAGATAGTTCAATCAATAGAAATGCTATGTCATTATTCCCGAAGTTTATTATTTACTACACTACTAACTTATGATGTCCAAAATATATAAATGTCAAGGCTTTAAGAAACCATTCATAGACAAGGAGACACGATCCGTCCTAGAACAGCTAATTTCGATCTCGTCACAAAACTTACTGTGCAGTGACGACCGGAAGGAATGGAATGAAAGACTAACACCTAGAGGTACTTAATAATATCAAAATGTATATGAGTTAGAAACTCCTTGTAAATGATTGAGGTTAATTCTTGTGACAACACACAATCATTATCACTTTGGCAGTAATTGATTGATTTCAGAGGTCCTAATCAGCATATATAAATAATAGATACAGTGAGACCACTTACAAGTGATTGAAGTTGCTCCTTGTGACGATGCATGAATCTTCTTGTCCAGCAGGTTTAATCCGAACCTTACATCAACAAAGAAATTTCATCTAGTAACAATATAGTCCAATGAATTTACTTCAAATTTTGTTAAAATTTAATATCCTTTTTTGCAGTGGAAATAAAAAATTCAGGATCCCCTTGAAGAACATCACTGGCAGTTGAGCTTTTGATAAAATATAGGAAACATAAATTGTTGACCAAATAGTGCTCAAATTACGAGTAATACTTATCAATATCATCAGCAATACCAGAGGTACAGTTCAGGAGCTGAAACTAGCATGAAGAATAAAAACTAGGAGGAATATGCAAGCTTTTATGACGCATGAAGTTGCTTCTAACAAAGCTGAATAGCTGAAAACACTTTTAGATAGCCAACACAAGTAGTTGGGGGAAGGCTCAGTTTAGTAGAGTGTAAATTCACATAAATCATTTTAATTATACCTCCAGCGAAATGTCATAGTTTTTGGATATCTTTTCTGCAAGATATGGCAATGGATGAGGGTCCTGCGATAGTAAAATTAGATTATCATGGCACCTCATCAAGCAAAATTTGCCATAAGAAACTAGGAAGCCGAATTGTATGAAAACTAGACTAGTAGCTTAATCCTGTGAAAGAATCTGAGCTACCTGCTTGGGAGCATCACAAGAAAACGGTTCAAGAGCATCTAAAGTCACAATCCAAGGGGATATGGTGGTACCTGAAAGAAGCCAACGAGTTTTGCTAGCATCATTTTGAAATAAATAGAATGCAATCACCTAGAGGAAGCCAGTTGACCTATTTGCCGATCTCTGCAAAATTAATTCAAAAAGTGAATCTATAGTTGGATGTCTTACCAAAACTCTTCCCAAGAAAAGGTCCGAGAGGCACGTACTCCCATGCCTGAATATCTCTGGCTGTGAAGGGAATTGTCTAATCAGTATATATGAAACTAACACAGAAGAAAGCAACAAAACCAAAACAATTATGCTTACCACTCCAGTCATTCAGAAGGACAACTCCAAAAATGTGATTTGCAGCCTCATTAACATCCACTGATGTTCCTAATTCATTTCCAGGACCAACTACAGCAGCCTTGAGACGTAAAGGAAATATAAGGTGGAAAAGAATTAGTACACAAAGATGCAAAGTAGGAGTATTATGCAATTATTTCCTTCAAATTTTTGCCGCAAATTTTTTAAGGAAATAACTGCATAACAAGGAGGAAACATTGCAGTTGAGTACTGGGGGAGTGCTTGGACCAAAAAAGACTAAGACACAACCATATGTTAATCCAGCATGCCGGAATTCTAGTGCGGGCAGCAGAGTGGGGGAGAGGTTGAAAAAGGGGTTCAATGGATGCAGAAATGAATGATCAACCAAAACAATGGGTCATAAAGCTAACCATTTCTAGCTCAAAATCCAGTTTTCGCGACGGTCCAAAATACGGTGGAGAGTTCCCACTTGGATGACCTTGACCTCTGAGGAAACAAAAAATATGGGTAAATGATAAGAAATTTGGAAAATATTTTCCTATATTATATATATTTATATTATACACACATATAGTTACATATTATAATTCTTTAGTAATCCTAATTTCTAGTATTCTCCATTTTCCAAACGACAACGGGCTCTATCTTCCAGGTCATTAGTCGTCACTCCTTCACCTTCAACTTAATAGCTGCCGTTCTCTCTCATCTCACACCTCACCGGCCTACTCTTTCATCTCATCGGTCAGCAACGGTAAACTCTCCCCCCCCTTCTCTCTCTCTCTCTCTCTCAATCTATTTCTACCCCCTCTCCCTGGATCTATTTATCCTTCTCTCTCTCGTTTTATTTCATAGTATGTGTAACCTCATACTATAGTTTATCTGAACCAAAAAATCGAACCAAATCAAGTTGTTCGGTTCGGCTTTGGGAGGCGGCTCAGTTTGTGGTTTTCGCCTAAACCAAACCGAACCACTTACACTCCTATGATATATCAAATGAGAAAAATCTCAAGTATTACAGCTTGAGTATATGATATCTTAATGAATGTTGGACATGTCTTAAATCTTGAATAATTGTTTTCTTCCTGATGTTGAATGGACGGCCATACACACATACATAAATAACAATATGAAATACGTCTACATGGATTATCTACCAATCGGTCACTATTGTGTTGCGTCGTAGTTTCTATTATAATTTAGTGTCATATTTTTTGTTAGCTTGTAATGTCAGTGCATCTAAGACCTCTAGTTCAGAATGGAGCAACCCCAAGCTTGCTAAGTATGAGATGGCTCACTACACGCACAGATTTACATCTCAGTCATAATCTCGAGGTGCTACCAGAATTCAACATGCACATTATCAATCACTGTTCCTCTCACTGAAAAAGAAACCACTGTACCCAAATGAAAAGCTCTTGTTTATGACATGAATAGTAAAGCCAATTTAAACTCATGTAAACTAAAATTCATGGTGGTTCTTAGCCGCTTTATAATATTGACAAGCAAACAAAGTATCTGATCTTCAAAACTCAGATAGAATGGATGAGGACATTTCACAGCATTCCCACAAAACCTTGAAGCCTGGTTACCTGGGTCTAATAATATCAGTGCCAGAGATAACAATAGATGATGCTCGTCCATGATAGGCAATGGGAAGATGGAACCTGAAATGTTGTGGATATTTCATAGAAACAAACTGTTAAGTATCAGAAAGCAGAGAATGGGAACGTTGAGTTCCTGATCAGAGGCAATGTCTTTAACCTCCACATATATACACAATGTCTTTAAACTCCATATATATAAACAAACATACACGCACAAGCACACACATATATACATATCTATGCATATCAAACCACCATACCAGTTCGGGTTAATTGCGTTCTGCGGCCCCCGAAACATGAGCCCACAATTCTTAGCATGATGCATGGATGAAAAGAAATCCGTGTAGTCTCCTATAGCAATGGGAAGAAGCATTTGTACCTTGTCCTGAAACAGCAGGCATTCCATAAGCCCTAGAACAGTCAAAAGATAGAAAGTACAAATGACCATCAAGGATAACATATGAGTCTTACCAGTGGCACAAGTGCTTTCTGCCTTAAACTTGTGTTGTCCCTTAAAGATGGTTCAGCAGCTAAATCAGGAAATACGAGACTTCAGGATGTTTAAAACTATTACAGCTTTAATTCATTGAGTTACTAATAAACCTTCTTCAAAGGCGGTATTATTATTAACAAGCTTGTATTCTTCCTAGACCATGATTTCTTTTTTTATTTTACTATGTCCTCAACTTTTTTATTTCAGGAACAGCAAATTAAATATGGATAAGTACAGTGTTGTACCGAAATTCAGTAAATGCAAGAATAATCATACATGACAAGAGCTTTTGTAGTGTAGCACGAGCTTCCTTCCATGCTGGTTTTCCCAATTCCAAGAACTTATTAAGATTAGGCTGCAATCAAAGCCATTATATATTGAAACATTTTATCAAAGTCACTCGACTGACCCAGTCACAATCAATATCAAAAAGACCAAATAAGTAAATAGAACATTGCACATGACGTCATTAGAATGCAAAAAAAACAGGGGTAAACACCGTATATATGTCTTTGTGTTTCTATCTCTTGGTCTCTCATTACTGGTACTGTTTCAGTTTATTTAAATGGCTCCTTTTAAAAGTCAAAATAGATACCGGCATTCGCACAAACCATGTGAATGCATATAGACCCATACTTTCTCTTTGGTTAGCATTTCATGCATGTCTTAGGTTTTAATTTTCCATAATTACTGCCTCAAGAAAATATTCTTTCCAGGACGCTAGCAACATAAAATATTCTATATTCCAGAAAAAAATCCCAAAGGCTTAGTATACAACTTTACACGTACTTGTTTTGGTGAAAATCAAAAACAAACAGTGAAAATGGAGATCAAAACAGGAAAATACAAAAGCCATTTGTTTTTCATGTTATTGACTTGTCCCAACAATTAAATGTAATCTCTAAAGTTAAATGAAAAGGAAAACCGCAGATAATATGTACACCTGATTACCTTTGCAATTAAATAGATGAGAAGTTACTAAACAAATAAATTAAATTGCCACACAATTAAAAGGACAAAAGAAACACAAGTTAGCAGGCATTTGTTTGCTACTAGTTTACAAAGGACGCGTCACCTATTTTGACCCTTGTTTGCTACGGTATATACATTAAAAAAATAGAAAGAAAGAAAGATAGCAGGTGTTTGTTTTATGAAATCTGGGGCTTCCAATTCAAAACTGGCTTGTGAGTAATTTGGATGGAAGATCTTATATATTGAGTAGCAAGATTCTCATTACCCAATATTATAGAGCAGGGCTTGAGGCTTAATACTTGACATATTACATTGGATGATGTGGAGAAAGAATATGATTCGTTAGGCCTACCTGTGTGTCAGTGAGTCTTACCATAATAAATTTGGGGGTAACTCAATATGATTCACTCGTCAGGTGATTTGGCCACCACACTCAATTATACAGAGCAGCAATGCTTCCCTTGCCAGTTGAGGGATTTATAACATTTTTTAAGACAGCTCTTTTCTAAAGCTGAAGCAAACAATATAGGATTTTTGAATTACTCTTTTTCCTTTATTTCACAAAATTAACAAGCAACCAAACACTAATTGATTCTGACATTACAAACAAAATAGAATAAGACCAATGGTATGAATTTGCGACATGAAAAACATTCAAACATGCTTTAATCATGTTTCAAACGATACAAGAGCTTAAAATTGAGCTTTCAACATTTCATTGGTGAACGTTTAATTTGCACACTACCGAGCCGCTTACTGGGGTTGCTGGCGGAGTAACCAATAATAGCATGACAGACCAACGGCAGTAAAAATTGGACATTTCCTATACCAAATTCATACCATTGATCGTATTCCTTTCTCTTGGTACCATGCAATCAAGCAGAACACAGCTTCATATCCAAAATGTAAACAAATTGAACCCGAAACCAAATACACTCAAGAGCAACGGTCATCCAATTGTAAATAATTAATTAACAAATTTCATCCATGATAATTCCAAACAGCATGAAAAGGAATTGCGATTGTTGCGAACCAAACGAGCACTTAATGGTTCAAACACGACATGGACAAATTCCATAATACTATCTAAATAGAGACATAGAAACAGAGAATTTTGAGAATGAAACAAACCTGACGGAAGCAATCAGAGTTGCTAAGTAACGGACCGTCGAACAAGCCGGCGGAGGAAATCACCGAAAGATCCAACACATAGTCTCCGATTGCTACGCCTGGCCTAGGTTCCGAACCGAATTCCGGCTTAAAAACACCGTATGGAAGGTTCTCGATTGGGAAGTGAGAGTCCGGTTGAAGTTGGATAAACGACTTCAGAGCCATGATACTGCTTCAGGTCGCAGCTCCGATTAGAACTAATGCAGTTCAGTCACTTGCGTGTGAGAGAGATAGAGAGGGAAATGGGAGTATATATAGTAAGGAGAGGTGAGTGGGTGTAGGATTGTAGAACCAGGAGTTGGACTGTGATCATCTTCTTTTCATTACACTCGTCTTAATTGTTAATCAATTCTTTTCTTCGGAAACAAAATCAAATTTTAACAAACTAAAAATGTTATCCTTACCACTAATCCTACCGATATCCTTACAACTAAGAAAAAAAATTATTTTGTACAAAGACAATTTTACCCTTCTACAAACAGTTTCCTTACAACGAAGAGGGAAAAGTATTTTGTACAAAAACAACTTTACCCTTCTTCAAGCAGTTTCCTTACAACTATGCGGAGAAAATTATTTTGGACAAAAACAACTTTACCCTTCTTCAAACTTGATTGTAGGAAAAGTTATAGAAATAGTTATAAGGCTAACAATATTGTTAACAAATACACATCAGTATATTACTAATCATTATAAATTTTTAAAAAAAATCTTATACACAATCTTTATTGTTTTATTAGTTGGTTTTTCATCTTCACCGTATATTAATATCTTCGAATCAAAACAATTTGTTACTTTAAAAACTGCGACATATAACTGCATATGGCTAAATATTGGTTTCTTCAAGTAAAGACATACGTGTAATTATTGACTTTGACCCTTATTAATTCTCATTTCATATGATACCAGCAATGTAAAGTGTATTCTTTGAAACTTGAAAGTCAGTCTTACATCAGATGAAGTTTTTTATTTTTTAAAGTTTTTTGTTTTGTAAACCTCTCCCTTAAGGGCATGAGAAGTGATCGAATCTGAAACATCACATTTTGTAAAGCTCCAACTCTACCACCGGGACATCCCTTAGGGTCTATATCGAATGGAGTTAATGACAATCTTGGTCTAAAAACTTTTTCTTCAACATTACTTCATTTCAAAAAAAATTGTTTCAAAAATGTGATCTCCAAAATTTATGATGATTAATCTTGTTTCATTGCACAACTCTACATGATCAATATTTCTTAATTGCATTACTGAGACATCAATTTTAAGTATCAATCCATGGTCTGACAACCACGGACACTTTATACTATTCAAAAACTTTGTAGAATGAATGTCCTCTAATAAATTTGGATTTTTCCGCCCTACAAATAGAATCTGAACTCAAATAAGTTCTTCATTTTGAATTATTACTTTTATTAAATTATATTTGTATTTTACGAATGAATGAATTTCTAATAAAAAAATAAGCTAAAATCAAAATAATGAAATTATTTTTACCTTTAGCTATTTTTTTCCATGAATTATTTTGATTTTACTAACTTTCATTATATTTTTTATTTTATTGACTTCGTAACTATTTGATGTACATATTTTGGATCCGCCTCAATGGCGTATGGGCCTAATCTAATGGCCCATTATAGTTTACATAATGTCAGAAGGCTTATGAATCAAAATAATGATATTATGTCTTTTTTTTGTTGTATTGTGTAGAAACGTGATTACTTTCTTGCTCACATAAGTTAAATGCGCAAAACAAATCCTAATTTTATTAAATAAAAAAATATGATTGATTTACAAATGATGCACATAAGGCTTCAGGTATGAAGTCTATGTCAACAGAACTTAGGCTTTCCCCAACAGCCCTACCGTGCTCGAATACACTACGAGCCTTAACAAGCAGTAACTACTCGGAGATCTAAGCGACCAGAATGAGCATACTATATGTTGACCTCTGCCCGAGAGCCAACAGTACGGATTAACGATACTTCTCAACTTCAAGATAAAGCCCTCACATTCGAGAAATGGGGGCTACACCAAGGAAGATCAAGCATGATATGCTCCTTCCCGGAAGCTACTCTGTACTTTGTGCCCGAACCACACTATCAGATTTTGTTCTATGTACGCATGCGCTCTTTGCTTGCCGCTCAGTTATCTCAATTATATTTTTTTCACGAGTAAGAGGTATCTCTCTGCTCATGAAAAAGGGTTGATGTTCGATCCTGTTTTCTCGATTATTCTCTTTTTCACGAATAAGAGATATCTATGCTTGTGAAAAAAGGTTGGTGTTCGAGCATGTTATCTCGATTATTCTCTTTTTCACGAGTAAGAGGTATCTCTGCTCATGAAAAAGGGTTGGTGTTCGAGCCTGTTATCTCAATTATTCTTTTTTCACAAGTAAGAGATATCTCTGCTCGTGAAAAAAGGTTGGTGTTCGAGCCCGTTATCTCGATTATTCTTTTTTACACGAGTAGGAGACATATCTGCTCGTGAAAAGGGGTTGGTGTTTGAGCATGTTATCTCGATTATTCTCTTTTTCACGAGTAAGAGGTATCTCTACTCGTGAAAAAGGGTTAATATTAGATCTCGTTATCTCGATTATTCTCTTTTTCACGAGTGGGAGTTATCTCTGCGTATGAAAAATGGTTGGTGTTCGAGTCTGTTATCTCGATTATTCTCTTTTTCACAAGTAAGATGTATCTCTGCTTGTGGAAAAGGGTTGGTGTTCGAGCTTGTTATCTCGATTATTCTCTTTTTCAAGAGTACAAGGTATCTCTGCCCGTGAAAAAGAGTTGGTGTTCGAGTGGTTCTTAGATCATACCTAAGACCAAGTGTTAATCTTTCTAACGAGCATGATATGTCTCTACTCGCCAAAAGGCTCCCGCTCGAGTTTACTCGCATTTGAGTTGTACACCGCGTTTACCTACGCTTCTGCTCGCTAACTTTTCAAAGGTAGTTCTGTTCGCATAGTCGAGTACTGGGACTTGACCTTGGTCCAAGTGGCACTTTGCACGCTATATAAAGGACTTAAACAATCAAGTTATAAAGCGTACTGGTTAATTAAAATATACAATGGCGGTCAAAAATGAGCGAATAGTACTCCTTACCCTCGAGATGAATTAAATGTTTAAACATAATTAAATGAGAGGAGATGGTGGTGATGAGAAGGAAATAAGGAGGAGGCGGGAGAGAAAAAGAGAAAGAGAAAATAGGGAGAAGATAGGAGAGAGAAATAGTGAAATGGTAACTCAAACGACAATAATTCAAAAGTGAGATTTTGGAAGGATAAATCTATCTTTGTCATTATATATCTATATTATAATTAAGCTCAGTCTTTCTGAAAAGTTAACTATTGACTAAGATTCATTTTTACAAAACATAACTACTAGTCATGATTAAGTCTTTCTAAAAAGTTAACTATTGGTCAAGATATTGTTAGATTTCGTGAATCCCAGTAACAATATAGAAGATATCTAACTTAATATTCATTTTAAATTGGTTATTTTAAATACTGACATCGTCTCATAGTCATACTGACGTCGTCCCATACTGATATCATGCCATAGGCACGGGCACAAAATCTAGTATATATATATCCTTAGAGCTAGGGATGATAATTTGTGTTATCGTGTTGTATTCGTATCTTACTATCATGTTTTCATGTTATCTATCTTATTTAGTTATAAATATAAAAATAAATGTTATTTTAACTAAATTATCAATTTCGTATCTTTCGTGTCGTGTCGTGCGAGTTCGTACTATCATATCGTGTCAATGATTGTCACCCTGATTTTAAGCACTTCTGACATGTAGTGATACTCTTTGAAACTAGGTATATAGATCAAAATTTAAGAGTAGGTCTCATGTAAGATCGTCTTACGGATTTTAATTCGTAAGACGGAGTCTCGCTCTCTTACAACTCAACTCACCAATATACGGTGGGTCGGATAAAGAAGATCAATCTTACAAAAAATATATATAAGACCGTCTTACACAAGTTTTTACCAACTTTAAAATGTTCAATTTGTAAATGTATGTCCTTTTAAGATAGCTTATAGTTTTAAGCACAACGGGAGAGTATGTTAATTAATTCGCGAATACTTCGTTCATCTAAAGAAAATAGTCTTATTTTCATATTTGGCTTGTCTCCAAACAAATAGTTTCATTTTAAAAAATATAATATTTGTGTGTAATTTATCAAAAGTACAAATAATAAAGCTATAATCTTTAAAAATAAATGAACTTGTACTTAGGGAGTAGGTGTTACCAACCCTTCAAACTCAAAGAGTGGCTTACCTCCATCCGCTTAGGTTGGTTCATGCCAATTACTTCCATCTGTATGTGTGTTGGTTAGAGAAGGGCTTGAGGTATTGAAAGAAGTTAACGTGATAGACGTAAAGGTTACCTTCGGATACGGTATTTTAGTATTTGTGATTTTTATTTTATTTTTGTAGGTTTAACATTATTTTTGAAATAGTACTTGCTACTTAGATTTGGATACCATTTTTATTTTTTATTTTTTAATTTTTATTTATGTGGTAAGATTGAGATTTCAAAGACTAAGAGTAATCATCGAGCTAAGTAGTAAAGCTCTCACTATCAAATTTTAGCACAGTTGTTTTGTTATCTTGAACCCGAGATATATGGTAAAACTATTACAGTGTCTTACCCGTTAATCTATGTGTTTGATGATTGTTTACTATAGGTCATTAATTATGTCATGTCACGTGGTTGAATCAAGACACAACAAATTAGTAATTTGTATCAAATATGAAGATAAAATTCTCAAAGAGGTCCATTGTTACGAGCTCGAATTTGTGGCATTCTTACAGGCATTAAAGTTAGTGGCGTCTTATCAATTTACTTAGATCTCTTCACCGTCTGACTAGGACCGGTCCTGAACATTTAGGGTTCAGGGCGAATAGAAAAGGGGAGACCCTTTAAAAAATATAAAATAAGATTTTGATAAACAATTTGTTGACGTTTCATTATTCAAAGTATTAAAAATATATAACACCTACAAGCATATAAGAAAAATAAGTACTCCCTCAATTCCAGACAAAGAGTCAACTATTTTATATCGAAATGTTTCACTTAAAGAGTCTACTTTAAAAAATTAAGGAATGAAAGTGTCATTTTCTTAAAAGGTATTGACTTTCAAAAAAAGACTATTTGCTCGGAACGGATAAAATAATAGTTTGAATTGATTTAAACATTTTGTAACCAAAACAATATAAACAATCAATTTTATTTTATTGACTTTCGGATGGATATTTTATTGGTAACATGTTTGCACTACAAATTCAAGTTAAAAAATACAATAAACTAATGAAACTAAGAATTAAACAAGCATAAACAATAAAAATGATAGTCAAATAGCAATAAAAGTTGATTTTTTCCTTGAAATATTGATATTATATATCCGATTATTATTATAATTGCACCTCTAATATAATCTTTTTGCTAAATAAATTTAACGGACCAAAAATAAAATGAAAGGTTTGATAATTCTCTGGACCTAAAGGTAACTAAATATGATAATAAGTATTGAACCCAAGATTTTTGATACAATGACACTAAACATTATCCACTTGGCCAACAAAACAATTGTCGAGATCTATTTACATTATATATAGGATAAATTGCAGGTCGGTCCACTTCTCAGATATTTAACCGCTTAAGTATCTATTTTTTCTATCGCATAAGTTTACTTTCATAAATTTGTTCCAATAATGTCTAATTTTCATCTTCATCTTCTTGAGATCTCTAACTCCAACCAATTCGTCTCCTTAGTCTCTCACTTTTACAGTAAAAACGGGAAAGGGAAAACTTTCTCTCAAGTATGTAGTCGAAGAATCAGGCTCAACGAGAAATCGATATGAAAGAGGATATGCTTGAGCATCTCTAAAGACTCATGAAGAATCTTCTGTTGGCCCCCTTTCCTTTCTTTGACTCAAAAGTCGGTCGAATACATTGTTAACCTTTGTGGTGGATCGATGAGAGTGAAAAATCCAGAAGTGTGGTTGGAGTCACATCCCGTGCGCTAGCTCTGCTTTTGCAAGATCTTTATTACAATTAACAAGATTCTCATGCCTTGTCCATCGGTGTCGAGGAAGAAATCCCTTTACGGGAATGAGAAGCAGCAGGATCCACCAAATAATGGTTAATTTTCAACTGTCTGATCTTGAATTTTTCTTTACAATGACGCCTAAAAAAGAAGCTTAAGCTTAAGTCATCAATGGCAAGATATTGAAATTACCAAATAGAGATCAATAGTTTTTTGATTATGTGTGTGATACTCGTGATGCATCAAATTCGAGTCGCGATGCAAAATGGCTATATATACAAATAGCAAGAGTAAATCCGGATGCGAATTTTTAAATTTGCGATGCACCAAATGGACTCCATATACAGGCAACCCCGATGCATAATTTTGGATTTGCGATTCTCAATTTGGAATTAATAAATCCCGATGCAATTTTTTTATTTGCGATGCACCAACTAGATCCCCTATTTAGACAATCACGATGCACAAATTTGGATTTGCAATGCACGATTTGGAATTAGTAAATCCCGATGCAAATTTTTTGATTTCGATGCACAAATTGTAATTGTGATGCATCGAATGGAATTACAATATAACGCGTCCCTAATCCAATTTCATTAAGGGTATACTCATCATTTTGCCATAAAATATCTTTTACTAGTTAAAAACAAAAATCATGTCATTTAGAGGTTGACAATATTATAAAAGGGACCGACCAAGTTATCAACCTTATATATACTCCCTTTAATTTGGGAGTAATATATATCTAAATAAAACTGATTTGCATATTTCTATAAAATTAGGTCCCCTTTTAATTTGGGGCCATGTGCACCTTCCCAGGCCTGCGTCTGATCAAATTTTCTATTTTTTAAGTAATGACATGACATTTCAAAATATCACCAACTTAACCATCCAATAAATCTAACACTAAAGCTCGTAGAAATATCAAAAATTTGAGCTCGTAACATCATTTGTTTTTTAAGATTGTTATTATGTAAAGCACGAAGCAAAAGCAAACAATCGACATTTGGAGACGATTGAGGCAAATCACAAAAAAGCTTAAGAGCATCTCCAATGCTCAATTCTTAAGGGAATCTTAGTTAAGATAATAATTTGTTACCACCGGTGGACAAATTTTCAATTAAGAATTTACTGCCAAAGAGAGAGAAAGGGACGAAGAGGGAGAGAGTGTGACACACCTCCTTCTCCAATCGGGAGCGTGCGTCACACTCCCTCTTCGACGCATGAAGGAGGTCTGCAAGTCGAGCCCCACTTGTTCCCCCACCTTCTTCAATATTGATTTGTTAATTTATTTTTTCTCAAATGTTACACTTTGAGCTCTGTTTGAAAGAGTGAAAAAAATGAAATTTTCCCACTTTTCAAAATTTGACTGTTCTGATTTCTTTTTTTAATAAATGTTACCGTTGCCTGTTTCCAAAAATTGGATTTATTTTAATTTTTCCACTTTTTCCAATCTTCTATTTATAAATAATCCTCCAATCTCCAATTTTTCTTCATTTTCTCTTCTAAAAATTCACTCTTCATTCCCTCGTCTAAAACTTCACTCTTCATTCTCTTTACAATTTTTTATCCCAAATGAATGAAAATTTTGGTAATGATCAAAATTCCCAAAATCCTCCAATTCCAGAAAATGTTCAATATTCTCAGTTTTTATTTAATTTTATGTAATCTTAATTATTGACGTTTTAATACAATTTTAATTATGCCCGTTTTTTTATTTTAATTATTCATGTTTTTATGAGTTATATATTTTTATAAATTATTTTATTATTTAAATGAATTATTTGAATATGAAATATAATTATTAAAGTTAAATAAATTTATTTATTTGAAAAGTATAAAAATAAAAAAGTAGTAGGAAAAAAGTGAATGATTTGGTAGTAAAATCCATGTAAGAAATAAGGAAGAATGAAAACCATTGGAGTGAAAAAAAAAATATTAGAGAAAAATATTCTTAAAATGTATAGGTGTCAATGGGACATAGCTAAGAATTGGTGTTAAGAATTTTTCTGATGGAGATGCTCTAACACTCAGACAATGCTTCAGAGAGAGTAAAATATATAGATGGACCGTGGATATGAATGAGGGCATCCACAATTATCAACCTTTTAAAAGTTTTATCTAGCACGTCACATTATCAACTTATATACCTTTTCCTTTTAAACATATCGTCTATACTCACATAAACATTTAAAAAGTTTTATAGTATGGATTCACAACTAAATATTTTATTATTTCACAACATTCATTTAAAATTACATTCTTTCACAATATGTATTTAAAAGTAATAATCTTATTTTCAATAGTAAATATATATTCTTAAAAATAAAAAAAATTAAAAATATATATTATGTAAACATAATAATGATTATTAATTTAAAATATTGATACAATAATATAGATTTTATTAAACAAAATTGAATATAAAATCATAAGAAACATAATTAAAAGTACATAAATATTGATAGGAAATATTCAATCAAAACAACTTAATCTTCGTTGTTATTGTCTCCGAAGCGTTCCCAAATATGCTAAACCAAATCGGATCGAAGTTTTTGATACTTCACGATCACGTAGTTCTACATGTTTTGAGGAGCTTGCAAATTTTGAGGAACTTGTAAATTCAGAGGAGTTTTGGTATTTGCAAAATCATCATCATTTGAAGAGATCAATAAATTCGTAAAATAATTGTTATCCATAATAAAAGATGTGAAAAAAATGAATTTTAGGTAGTTGAATGGGAAGAAATTTGAGGTAAAGTTCGTCTGAATCAGATTTGCCATCTACAATTTGTATTCTTCTGCTTTCTTCCCTGTTTGCCTTCTTCTTTTTCCTAATTTTTCTTTCTTTTCGGGACCCAATTTGTGGTGTGGTGAATTAAAGACCGAGCAAACATCAACCCTTTTGTGTTCTTCTGCCTTTCTGTTTGTAATTTTTTTTATTTGAAAGAAATTTTTCTTTCTTTTTTCAGGACCCAGTTCGTGTAAATAAAATACCCAATTTTTGAAAACTCAAATATTGAGCTGCAACCCAATTTTCGAGTTTTCCATATGCAAACATCAACCCTTTTGTGTTATTTTGTCTTTCTGTTTGTCAAATTTTTTTATTTGAAATAATTTTTTCCCAAAACACGTGGGAAGATTCAAATGACATGAAAAGGAATCACCATTCTTTTGTATGAAAACGATCAATTAGTTTCGTTTGTTAGAGTTAAATTGTTTGTTGTGTTATCCTTTAATTGTGGTCAGTTTTGATTTTGATTTTGATTTTTTTTTTGTAAGCTATCTTGCTTTTGGTTTTAGAAAATACCCATAACATGAATGATGTTATGATCCAGACAACCTTGCATAGCATGTAATGCAATCATTTGTAACAGAAGCCGAAGCTGGTTTTGTTATTATGAAAGGCACTGACTATTTGATTGGATTAGTCATATTGGTAGTACCTACTGAGGAAGATTGTTGATCTATGATAGTATGATTTATCTATCATAATCTGTATTTATAACATCGCTATCAACAATGATAATTTTTCTTTCTCTTTTCAAGACCCAGTTCGTGTGAATTAAATTCTCAGTTTTTGAAAATCCCATTTAGAGCTGTTTGATGAGCTTTGATTTGTTCCTTACATCTCTTCTCTCTATCACTTGAAAATTTGACAACTCAACAATTAAAATAAATTTGTTTACAAACTTATGCTCCAGTTCGTGAAAGACCGAGTTGTCTTTTCCAGTTTGTCGACGTGTCCTATCTTTTCCATCAATTGTATTCTTTATGTTTGAAAGACACAGTACGTGTGTATATTCAAACTGAATTGTGGTATACGTCCAAACAATACATAGACATCACTAAGAACTTCATTTTGAATCCCTCAACTCCGCCGTTTCCCACCTGCTTCGCGTAACTCAAATCACAGTTTATGGAGGTCCAATATAATAATTTGGTAACAAATAAATAAATGTTAATGTTGCAGCAACGCAGTTGTTACCAAAGCTAAATTAATCAAACAAATTACAGTATAGCTCCATACTTCAATCAAGTCATACTGGCGTCGCACCATAGGTACGGGTACAAAATCTAGTTTGAGGTAAAATGCATGTTTTAATGTAATGAAAAAATTGTTTTGGAAAACTATTTATAAGAGAAATCATTAAAAAAATGTAATGAAAAGTTACCATTATTGCATGCAACGATTATATTTTTTTTTTTAAAAGTAACTAAACAGTCATTTGCAAAAGTCTTCAAATTGTCAAAGATCATCGTCACCAAGCGGTTGATCTCCACCAACCGGTATAAAGTTTCCACATTTTCCTCCATCCACTTTAGTGGTATAAACCTTTTTCCAAAAGGTTTATACTTGTTTTAAAAACCTTTTCCAAACCCACTACAGATGCTCTTAGATGGGATCGACGATTGTGTATTATTCATTGAACATTGATTTATAAATCTCTCTCTCTCTCTCTCTCTTATATATATATATATATATATATATATATATATATATATATATATATATATATATATATATATATATATATTATATATTTATTTATTTAAAGTTGATGAGGAGCACTATGATTGTGCCACGCCATCCGCACCGAATGCCCGCTAAGGTTCACTCCAAGATCCGAGAGACCTAGTTCTCTCAAGGTCAAGTGTATGGGTTGCAAAAGGTTGCTAATCCTTAGACCCAAATAAAGGGTGTACCTTGTTTTGCTTTAACTCTTTACGTGAATGCTTCATGGCTATAGAATCGTAAAATAAAGACATCCGGTACCTAGACAAGGGTCGCTCAAGACACATGACTGGAAAAGTCTTCTTACGTATATAGTCGTCAAGCAAAAGGACCTACAAGCTTATTTCTGAGACAATGCAAGAGGAAAGACAATTGGATATGGCTCAATTACTGTGAGGAAGTCTCTCCATCAACAAAGTTTCTCTAGTAAGTGGTTTAAAGCACAATCTTCTCGAGCATATCGCACTCAAGCGACAAAGGACTTCTATGCCAATTCAATTCCAACCAATGCCTCATCAAAGACTGAATCGTGTTTCACAATACCGACCAATAGACAAGGAAACGCCTATGTCGTGGACTTAAATCTTCTAGGAGATTCTCAAACGCGTGTCTAGTAGCCAACAATGTTCGTGAATAAATACCGGCTATGGCACAAGCTGCCTTCACCTCAACTTCAGCACCTCTCCAAGCTCTTCAAAAATGGGCTTGTCAGGTCTACCTAACCGCCGATCATGACGTAGTTGTAAAGCGTGCCAACTAGGAAAACTTTCCAAGTCTTCCTTCAAAAGAAAGTCTGCTTTATCAACAAAACGCACCTCTTCAACTTCTCGCATATGGATCTCTTTGGACCTATTACAATACAAGATTTCGAGACAAGTACACACTTGTAAGTAGTTGATGACTACTCTAGATTCACTTGGATCGAAACTATGACATCTAAAGATGAAACGTATAATCTAGTCATCAAGACTTTTAAGACTTCAAACTCAAAAGCTTGAAGACATTTTGACATAAGATCGATACAACCAAGACCAATTCAAAAACAATGGTGTGTAAAGTATCGCGATGACCACTCGGATCGCCACAACTTCTCTCGCCGGCATTCTCAACAAAATGGTGTAGCCGAACTAAGAACGTAACACCGATTGAAGTGACTAGAACAATGCCGGGCGTGCTAAACTTCCAAAAGTATTTCTCGCGTATAATAATACCGCTTGCTTTTACCCAGAAATCCCCGGTAAACAAGTTTCATAATAAAACTCCATATGAAATATGGAGGAAGATCCCCAAACATTGATTTCTTAAAATCTTCCAGAAGAATGTTTTATTCTTTACAATGGAAAAGAGTATTGAGGAAAATTTGATGCAAAATCGACGAAGGAATTTTTCCTCGGGTATTCCAAACATTCAAAAGCATTTCGCATTTTCAAGAAATCTAACTTAAAAATCTTAGAATCAGGCATGTTTCTTTGATGAACATGACTTGTTAGAGCCTAGAATGGTCTCGAACGTTGCTAATGATTCCGATAATGATGAGACATGCAAATACAAGATCTACTTCAATCCCTATCGAAAACAAAGAATCGCAGATCCCACCAATATCGGGACGCCACCCAGAGAAGAGAACTCTACCTGACCGATAACAACTCATCTGCTGACTCTCGAACCCATCTCTTCTGCTTTTACCCAAGCAGCTTTTTACGTATCTCCCATCCTTCTTGTTCACCTAAAATGAAAGTTTTGAAGACTCTATTTTTCTCGAACTGCATTTTGGTGAATCTCCTTCTCTCAATCAACCTGCACTCTTAAGTGGAAGAATCCACTGTATGATCTTCCTCCAACCGTTATTGAAGCAAGAGATCATCCCATTTCTCAAATATTGGTGATCTCAATACAGAGTTCGCACGAGAAATAAGATTCGAGAAGAAACTTTGTTTTCCTATGCATTTGTATCGAACTCGAACCAAAGAAGATTGATGAAGCCATCGAAGATCATAATCGGATTGAAGCTATGCAAGAAGAGCCGAATCCGCTTTGAAAGATGTAAGGTGTGGAGCTTAGTTCAAAGACCGACCGATCAACCACCATCTAAGCACCAAGTGGGTATTCGTAATAAAAGAGATTTAAGATGGAAATGTCACCGTAAACAAAGCTAGATTGGTTGCTCAGTGGCTACCGACAGAAGAAGGAATTGACTTTGATGAAACTTTTGCTCCTCGTTGCTAGACTAGAAGCAATCGAATCTTTCTAGCTTATGCCTCGCTCATGGACTTCAAAGTGTATCGATGGATGTTAAGAGTGCCTTTCCTCGAATGGTGATCTTCAAGAAATCAGATAATGGAACGCCCTCCGGATTTGTCATCTCGCATAACCGACCACGCCTACCGACTCAAGAAAGCTCTCATTTGCCTCGAAGCAAGCTCCTAGAGCTTGGTATGAAACTCTATCCAAGTTCTTAATTGAACAAGGATTCATGAGAGGAAGAATCGATTAATTACTTTATTCATCCTCAAGCACAAAGGCCATTCTCTTCGTACAAATCTATGTGGATCTACATCATCTTTGGATCAACTAACCAAAGCCTGCAAAAGATTCGAGAAGCCGATGCAAAGCAAGTTCGAGATGAGCATGACGGGCTTAATCTTACCTATTTTCTAGATCAGCAGATACAATGACTTCGATGGAATCTTCATCGCCCAAACCAAATACGCAAAGGAACTTATCAAGAAGTTTGGTCTTGATTCACCAAAGGATTTGAAACTCCAATGTCTACCGACCGCCATCTTGACAAAGATGAAAAGGGAAAGCAAGAGAACATGACCAAGTATCGAGGAATCATAGGTTCACTTCTTTACCTTAATCGCTAGTAGACCCGACATTATGTTTGCCGCTTGTGTTTGTGCTAGATTTCAGCAGTATCCAAAGGAGTCACATTTGCTTGCCGCCAAACGTATCATCGATATGTTTCAAAACAACAAATCTAGGCATCTGGTATTCAAAATCCAACAACTTCAATCTAGTTGGATACTCGTGATGCAGATTATGCAACCGCAAGTAGTAAGCGAAGAAGCACCAGGGGACTTGTCAATTTCTTGGAAACAGACTGCCTCTACGGTCTCTGAAGAAACAAGGATCTGGCAAACTCAACCACGTAAGGTATATATTGTCGCAAGCAACCGTTCTCAATCGCTATGGATGAAGCAACAACTAGTGGACTACAACATCAAGACCGAAATCGCCCAATCATGTGTGACAACACATCGCCTATCTCGCCTCCAAAAATCCAAAGATGCATTCAAAGACAAAGCACATTGATATTCGTTTATCATTTTCTCAAAGATCATGTGGAAAAGGTAACATCGCTTGAATATGTTCCAACCGAGCATCAATTGGCGTACATTCTCACAAAACCACCGGATGCCACTGTGTTTGCTTATTTAAGGAGAAATCTTGGTATGATTGATCCCATCGCTTAATTTTTAAAATTTTGTTAATATCTCTTTCATACCGTAGACCCAAGATTAGACTAATCCGAAGACGAAGTTCTTCTTACCTAAGACCTAAAGGTTAGTACTCTTACTTAGTCTATTTTCGCTAAAGAGGTTTCTAAAGCAATAAAAGGGTCAAGGACTAAATTTGGTACTTAAGAAAATATCTTAAGTTCCCGCCAAAAACCGATATTTTCTCGCTTTTAGTCCTCGAACCGTCATTTCCAAACTTTACGAAACCCTTTCAACGTAAACTTTTCTCTCTCTCTCTCTCAGTAACTACTTTCTCGCAAATTCACGCTCTTCTTGTTTCTTCTTTCTCATCTTCAACAATGGCACGCTTTTTCTTACTCTACTCGAAATTTTCCATGTACCGCTCGATTTCAAGATAAACTTAAAATCCTTTTGGAATTCAAACCGTCATTTTCGAGTTTATACAAAGCATTCGCTATTGTTGTTATTATATCCGAATACTAACAATGCTTTTTGTTTATTCATTGTTCATTCTTATGAAAACTTCTCGTTATGTTTTTCTCGAGTGTGGTTTCTCTAAACATTCTAGGGTTTCAAGTTTTTGAAAATTTCGATTTATTTTGGAAAACTTTGAAATTCCTACTTGTTTAGATGTCTAGATGAAAAGCCCTAACTTTTATTTTGTTTTTCTTTCGTGCAAGAACCTCAAAATCCAAGCGACAAATGGGAAGGCTTATGACCGAAATGTCATTCCTCCCAGCCTATTAATCTTCCAGATATCCAATCTATCCCGCTCATGACATTATTGTTGCTTGGGACCCAAAGCTATACATTCCTCGCATGTGCATCGACCTCCATTAATCAATTCTATAGCCGCCGAGTAAAAGCTATGCGAGGATATGGACGCCTCGATTCTACCCCTCTTCCGCCTCAACGACAAAACCTACAAAGATCTTCCCTCGCGTAAGAATTTTATCAACGAATGGAGCTCATGAACCGCATCGCTGGTGGATTCGAGGTCGCCCCATCTCCGTCACCGCCCAAAACTATATCCACCATCATTATGCATTACTGAGGAGCTTATTTCAAAGAACCTCTGGCCGAGGCTTACATGCCCGGGAAGCCATGGGAGTAGACACTCCGGGAGCCACAAGGGAAGATGTTCAAACTTGTTCCTCGACGCTTCATCGCACTACCACCTTCTAGACAAGGGGCTTTATTCAAGAGTGGAGCACATGACATGTTTATCGGCCAACAGATCAATCCCGACTTGCCAGATTTCTACAAATTGCTCTCAACTCGGGGCTCATCATCTTCGATTTAGCTAAAGCAAAGGGGCGGAGAAAGCAAAGAGCAACCCCACTTGCAACGCTCTTCACGATCGATCAACGCCTCTTTAAGGGATGATGCAGCCATCAACTCTTTCTTTGAAAAGAAGATGAGTTGTATACGGTGGCCAAGGACAAACAACTAACAAAATTTTGTTTTTCAAGAATACACCGACAAACAAGTCACGGAGCGTAAAGGTCTACCGCCCGGCTCTCTTCTGACAAAGTGGGCTGCCCCCGCACCTATCTTGGTCACCCGCTTCAATATGGAAGCACATGTAGCCGCAAGCAAGTCCTTCAAAAGGCCTCTCGCCAAGTTTGATGAACAAGTGGCCACGACCTTTCATCTAAAGGCCAAAAGTTCGGCCGATGAGGCGTAGCCGCCGTATGTCCAAAATACGCCTGGGCAAGCTAAAAGACAAGGCCTGAAGTGGCACCTCCAACCAAGAGAGGAGCAGCCAAGTGGATCCGCAAGGAGATGAAGGAAGGCCGAAGAAGAAGGCACTGTGCCAATCCAGCCCATTCCTCTCCCATCTACCCAAGCCTTCTACCCAATCCAGCCCAACCTCCTTCACCACCTCCCGCACTCCACTCCCAAACCTAAACGAAGGAGACTTCTCAGAAAACCTCAGACCAGCCACCCAAGCGCCCTCCAACCTCTACCGATGAAGCTACTGAGTCTCCTATTCACCGGCCGAGAAAAAAAGCCGAGAGCTACCGAGCATCCAACCCTCTACCGCCACCAACCAACTACCTCTACCGACGCCCAAACCTTAATTGGCCAACCCTTCAACTATACTGTCAACCCTTCATCTATTCCTTTCCTCGAGTCATCTACTCGTAGGAATTCACCACCTCCTGAGGAGTCTATCCCTCGAGAGAGAGCTCAAACTCGTGAGGAGCCCACCTAACCAACTCCTCCTCCTCCTTCACCCTTTAACTACTCACCCGACCCATCCACACCTTCCTCACCACCCCAATCCCAACCAACTTCTTCAACCACACCACAACTCTTACCGCTGGCCGCCAGTTCTCTTCGAACTTTCACAAGAAGCAGATCTATTCACCCCTTCTCATCAACCTCCTCAACCTTCTCATCAACCTCCCCAACTTTCTTCAAAACCAAAATTCCTATTCTACCCCGGGCTCTTCTTCTCTGGTTCTCTACCGAACCCATTCCCCAATCCTCCCACATCGCAATTCTCGAAGACCGATATGGAACCTGATTCCCCACCAACTCCACCTCCACCCTCCCCTATAACCCTATCCCTTCCACCAAAACCATACCAACCCAAGACTCATCCTCTTCTCGCCTCCGCAACCCCTTATATCCAACCATCAGCTCGCAGACTCGCTCCGCTGACACCTATTCACATTGCCAAAGATCTACTTCCAATCACCACCAATGTCTGGTTTTGTCCCTACTAGATGCCATCTACCCGGCTAAAGCGAACTCATCAAAGATATCTATCGCTATCACAAGAAGCCATCCGCACGCCAAGGCCAACGATCGGATCGCCACTACTTCTTCGACAATTTCAAGAGGATGTTCGACTCGCTTTTGGACATGATGACGACTTCACCGATGTCAAAATCAACGTAGGCTCAACGAGATTAAGGTCGCCAGATTACAGTTCCATTTTCTACGAGCTATTCCACGCCATCACTTTCCATCTCGCCCACTCGGCCGTATTCTATTATGGAACTCAACAACCTCGCCGAACTCGCATGACATTATGAATGCTAACCGATCGTGATCTCGGCCATCACTGAGGAGAAACAAATGAGATCTATCAACGCACGTCGATGAGTTAGATCAAATGCCTGCTAAGAACTCGACTACCGCTGCTCCACTGCACTCCGACTGACGTAGATGCCATCACCAAAGTTAAGTTAATGGAAGAGCCAGAGCGAGAAAGAGAGAAAGAGTCACAGACAAAGGCAAAGTGGAAAAGACCATGGTAGCTTTTTCAGATCTTTTCTTCCCTTTCCTTTTCAGATTTATCTTATTTTTGAAAACTGTTGAAATGTAAACATCTTGTTTATGAATACGATGATTACTTGCTTTTCAAAATTATATTGTTTAAATTCTTGTCGTTTTATTGTTTATTCATATTAGAATTTAAACATTCAGCTTTAAATTGATTTAAACTGCCACGATTCACGTGGCTATTCTTTGACTCTCTTATTCTTGTACGCACTTAGATTAGTCCTCTTGACCGAGGTGTTATTCTGTTTTAATAGAGGCATGTCTACCGACACGTAATATATAAACTTTCTATGTATGCTATTATCTATTAAATAGTTTGCTTTTAAAACTCCTCATTTGAAAATTAGATGACCAGATATAAATAGGAGGAGATTGTTGATTCTTATGTTAAATTTATATCCTGATCAAGACATTACATTAGTTTTATTTCGCTACTAATCTGCCATCGATCGACAATAAGAATCCGGCATATAGAACTTTGCCTCATACTTTTTCTCTCAGTTCATCTGAAGACCACTTCTCGCCTTCACCTGAAGACCTACTAAAGCTCAAGATCTTAGACCTCGTGTACCGATCTGCTTTCTACTGCGGTCCTCTCCAGATTTAAAGTACTGGATTAATTCAAACTTATTCCCATATTGTTTGAATTAATCCAAGTCTTTCCGACATGTCAAGCCGCCGAAGCAACTTCCGAAAAGCAAGAATACTTTTCGCCTCGAGCAGCGTGCTGCATCTGTCTCTACTTTCTCGCTTCATCTCTCGATCTCGACACCAAATCGCCCACCTTTTTGAAGATCTCGTAAATGATTATCTCGCTCTAGATATCTCATAAGACGAAAATCCCTCGACTGACCCCACGCATTTAATGCATTTATGAATAGAGTCATGAAGTCTTCGCCCTTCCCAACGGATTTTCGAGATGCACCTCGCTTTAAATATCGCTTATCAAGACCGGGAAAAGGAG
>CM028377.1:128948523-129010460 GCA_013146195.2 Codonopsis lanceolata
GAAAATCTACGTATTGGAAATGCGTTGAGGTATCACAGGGTTAGAGTTTGACATTTCGATGAGATGAAGGGCGGTGATGAGCCTTCGAGGTGATATGTATGTCTCGCCATGGGATTTGGTCATTCTGAGTTAGGTGCCATAGGAGAAACCGTACCATCTGTGAGAGGCACACATGCTTGAATTGAAGCCAGGTCGAGAATTTGAAATATGCTTTCTTGGGTGAAAGGGAAGACTTCATGGTGATCTCTAGTGTTCGACGGACTGACGAAGAAAAGTGGTTGATGTGATCAGGAGCCGAGAAAGAAGCGATTGGGTGGACTATTGAGGAGCATCGGGCATAAGTCATACGGTATGTACTCGCTAGGATTTTTGCTAGAGGAAGTGCTAAGCCGTTAAGGCAGCAATCCACGGAGGAGTTGAACCCACATGATGGAGGTGGTGAAGAGGAAGTTTTGAAGTTGAATGAGGTAACTAGAAAGATCACTTCCCCTCCCATTTATTGATCGGATGTTGGAAAGGCTTGGGAAGAGGTATTATTGTTTTCTTGATGGGTATTCGGGTATTTTCAAATACCAATTACCTTAGGAAGACCGGGGAGAAAACCACTTTTACTGCCCTTCGGCACCTTTGCCTATCGGAGGATGCCACTTTGGTTTATGCAATGCACTGCGACTTTTCAAGGTGTATGATGAGCATCTTCTCCGATTTTGTGGAGAAATTTTATGGAGGTTTTCATGGATGATTTCACTTGTCCATGGAACTCGTTAGACCAATGTCTTGCTCACCTTGCTTTAGTACTTGACCGATGTGTTGAAACAAATTTGGTGTTGAATTTTGAAAAATGTCACTTCATGGTTGAGCAAGGCATTGTGTTGGGACATGTGGTTTCGAAAAATTATTGAAGTGGATAAAGCAAAATGATGTTATTTCCACACTTCCTTACAAATGTGCGTGAAGTGCGGTGGTTCCTGGTCATCGCGGGGGTTCTACAGGTCGCTTCATAAAAGATTTTTAAAAAATTGCATGTCTATGCACCTTGTTGCAAAAGTAGATTTTCAATTTGATGATACTTGCAAGAGGCGTTTGATGAGTTGAAGGGTCGGTTGACATCTGCTCTATTATTCAAGCCCCAATTGGTCTCTCCCTTTTGAGATCATGTGTGATGCAGTGATTATGCTTTGAGGTTTTGGGTCCAAAAGTGGATCGTGCTTCTCATGTGATTTATTATGCGTCTATGACTTTGAATGAGGCACAAAGAAACTATTCCACTACTGAGAAAAGAGAGATGTTAGCGGTGGTTTTGCATTAGAAAAGTTTAGGTCCTATTTGCTTGGGACCAAAATCATTGTGTACACCGATCATCTTTGCTCTTGGGTGATGTCTAAGAAAGAGGAAAAACCGAGACTCATTCGGTGGATCCTACGTTGAATGAGTTTAACATAGAAGTCAAGGATAAGAAAGGGCCGAAATGTGGTGGCCGACCACTTGATCGTTGGTGAGAGAGGATGACAAGCCTTATAAAGCGAGGCTCATTAGGGGCGAGTTTCTGATGAGGCTTTGTGGGGGCATTGGAAGTGTGCCCTTGGTATGCGGATTGGTAAACTTTGGTCTCTAATAAAATTCCCCAAGCTTTTTCTAAATCAAAGAGACAAAATCCTTGATGAGGCTAAGTGCTATATGTGGGGACGAACCAAACTTGTGGAAGCATTGCTTGACCAAGTCATTAGATGTGTCTAGGAAAATGAGATGGCCTCTATGGGATTACGTCATGAGTATGCATGTGGTGGTCACTTTGGTGCCAAAAACACGCTAGGAAAGTGTTAGACAGTGGCTTCTTTTTGGCCAAAATTGTTTATGGATCCGCTTGCCTTTTGTAAGTCTTGTGGCCGGTGTCAACGTGTTGGAAATATAGGGCCGCACATAATGAGATACAAAACATCGTGTAATTAGAGTTTTGATGTTTGGGAATTGACTTTATGGGTTAGTTTCCTATTTCTTTTGGTTTTGTACATCTTTGCTAGTGGACTACGTTTCCAAATGGGTCGGCGATCTACACGCCTGCAGATGATTCTAAGGTAGTGGTGAGTTTCTCAGAGCAATGTTGTGTCTAGATTTGGGATGCCTAGGGCCTTGATCGGTGATAGGGGACTCATTTTTGCAACAGATGGTGGAGGCCTTGGTAAAAATATAACATCACTCATAAGGTATCTAGCCTATCATCCCAAACCAATGGCCAAGCGAGAGGGTTTCAATAGGAAATCAAGTCCATCCTCGAAAAGAAAGCTAGATAAGCCGAATAGGAAAGATTGGAGTCTTAGGCTAGAGGATGCTTTGTGGGCTTATCGTGCGACTTACAAGACACCTATTGGTATGTCCCCATATCGATTAGTGTTTGGGAAGCCATGTCACTTGCAGTAGAATTAGAGCACAAAGCCTTTTGGGCAATCAAAAGTTCAATATGAACTTAGAGCGGGTCCGTGAGGAAAGAAAATTACAATTGAATGAACTAGATGAAATCGGAGGAGAGGCTTATGAAAATAATTTGTCTTATAAGGAGCGAGCAAAAGCGTGTACGATAAAATGATTTTGAGGAAAGAATTTAAAGTTGGTCAAAAAGTCCTCTTATTTGACTCCCGCTTGCGCTTGTTTCCCGGTAAATTGAGGTCCCGGTGGACCGGTCCCTATTTGGTGAGGGAGGTATTTCCGCATGGTGCGGTTGTGATCTCTAGTCTCTCCGGAGACCAAGAGTTTAAGGTAAATGGGCAAAGATTAAAGCCCTATTTTGATGGTGGAGATGTTAATGTGGAGGATGTGGAGATGATGGATCTCTACGATCCTAATTATGATTGATCCATATGCTTTGCCGGGGGCTTACCCGGCATTTGGTCTAGCTAAAGACGGTAAGAAGGGGCGGCTAGGGAGGCAACAGGGGGAATTTCGTTATTTTTTTATCTTTGTTTTATTTCTTTTCACTTTATTTTTGTGGAATTGGTGCTACTTAGGTATTTTTGTGTGTGGTGTTGTGCAGGAAAAAGCAAGGAGGAAGTCAAATGTTAAGAGCGGCCGCTGAATAGGCTAGCCATGCGCCTCAATATCAGGTGTGGGAGGCCAAAATGTGCCAAAGTTGAGCGCCCGCCCACTATCTTCATGCGCCCGCCTCAACGGAGGTAAAAACAAGTCAAGTTACAGCATTTGAGGCGCACGCCTCAATCCATGCCATGCGGCCGCCTCAATTTGTTCAAAAATAGCACCAAGTTACCGCATTTGAGGCGCACGCCCCACTATCTTCATGCGCCCGCCTCAAGTTGTCCAAAAACAGCCCAAGTTACAGCATTCGAGGCGCACGCCTCGATCCATGCCATGCGGCCGCCTCAAGTGGTTCAAACAAATTGTGCATAGCCCCAGTGCTTGATGCGGACGCCTCACTCCGCCATGCGGCCGCCTCGATGTCGAATTCTGGTTTGGATGTCCGGCCCATGAAAGGAATTGCACGGGTTAAACCAAGTCGGGTCGGACTGAGTGCTGAATTGGGTCAACTATTTAAGGAAACAGAAGGCCGGATACCCTCACCCAAAAACAAACGCAGCTCTCTTTTCTCTCTCTCCTCTCTTTTCTCTCTCCAAAACCGGCGACCTCCATTGAAGCCGGCGAAATCCTTCCCCCTTCCACCCTCCTTCTCACCAAACCCCTTCTACAAAAGTTATTCCCCTCTTCCTAAGCTTTAAGATTCACCGAACATTATTCAAATCCGGGCGATTTCATCTAAAACCCTTGAGTTTTCCGGCGAGATTTTGAAGTTTCCGGCAAGATTTTGCAGATTCCGGCGAAGTTCAAACTTTCCGGCCATATTTTTCCAGATTTTGTTTTCATCAAGGTTAGGAGTCTCTCTACCCATTCCTTGTGGTTCCAATTTGTGTTGAAGAGTTGCTTATTGTGCTTGAGTTATATTGTTGCTTGAATTGAATATGGGAAAAACAAAGGAACAATCGAAAAAGGGAGGAGGAAAATCCAAGGAATCAAAAAAAGCAAAGGCATGATGAGAGTACATCTAGTGCCCCTCCCCGGAACCCTTCTCGTTGTGAGGATCCCCATGACTCCTCAAGGTTCAATTATTACCAGTCCCAAAATTATTTTTACTTTCATACGAATAGGGCCATAATTGGGGAGAGAAAGTTTAACATTGGATCATTTGGACTTACCGCTAAATTTGGGTTTCGAAAATGGCAACGTTTTTGTGACGAACCTACGGAGGAGGGAAACAGTTTGGTTGTGAAAGAATTTTACTCGAATATGAATAAAATCCCCACGGAGCCAGGGCATTCCTATGTGAGGGGAAAGGCGATAAAATTCAGGAGTGAGGACATTAATAGATTTTACGGGCTTCCTAGAGTGACTCGAGAGGAATGTGAGTATGTGCAAGCCATGAATGGGGATTGGCGGGTGTATTTTGCTGATGTGGTGAGGACATTGGAGGGTAACCAACTCCAATGGACCAACAAACCGGATGGTTCGCCCAAGTTTGTGATCGAGACTCAGTTTAATTTAGTGGCGAAGGGGGTTAACAAATTTTTGTGTTCGAGGATACTTCCGACATCGCAGCATTTGAAAGTTCCGTGGAATCATGCAGTATTGATTCATTTGATTATCAACGGAGGATATATTTCTTTGGGGCATATCATTTCAGATCATATGCAAGATGTGGGAGAAAGTAAACGGAATGGATTTCCGTACCCATCACTGATTACGGGTTTGGTCAAGGCTGCCGGGGTTCAGTGGAGTTTTGGGGGCGACAAAGTGAAGATTATTAGGCCCATCTCTCGAGATTCCCTTGAAAGCAATAAGAGGGAGGTAAGAGGGATGAATGTTAGAATTGTCGAGGAGCAGGTTGAGGATGAGGCTGAATTTGAAGATGAGGGGGATGACGATGAAGATGATGATGATTATATGGAGGAGGCTGAGGATGTTGGTTACAGGGCTGCAGTGCAGGTGATAGTGGCGTGGATCGTTTGATTACTCGTATGGATAGGCAGTTTGCTATTTCTATGGATCGTCAGGAGCAGATCCACGATTATTTGGTGCGCATGGCACCACAGCATGATGACGGGAGATGGCAGAGGTGGCCATTTCCAGAGAGCAGCTCCAGTCAGCAGGGTCCATGGGACTATCATTTCAGGCCGCCTCAGTAGCTTCGAGAGGTATCCCTACCCCTGTCTTACTTATTTTATACTTCTGTGATGCATATGGGACTATGCATGATTTAGTGAGGGGGTGGGGTGCATGTTTGTTGTTGTATATGTTTATTTCTTTAAAAAAAAAAAAAAAAGAAAAGAGAGGCTAAGTGAAAACCCGAGAGGGCACTTAGGCAAAAGGAGAGGGTGTGAAAAAAAAAAATAAATAAATAAAATGAATGAAAGAAAAATGAGAGTCTAGGTGAAAACCGGAAACGGCACCTAGGAAAAAGGTGAGTGAGTGAATTTCTTTCTATCTTTTATATATCACTGGAGTTGGAGACATAAGGGAGGATTGGAGCGTAGGGTAGGATTGTTTATTTTTGGCGTAGGAGGTCTGGTTTAGAGGCGTGAGGTTAGAAAATCCTCGTTTTTCTCTTTTTGGTGATATAAGGGGTGTTGGTGTAATTCACGAGGTAAGTCTTTGCTTGGGCATAGACTTTATTTTTGAGGGAGTAGTAGTGTGAGAATAGCGTGGGGGAAACATAGGACATATTTAGTTCCCCCTAGCTTTTTGTTGTGTGGGCCTTAGCTTGGATGTCCCGTTTTTGCATATTTGGAGTTGGGGTCGAGCTAAGGCCATTGGTACCATTGTTATTTTTGGAGTGATAAGGAGCGGAGTTCCATTCTCCGAGTATGTTGATTGAGTGGGTTGAGTTTGTTGACTTTTGATTTGGAGGTTTAGAGGAGATTAGGGGTCATTTTCCTCCCATGCTACGCTGATTAGACCGATGCTTAGAATGGGGATAGGATATTACTCAGGGACGAGTAATGGTCTAAGCGTGGGGGAATTTGATGTGGCAGATTTCATTATATGTAATTCCCTAATTTTCTAGATATTTTATCATTATTTTAATGTAATTTAGATTAGTTTGATGTAATTTTGAGTAGACTATGAATTGGTGAGTTTGTGGGAAATCTTTGTAATTTCGAGACATATTTTGAGTGATTTTGTGTTGTCCCTGCAAAAGTTTATTAATGTGGAAGATAAAGTTGCTAGTATCGAAGTGCGAGTGGACCAAACGCTGAAAAGCTGAAGTTCAAGGATCAGATTACAAAGCAGCAGAGTTCGAGAATCAGAAGGAGAAAGGTTGGAGTTTCAGGGACCAAAGTGAAAGATAAGGATTTGGAAACTGGTTTATTTTTGGCATTAGATGGTAGGAGTATTTGGATGTTTATTATTAAATATTCTCTTTCCTTTTCTTTGGAGATTTTCCTTTTTAGTTTAGGTTTTGGGAACAAGTATATATGCTTGTTTTAACTTCAGAATTAGGCGGTTTTTCTACTAGTCTTCTTGCTTAGAGATCTCTTCAGTTTTCATGGAAGCTTAACTTCATTGCTTCGGATTTGGATCTTGAACCGTTTATTTAATTCAATTGAGGTATTTATTTCTTTATTTCTTAATCCATATTCATAGTTTTACTTGTTTTTAATTGCTAGATCGATTTTAGGGTTTTGAGATTTGATCACCCTCTTTTCCCTTGTAATTGATTTAATGCTAATTTAATCTTAAGCCTGTGTCAGATTAGGATTTTTCACAAGTAGCATCTTTGAGATTTATGCATGTGTCATGGTAAATTGAAAAGGGGGTAAAACTAGATTTTGTTCTAATTGCAAAAGATTAGTGAATTCATTGATCTTAATTTCTTAAAGCTCTATCAATCGTTATTGTGAATCTAGACTGTGTCAGTTAGGTTTAGGTAATGATTAGGGGAATAAGTGAGTGTGTCACTGCTTATAACCATTAATAAGGAAGAAATAGGGATTGAAATACATCTCGGATCAAGTGAATAGGGAGGAAGGGAAAGAAATTATACCGATGATATTGGATTGATAAACGGGGACGGAAACAAATCTGAAGTGCTTGCCTTTAATTGTTTTACAACTTAGTTTTAATTCCCGTTTTAGGTAGTTAATAAAATAAAAAATTAAACCCCCAATCTTGTCAAGTGACAATTGTGCAACCGAATAACCGTTCTTCAGTGGATCGACCCTGGACTTGTCCTAGCTGCAGTCTTGTAGTCGAGTCTTGTCTTGGTAATTAATTTGTAGGTGTGCGACTTTAGCCTGTCACCAAGCGAAGAAGGAGGATGAGTTTTGGCTTTACATTGATGTTCAGAATGACCTTGTCTCCGACAATGGGAGCAATACAATGGGGCGTTTTCCACTTCAATGGTTTGCCAGAAACTAGGGTATAGAGATCCACAATCAATCCAGACTCGGTTAGGGAGAGGCTTAGAGAGATCAATTTCAACACAAACTCGGGCAACACTAGGACGGGTTAGATTAATTGTAGGCTGATCTAACATCAAAGGCCGACCGAACAAGGATGCAATGGAAAAGAGAGTGGATTTGTTAAACAAATAGATGGGTAAACCATGCAGAGAAAACCAAACAGGAGCTATGGGGCTTTCCACATCCGGTCTGAAGTCGGGAGACCATTTAAAAACCCTCATAGGGTATCGCCCAAGGTACCACTGATCTTTGATCCAAAGCCGCTGGTAATCCTCTTCATGATACACTTGAATGACAATGTGTTTGGCATCAAGATGCCCGACGTTGAAAGCTGCCTTAAGACCGAAGGTGTGAAATTGTTTTCTAATGGAATCCATGGAAGGGCGTTCGTGAAAGAACTTACCAATGAGAGTGTGTTGGAAGGGTTTTGCAAGAGCTTCGATAATCTCTATTGAAAGCTTGAGAGATAGTTCTCCTTTGTAGGTTGAGGGAGGGATATGGAAGGAAGTATTATTGAGGGATGGAGGGGGGGATGATAGAGCGGCAGCAAAGGACTTGGGGGGAGCTGGATCCGGCGGGGCAGGAGGGGGCTCCATCATGCCGGCGGCCAAAACAGCGAAAGGAGAAAGTTTTTCAAAATCGCACCTTCAGTGCGTGTTTTAGTGCGTGTAGGGTTTTTTTTTTAGGTCTTATATATTTGTTTTAAACAACTAAAGTAAATTTTTTGGGGAAAATGACGAAGATACTATTAATGAAGGAAAGGTGTGTGGACAAAGCCACTGCTCAAATTTGGACATCGCAATGAACAATTTAAATTTGTCAAAATTTGGCATCACAATGCACAATTGAAATCTGTCAAAATTTGAGTATCGAAATACAAAAATCTCAGCTCAAATCTAGGCATCGTAATACAAAAATTAGGCCTCACAAACACTTTTGAAGCCCAAAACAGTGCTCAATCAGTGTTTTTTGGCCTTAAAAGAAAGACATCATAAGGTAAACTATTGTGTCTTGTAGATCGTATCGAGAGTTTCGATTTAATATGCGGTAGGTCATGTGGTTCATTAGAGATCAAAAGTTATGTCATGCCGACGGAAGAGTCGTCAACTTGTTGATTTCTACTAGTGCATTAGTTTCAAAACTGTCGTAGAAAATGAAAGGAGGTCAACGATGGAGAAAAGAAAGATGGAGACGAAATCGGTTGGTAAGCGGATCTGAGAAAGAAGACGAAGGGGAAGAAGAAAGCTGAAGCATTAGGTCGTAGACAATTTTGGTTGTAATATGTTCATTGTTATAAGCATATTTTTGCCCTTGCTGTAGGTATAGCTAGTTAGTTTCTTGGGAGATAATCATGCTCGTCCCTTTTGGTGAAATTATAACCATCTAGGTCCCTTATATTTGTTTTAAACCACTAAAATAATCTTTTGGGGGAAAATAATGAAGATACCATTAATGAAGGAAAGGCGTGCGGACAAAGCCACTGCTCAAATTTTGGCATCGCAATACATAATTGAAATCTGTCAAAATTTGGCATCGAATGCATAATTGAAATCTGTCAAAATTTGGGCATTGAAATACAAAAATCTTAGCTCAAATTTGGACATCACAATACAAAAATTAGGCATCACAAACACTTTTGAAGCCCATAATAGTGATCAATCAGTGTTTTTTGGCCTTAAAACGAAGACATCACTAGTTAAACTAATATGTCTTGTAGATCTTGCTGAGAGCTTCGATTTGATAAGCAGTAGGTCATGTGGTTCATCCGGGATCAAAAGTTACGTCATACCGACGAAAGAGTTCTCAACTTTTTGATTTCTTCTAGTGTATTAGTTTCAAAACTGTTGTAGAAATTGAAAGGAGGTCGACGATGGAAAAAAGAGAGATGAAGACGAAACTAGTTAGCGAGCAGATATGAAAAAGAAAATGAGAAAGATGAAGAGGAAGAAGAAGACTGAAACATTAGGTCGCGGACAATTTTGAAACAAAATTGTGAAAATAGACTTTTGCGGTTTGAAAAAAATGGTAAATGAGCAGTTACAATTTCAACAAATGGTATCAAGCCGTAATTATTCCAAGTTTATTATACAATAGGTTAAGTTTGTACTTTATATTTTTGACAGTATCAATAAGAATTCTTTATTTTCCCTTTTTCTCCTTCACACCAATAACTATCCCTTCCGTCGGTTTACCACGCCGTCCATCACCATAAATGGTGGTGGTCTACAAACTCTTCCCCCTCATGCACACAAAAAGTAACAGTGTTGATCTTTTAAGTTTGCTTGGAAAGTAATACATACGGGTGTATATCAGAACCACGAAATCATGGAATCCATTTGGTTTGGTTTGGTTTCGGCCTAATATGGTTCAGTTTCGATTTCAAAAATTGACAAACAGTCCGGTTCAGTTCACAGTTTTTGATATTAAACCAAACCGAATCTATATATTTTAATTTACTTTTTATATGAAATATATATTACTCCCTCCATCCCTAAATTAACGTTCTCCTTTCCTTTTTCATTCGTCCCAAAATAATTGTCCAGTTTGAAACTTACTTTTTTAGAACATCACTTTTACCACTTTATCCTTACTTTTCACCATACTTTAATTATGAGCCACATACACATGGGCTTTAAAGGAAACTACACATTAAACCAATATAAATAATCAAGTCAATTGTATTTTCTTAATCCGTACGCCGAGTCAATTAGTATGATAATTTAGAGACGGGGGGAGTACATAACATTTATTAACTATTATATAACATTTATATATATATATATATATATATATTTACTAAACCAAACAAAATTTTGATTCTTAGAGGATTTTTTATTTCATTGTTTGTGTTTATTTTGCAATTTGTATTATTTTATTTATGATAATTTACTTTCAATAGGTTATTTTCCAATGTTTGATGTTAATTCCATTAAAATGTTATTTTTATTTTTATTGTTAATGTTGGTTAAGTTGATTCAAAATAATTTATATGAACCATAAAATCGAACCAAACCAAATCAAATTGAGCAGTTCGATTCGTTTCCAAATCTTATTCAGCTCAGTTTGAAAATTTTAAAACCAATAGAGGGTGGTTCGATTCGTAATTTTGGCCAAAACCAAATGAAACTGAATCACGTACACCCCCCTTAATTCCTAAGCCATTCCTAAATGCTTCGTGTCTTCACTGATTTTTGTTTGGATCCACCATTGCTCTCAATAATAAGTTCAAGTCTCTAATTAAAAATAGTGATCAAAATATAATAATATTATCTCATATTAGTTAAGAAATGATGTTAGTAATAAAAGTTTTTTTATATAAGATTTCCACTATTATTAACAATAAAAAAATAATAGTAAATGATTAATATCACAATCTCATATTAACTATTATTATATATTAGTCTTAGCTAATGACTAAAAAATAAAAAGTTTCAAATAAAATGACGTGGAGATTTGAGGATTCAATATGTGTCACTACTAGAATTATCATCACCAACTTTAATATAATATAGTATGAATTTGATTATTCTCTCTATCTCTTTATTACTTTTTGATTGAATCATTTAAAAACAACGGCAAACACAGACAACCAAAAAATTGATGATTCACAATTAAATAACAACAGACAAAATACACATTTATAGTATACAATATAAATGTCATATTTGATATTTGACTGTACGAAAAAATTAATTAATTTCATTATAAATAATATACAATTTTTTTAAGTTTTATGTGTATGTAAAATCAACGTTAAAATAGTACTAACAAAAATAATAATAAAATAATAAAAATAGCAGTATTAAAAAAAATTGGAGACCAGAACGACCGGCACGAGCAGGCCCGCGTGTAGCCCCATACACCGACCACCGAGCACGCAGCACCTTAGGTCATCAGGTCCACCACAAGCCGACCCAAAAGTTCATAAATGATGTTAGTGCACAGTAGTAGCGCATGACCACCTTATAAATCAAACACAAGTCTCACATCTACCCAATGTGGGGTTGGGGTATTACATTCTCCCCCACTCAAATCCTTGACGTCCTCGTCAAGGCCAAATCGTACGGCCGAATGTACCTCGGGCGATACAGGAGGCTCGTATGGGGATCAAAAGGTGGCTCAGGCCATGGCAAAGACTTGGCCCCGCACAAAGACTTTGTTCCCACATTTTCTAGGGACCCGTCGTCAAGCCGACCGAGAGCCACATGTAGCTCACACATGGCCCACAGACGGCACCTTGGATCATCAGGCCCACCACAAGTCGACCCAATAGTCCATGGATGATGTTGGTGCCCAGTAGTAGCGCTTGGCCACCTTATAAATCAAACACAAGTCTCACATCTACCCGATGTGGGGTTGGGGTATTACATTCTCCCCCACTCAAATCATTGACGTCCTCGTCAAGGCCAAATCATCATCGTACCTCTGCAGGAGGCTCGACGGGATTAAAAGGTGGCTCCCACCTTCGCGGTGTAACTGACTTTGTTCCCAAATTTCCGGGCGGAACCCGCTCGATACCATTTGTAACGACCGAGAGCCCGAGAGTCCGGTACATGTAGCCCACATACCGCCCACTGAGCCAAAGCATTGGGTCATTGGGTCATCGCCCCTACAAGCCGACTCAAGAGTCCATGGATGATGTTGGTGCCCAGTAGTAGCACATGGCCACCTTATAAATCAAACACAAGTCTCACATCTACCCGATGTGGGGTTGGGGTATTACAGAGGCATTAAAATAGAATATTTTAAAATAGTGCTAAATGCAGTATTAGTCCCTGAACTTTGGTCAAACCCATCATCAATCTCCCAACTTCAAAAGTGATCACAATTGACTAAACATCACCATTTTTGTTCACCGCTAGTCCTTAGCGCTAACGCTGTCAGTGTATTGTCGTTAAATGAGTATGTGTCACTCACATACATAAAAATTGATGGCAAATAGACTTTTTCATTTCAAAAAAAAAAAGATCAGTTTGTTATTATCATCAAAACATGGGGTCATGGATAACAACATCAAAATAAGGGGGCAATTGAAAATTTTAATACCCAGTTCATGTTTACCCAGACTCCCTCCCGATCTCTGCCATTGGCCTCAACCCTCTCAATCTCTGCCGCGCCATCTCCATATGTCCCCATGTCCTCTCC
The DNA here is from genome assembly GCA_013146195.2 of Codonopsis lanceolata. Classification (NCBI taxonomy): domain Eukaryota; kingdom Viridiplantae; phylum Streptophyta; class Magnoliopsida; order Asterales; family Campanulaceae; genus Codonopsis; species Codonopsis lanceolata. The sequence continues at coordinate 128,961,132 of CM028377.1, forward strand.
TCCCCTCTCCCTAACATCATCTACGTTTTCATATTCCTCCTCCGTGAAGCCCACGTTTCTGGCCACCAACTCCTTCGCGTCATCCATGCTTGTCCTCCGCAGCACAAATTAAGTTCAAGGCTTTCGCGATGAGCAACCCGCCCATTAGAAAATGAATCATGTGTACGGATCCCGATCTCATTCGATAACTTTGCATGCACATGTAACCCCAGAAGCCTAGAAATACAATGTAAGCGAGAAACTTTGTGAAATAAATCGTTGTAAGTAGAGTCAAGTCGACGGGAAGGTAATCATTGATGCCGCCTGTGTCTAGGTTATATATAATTCAATATGGACGTTCATGGTGACTTGTTATTCGGTGTGCAGCTGACGAAAAAAGGGAGTATTCATTGGAGAGGTTAACCGGGAAGTATTTATTTGCGGAGGAGAGTGGTGACAGGGAAAGGTCGTGGAAGCTAAAGAGGAAGGTGATGAACTAGGAGTCAAAATTTTCACATGACCTCCTTATTTTTATGATGTTATCCATTGCCCAATGTTTTGATGATGATAACAAACTAACCTCTTATTTTAAATAAAAAAAGTTTGTTTACCCTCAATTTTTGTGCATATGAGTGGTACATGCTCACTTAACGGTAATACATTAACAATGTTAAGGCTAAGGACTAGCGGTGAACAAAAAGGATGATATTTGGTCAATGATGATCACTTTTAAAGTTATGGGTTAATTTTTGTGCATGTGAGTAGCACATGCTCACTTAACGGTGATACACTAACAATGTTAGAGCTAGGGACAAGTGATGAATTAAAAAATTAGAGATCAATCAAAGAAAGAAAATTTCCAACCAACGGCTAGCGTCAAGAAAATAATGTCAGTTTGATTTGATGGTAAGTATTAAAGCTAACATGTAATGTAGTTAGGGCATGCGTATGTGTAGTGGTGGGAGTAAAAGCTTTTTGTAATAGTAAAAAGGTTTATACCAACAAAAGTTTTTTGTAATAGGTAGAAAATTTTTAACAATTTGTAAAGTTTATACCAATAAAGTGGAAGATAAAAGATTTATATTTAGTTGTATGTTATACTATAAAATCTTTTAAAGGTTTATGTGAATGTAAATAATATATTTAAAATAAAAAAATTTATAAATTGATAAGGTGTTATACTGAATAAACATTTTAAAAAGTATATGAGTAAGAACGTTCCTATCTAATTAATGCCTCTTTTCCTTTCTTGGTACTAGTACATTGTAACATTGGGGACCACACACGTGACATCCCATATAAGACGGAGGAAAACTTACTTTTCAAATTAAAGACTAAATAGGAAATAAAGTGTGACCTACTAGTCAAGTTGGTATCAAAATAATGTCATTTTAATCTATATATATATAGTATATAATAATAATTATGATTTTTTTCGATTAAAATGTTTTTTTTATAAATAGAAATTCAAATATGACATTTATTATGTATTGGAAGTTGAAACACTTAGTTTTATTATATTTTTCATAATTTTTATATTAAACATTTAATTAACAAAGTATTGAAAGTTAAAACACTATGTTTTGTTATATTTTTTAAATATATATATAATAACAAATTTGATTAGCACATCCAAATATAACAAGATCACGTCAAAATGTATTTGTCAAGAATAAGATAATATATATAATGATAAATATAATTTGCTTATGTCAAGATTATTAGATAACCAATGTAACTACTTATAAAATAAAGATTATATTTACATACAAACACATACAGGTATTGATAAGTAAAGCAAAAAAAAAAAAAACATAAGAAATTGTTTTAAAAAATTAAATATCATTGAAGGGAATGTTTTTTTTTTCTTTATTCCAATATGCAACAGAAACAAGAATAACAATTAAAAAAAACTCATTATACTATAAGGTGACTATATTGATATTAATTTACTTGTGAGTTTTTCCAATACAAATTTTATCCATATGAGTTAAAGAATATAATTTGCTGAATAACTATGGATCTTTAATATTTAGTGAAAATGAGTTTAGTAATAAGATTAGGAAATTAAAACTCCATATGTCCCTAAATTATGATAACTAAACTATAATTAACTTATTAATATAATACGTAATTTCTTTTTAAAATCATGTGCATATGTCACAATTATTAAAGTAATAAAAAATTAAAAAATTAAGAACTTGATTTGAGGAATGAGGAATTCAACCAAGTTCTAGTTTTCCCTGACAAAGAGAAGTTTGCTACCGGAGATCGAAATTTGGAACCCGTCGCAGTTTGTAGTGGTATTGATGGAATTTGAAAAGACAATTCAATTCAATGATCGAAAGAAAGTCGTAATTAAATTATATATACATTAGGACTTTCTTTCAATCATTGAATTGAATTGTGTTTTCAAATTCATATATATATATATATATATATAAAATGACTAATGCACATAATACATTTAATTTTTCGTCTAAATATGCTAACTAAAAATAGATCATCATTAAATAAGTCTAACTTTTAAAATCTAAATTACATTTAATGTTAAACTTTTGCTTTGAGAATTAAAAATAAAAAAATATCAATATTATGATCAATATCTCTTCGCATACTTCTTTACCTTGGTTTGTATTTAGATTTTTACAAAAGCTCTTCATTTTCTGCTTTTTTAAATCAAGTTAATTGAATGTAATAACTATATTTGTTACAGGAGCAGTCGAAACATCACATTGGTAATTGAATCACTTAATTTTTGATTTCTAAAATCAGTATAAATTATAGGAAATTCATTCACAATCATATTCGTAAAAACAAAAAACAATAGTCTCCAAAATGTCGCTCTTATTCATATTAGTGAAACAAATCAATCTAAGCAAGTTGTAATGAGCAATGAAAATTTGATTAGTACAAGTTTACAATGATATATTTTTATTTAAGCGGTTCTCCTTAATTTATTATTTTAATTTTTTTCTTTTTGATTTTACTTATTATTTATGTATAGTTCAATTGAATAAGATATCTTACGTGCGTTTAATGCACGGGTACAAAAACTAGTTCTAATTAAAACTTAGAGTTGATCTAACTTTTAAGCAAATGGTACCAATAATTTTTTCAATGAAACGACTATCTAACCCTTATGTAAAATCAAGTGGAAAGTTCGTGGCAGGATGGTGGGGGTGTGCGAAGTGAGCGATCGAACAGGGCTCCAAAAATTAGGGGCCCAATTCTATGGAAAATTGTTATGTAGAGTCTAACTTGATTTGTTTATTTATTTTATTGGGGAAAATTCAGACCAGTCCACTTTTTGAAATTTCTAACCTCGTTAGTCTAGTTTTATTTTCAACCAGAAAACACCACTTTTGAACGCGAAAAGACTGCAATACCCTTAATGAGCAAAAGTCGCGCTACAAATAAAGACGAGATGCATCGCAGTTTACATATTTATATACCGCGCTGCAGAACTATCAACAGTCAGAAATAAAAGACAAAACACACAAATTGGTCACCCAACTTTCTCTCTTTTTGTAATTCGATCACCGAAAGTTTGAAATATTTATTTTGGCCACCCAACTTTAGTCTAGTTGCAAGCGAGCGCATTTTTTGGATGGCCGTTAGATTTAGGCGTTAAGTCATATCAAATATCTATTTTACCCTGTAAATACAATTTTTTGTCTACTAGAAATCTAAAGGGGTCTAACTGAAAACACAAACAAAAAGAAAGAACAATTATAATTAAAAAGGGGTAAAACTATAAATAATAAAACTTTTGGGTTATTTGGGTCAACATGTCTGGATCAATAATTGTTGATCTTCATTTATCAATTTAGAGCCTAATTTATTATTTGAGACATGACCCTCAAAATGTCAGGCTCTGGCTCGTGGGGACACTTAACGTGCTAAAAACATGGACTTAATTTTTTCAAATTTCAGTTTAGGGACCAACCATTATAAAATCGTATAGCAAAGGACGATTTGGCTAATTCGATCTAAAGTAAAATATCTTGGCTGGTTAGTTAGTGGGTATTTCTTCCTCTGATTACAAATGTAGTCTGAAAACACTTTATATAGAACAACGAGACCAAAGAAGGAGGACATATCCAACATGAAAAGCTTAGAAAGTAATAAGTGCTCGTTTGTTGCAGCTTATTTTGAGTGGCTTTTGGCTTTTGGCTTTTGAAAAGTTATATTTAGAGTGTTTGTTTCAGCTTATAAGCCATAAGTCAATAAGTAAGGTACAACACCCTTTATACATTGAAAAGCCAAAGCCAAAAAGCCAAAATTTTAAGCTATTTTTGGTTTTTTTTAAAACATGAAGACAACTATTCATTAATAAATATTTGATTATCTTCATTTCATCCTTTTATGAAATATACATAAAAATATGAATACTAATTTTCAAGTTTTTTTTTAACAAATAATTATAACGACTCATTTTTCAACAAAAAATCTATCGTAATCAGTTCATTCCAATTATATATAGGTCATGTAGGCTGAGGTTGGAAAGCAGAGAAAAAGATCAATGGAGGGAGAGGTATACAACTTCATGTGGGTATGGATGACAATATTGGTATCTCTCATCTTTTGTCACACAATAATTGGCAAGAACATCCCACAAGGTACAACTAGACTCCTTGCCTTAATTCCAATCATATCCCTCTTTTTCTTGCTTCCTCTCAATCTAACCACAATGCTACTTTGTGGTTTAACCTCTTTCTCCATAGCTTGGCTCACTACCTTCAAGCTCCTCCTCTTTGCCTTTGGAGAAGGCCCTTTATCTAATCCCATCTCACTATCCCAATTTGTCCTCGTGGCTTGTTTACCCATCAAGTTTATAAACGACTCGTTTCCTCGAACCATAGAACAACCTTCCAATTTCAAGACAACGGGAAAGTCATTTAAACAAATTTCCAAGAAAGGCCGTAAATCCCTTTTGAATTATGCTACCAAGATTATGTTGTTATGTATTTCACCAATGGTCTATGATTTTAAAAAAGATATTCACATTCCACAGTTGAAAATGTCATTGTATGGCCTCTACATTTATTTGATCCTCGACGTTGGACTAGCCATGCTAGCGACCTTGGCAAAAGCTTTAGTTCAAGTTGAGATTGAGCCGCAGTTTGATGAACCTTATCTAACTACGTCATTACAAGATTTTTGGGGTAAACGGTGGAATCTAATGGCATCAAGTATTTTGCGGCCCACCGTATACTTTCCGATCAAGTCCATTTCGATGTATTTGATGATCCCAAAGAAGTGGGCACCAATACCGGCTGTTTTCGCTACTTTTTTGGTGTCCGGGTTGATGCACGAGCTGATCTTTTACTACCTTGGACCGTTAAAACAACCAGGGGAAGTTACATGCTTTTTTATAATTCATGGGGTGAGTGTGGGTATTGAAATTGTTATAAAAAAAGCTTTGGATGGGAAATTCAGGTTGCACCCAATTGTATCCAGGTTATTGACATTGGGATTTCTGCTGGGTACGAGTTTTTGGCTCTTCTTTCCACCTCTTTTGCGGTTCAAGGCGGAGGTTAGAGGTTGCCAAGAGGTTACAGCTTTTTTAAAGTTTGTTAGGCATGGTAAGCTTTTTAGTCCATATCATAGTCCTTGCCCTATTGATATATGAAATCTTTCAAAGTTTTAAGAGTAAATTTGATGGACAAATTACAATTATGGTTGATGGAGGAAATCTAGCTTTAGTCAAGTTTGGCCTTAGAAATCAATCAATTAAATTGGGTCAGTCTAGGATAGAAAAAAGCCATAAGTTTTAGTCCATATCAGTGTTTTAAAACTCCCGCTTCTCTGCTGCGACTTTCTTAGTCAGCAATCGATCACTGCATTTTTATTTGTGATTTGTGGTATCGATAGGAGTAGGAAGAGAGAAGAAGGAGTGGTAATGGTGAAGCAGAGGAAGTATTAGGCTAATATCTTTTTGTTTTTAGTTATAAAAACTTGACTTGTTTATTCTTTGGGGTTGTTGAGAATTGAGATTAATGGTAGGTTTGCATATTTTTGTTCATTTTACAAATATAGACAAGTGTTTGATAAAATGACAAATATAAAAAAAAAAATTTGTATTCAATGTGTTTGATCTTTGATGTAAATTATCAAAAAATGGTAATTATATCTTAATTAGGCCGCTATTGGCCTAACGATTTTTAGTCCATATCATAGTCCTTCGCCATAAGCCTTTTTTTTCCTCCTCCTCCTCTGTCTTCGTTCATACTAAAAAATCCTCAAACCAAGAACAGGTCCATTACAATTTCGCATTTAATAAATCATAAAAATCGTTTACCTTTCGAGAGTATTGCCTCTGAATCCTCACAAAGAGACCATGCCCCTTCGATCCATGTGACCTGACCAAGTGAGGTGAGCTTATGTTGTATAATGTTCCACCTCCTATGATTCTAATTATCAAACGCTCTCATTCTTCTCCCGTCATGTCCCTTTCGTTCCAGAGCATTGATAGACTTCTTTCTCACATTCTATTTGTTCAACCCTAGACTTTTAAAAAACTTATAATAGAAAACTTCTGGTACGTTGGTGTGAAAATATAGGAAACATTCAACCATTCACTTAAATATTTTGAAGTAATTTTATATTTTAGGTGCTACCAAATTTTTAATGGCAAAAACTTAAGTAAGACAATCTTATGGATTTTTTTGTAAGACGGATCTTTTTACCCCACTCATTGTGTTAGTAGGTTAAACTATAAGATGGTGGGACTCCGTTTTACGAATAAAGATTCGTAAGACTGTACTCTTACTCATTCTTAATGGTGCAAGCTCAAGTAATGATATAAATGAAGCTTAGAATTGCAATGGTTGCATTTGCTACTGTTGCTTCAACATTTAGCCCTTTAAAAGAAGAGAATTGAATCCTTGGCAATAAAGAAAACAACCTTAAGGAGAAAAATTAAAAACCTCAAGTAATGATATTAATAAAGTCTACTACATTTATCAAAAAAATTACTCCCTCCGTTCCTAATTTATTGTCCTGATTGACCTGGCGCACCGTTTAAGAAAATTTATTTGACTGAATTATTAATATTGGTTTAATGTGTAGTTTCTTTTAAAACTCATGTGTATGTGGCTCATAATTAAAGTAGGGTGAAAAAGTAAGGGTAAAGTGGTAAAAGTGATGTTCTAAAAAGGTAAGTTTTAAAGTGGATAATTATTTTGAGATGGACGAAAAAAGAAAGAAGAACGATAATTTAGGGACGGAGGGAGTATTTATCTATCGTGGGTGTTACGTCCGCGGGTGGGGTACCCCCTAACACACTTTTTCATTGCTCATTCAGCTTTTTGTCCATAATGTTTGTACGGAGGAGTTCTTTTGGGCTGAATAGTGGGCCACAACACAACAGAAGAAACCCTGCTCTAATTGAACCATCTGCAGCCTCCCTTTCTCCCTTTCCAATAAAATGCAGTGAGATATACTCGCTTCTCCCCTAAATTATTGTCCTCTTTTTCTTTTTCGTTCGTTTCAAAATAATTGTCTATTTTAAAATTTACCTTTTTAAAACATCACTTTTAACACTTTATCCTTACTTTTTCACTCTACTTTAATTATGGGTCACATACACGTGGACTTTAAAAGAAACTATACATTAAACCAATATAAATAATCAAGTCAATTGTTTTTTCTTAAACTGTGCGCCAGGTAAGGGTGAGCAAAAGTTTTTCGAAACCGGACTGGACCAATGGAACCAGACCAGACCAGTCAAAAATGGACCGGACTAATACTTTAGATTGGTCATGGATCTGAATTTTTACAGAATCGGACAATTGGGTCGGTTCCCGGTTCCAGAAACCAAAAACGCAGAACCGGACTGAACCGGACAAATGTGTATTTATTATTATTTTATTATATATAATATACTAATATAGTATAATTTATATATATATATATATATATATATATATATATATATATATATATATATATATATATATATATAAATTGATAAGAAGATAATAAAAGGGATACAACTTACAACCTAAAGAAAATATATAATAATTTGATTCAATATTCAACCAAATTTCCTTATTTGATTAAAGAGAAAATAGGAGAGAAAACATTGTTCTTCCCTATTAATTAATTTTATGCCTCTTTTTGTGATTCCAAACATTATTAGTTTGAAAGATTGTTACCTGTAAATTAATTAAATTAACCATAAGGGGATCGAAGAGGAAGATGACTTGCAATAAATTTTCTTATAACTTTCATTTTCATTTCTCTTTATTAATTTGGAAGTAATAATTTTTACCTTTAGTTTGTTTTCACAAGAACAACAAACCCAACAAAATGTTGTATGAAGGAAGAGCATGATTTAATTATTGATCATTATTTTTTAGAAAATCTAGTTATCCTCTTGATCAAAGATATGCATCGTATTGGTCCGGTCCTGGTTCTCGTACGTTTCAATTGGTTCTGAACCGGACCAATGTATTGGTTCTCAGACATATTGGGTTGGTCCTGGTTCTATATTTTTTAAGAACTGGACTATTGGTCTAGTCCTGGTTCTCTCAGTTTTTTCAAAAAAATGGATCGAACCGGACCAAGCTCACCCCTAACATCGGGTCAACTAGAAATCTAGAACGATTATTTATGGACGGAGGGAGTATAAAATAGTTGTCGAGAGGTTTTCGATCGTGGATAAGAATTTGGTACGTGGAAACTACAAAAAAGCTTCTCTAAACAGTTTCATTATTGTGATGCTCTAATAATTTTATAATTTATATATGTCTAAAATGTATACTTTTCCCCTTTTTAAATACGAAATAATATTGGTAACTTTTTATTTGGCAATATGTTAAAAAAAAGTTTTACGTTAGTAGAATGAAACAATTTTTTTTATTTAGCAAATGTTGTTTACAAGGGAGTGTCTTTAATTTATATTATATATGTTTCAAGTAAAGAGTTTATATTTGAAGTCTATTTTTTTTAATAAAATGATACTTTTAGTAACTTATTAGTAATAAAATAACACTTTTAAATAAATAATAAACTCTTTACCCAAGGAAGTAACAATTAATTTTTTTCTCAAAGTTAACTCAGTTTCCTAAAGGGTCGAATCTTGATTTCTTCACTCAAAATAACAAACATCTCAATTGAAAAATTGAAATGCCAAAACAAAAACTTAACGAAACTTTAAGAGTAAGTCTCATGTAAGACAATACGGATCTTGATTCGTAAGACGACCTTACGGATCTTGATTCGTAAGACGGAGCTCCACTCTCTCACAGTTCAACTCATCAACATGCGATTGGTCGGATAAAGAAGATACATCTTACAAAAAGTTATCCTAAGACCGTTTACCTTAGTTTTTCCCGAACTTACTCCAAGCATTAGATGCAGAACCACCCAAGCAAGCAAGTTATATATACAAACCAACGAGCTCTAGCTCAACTAGTACTATTCACTTCTTCTAATGGAGAGGTCGGGTGTTCAAGTCTCACTAGAAACATCCTGAACTTTACAACTCTCAAAAGAGAGTTCGGGTGTTCAAGCTTCTTCAGAAATACCGTTGTTATTCAAGCTTAAAGGTCCGTTTAGTATTCACTTATCTTGCGGAGGTCGAATGTTCAAATCCTCTAATCTTAACTATTCTAAACCGGAAAGGTGCATTCATGTGTTCAAGCCACACCAAAAAACATCTTATATATAATTATAACCTTTTAAAATATTAAAAATAATAAAAAATTAAGAATTGTATTTCGGTCTATATTAGCTCCAACCTTTAAATAAATAAATAAATAAATAAAAAGCTATACCAGACGATGTAAATGGCCATCTAAACCTTTTAAATGTAGCAACCTGTCCATCACCGGTGATCACCTAATTGACTATAAACCCACATACTCTCTCTCTCTCCCTCCCCTAAGAACCCAACAACTCTTTAATTGTCTCTACCCTACATTCTGTAAGTAGCTGTAAGCATTAAGTGACGATAGTTCTTGTCTTCATATGCATGATAGCCATAAGTGCATGAAAAATTATAAGTGGGTAAAAATGCTTACTTTTATCCATTAATTAACATACATGGAAATATATGGATGTAAATGGACAACTTCCTATGGTCACCACCACCTCCGGCAACTAACTCTGTCCGCCACAACCGCCGACGACAACCTTCGACGACGAGATGTACATGGAATGGAAGTGTGGGGCAAGTGACCCCACTAAAATTTATATTATTATATTACCTTACAAATTTAAAAAAAAAAATTCATGCAGTAATTGGTAAAATTTGTGACTCAACTAAAATATTTTTCTAGATTTGTTACTACCAGGGGCCGATGTACATGTACCGTACCGGTGTACATGTATACCGCTGGGAAAAATAATATGGGAGTAGGTTTATAGTTTTTGACAATTGGATCCCTTCAAAAATTTTCATTGAACCCTGTGTCATTGAACCCTGTCTCATTCAATCTCTCTCCCCCTGTCATCTTGGGCCCTATCCGCCCACCGAGTATCGAGCCCCCTCCCCATTCTCGGATTCTTTCATTCTTCATTTCTCCCAACTCCCAACTCTTATTCCCTTCCCACTCTAACTATTTAATGTAACACTCTCTCTGTATTCAAAATATTATCCACTTATATCAAATTACAATATTTTTGATGAGTATGAGATATATTACGGATCATTTAATCAAATACATCATATTGCATCAATTTAATTACATAATTCAATTTTGCATCGAGTTACGTTAATTTTAATTATCTAATCCAATTTTGCATCGTGCTACAAAAATTGATACATCGCACTGCAAAATCATAATGAACAAGATTTTCATGTCCTCTACCATCTTCTTCATTCTCCTCCGCCATAAGCCTTCTTCTTCCTCCTCCTCCTCCGTCTTCGTCCCTACTGAAAAATCCTCAAACCAAGAACAGGTTTATTACAATTTCGCACTTAATAAATAAATAAAAATCGTTTACCTTTCGAGAGTGTTGCCTCTGAACCCTCACAAAGAGACCATGCCCATTCGATCCCTGCGACCTGACCAAGTGAGGTGAGCTTATGTTGTATAATGTTCCACGTCCTATGATTCTAATTATCAAACGCTCTCATTCTTCTCCCGTCATGTCCCTTTCGGTCCAGAGCATTGATAGAAAACTTCTGGTACGTTGGTGTGAAAATATAGGAAACATTCACTTAAATATTTTGAAGTAATTTTATATTTTAGGTGCTACCAAATTTTTAATGGCAAAAACTTAAGTAAAATCGTCTTATGGATATTTTTTGTAAGACAGAATCTTTTACCCGACTCACTGTGTTGGTGGATTGAGCTATAAGATGGTAGGACTCCATTTTACGAATAAAGATTCATAAAACTGTACTTTTACCTAATACCTACTCATTCTTAATAGTGCAAGCTCAAGTAATGATATAAATAAAGCTTAGAATTGCAATGGTTGCATTTGCTATTGTTGCTTCAAGATTTAGCCCTTTAAAAGATAGGATTGAATCCTACGCAATAAAGAAAACAACCTTAAGGAGAAAAATTAAAAACCTCAAGTAATGATATAAATAAAGTCTTCTTCTTCTTTCTCCTCTCCTCCGTCTTCGCCCTTATTAAAAAATCCTCCAACCAATGAGATATCTATTACTCCCTCCGTCCCTAAATTATTTTCTTCTTTTTCTTTTTCGTCCGTTCCAAAATAATTGTCTACTTTAAAACTTACCTTTTTAGAACATCACTTTTACCACTTTACCCTTTTTTCACTTTTAATTATGGAAATACATAAATACACATTAAACCAATATTAATAATCTAGGGCATTTTTATACTTAATATATTAAAAAAATTATTTATCTTTGTGTTAGGTCCTCGAGTGGGGGTACCCCCTAACACACTGTTTCATTGCTCATTCAGCTTTTTGTCCATAATGGTTTGTACGGAGGAGTTCTTTTGGGCTGAATAGTGGGCCACAACACAACAGAAGAAACCCTGTTCTAATTGAACCATCTGCAGCCTCCCTTTCTCCCTTACCAATAAAATGCATGTAAAGTGAGATATACTCCCTTCTCCTATAAATTATGGTCCCTTTTTTTTGTTTCCGTTCGTTTTAAAATATTATTCATTTTAAAACTTATTTTTTTTAAACATTACTTTTACTATTTTATCCTTATTTTTTCAATCTATTTTAATTATGGGTCACATACACATAGATTTTAAAGAAACTATACATTAAATCAATATAAATAATCAAGTCAATTGTTTTTTTTTAAAATTATATGACAGATCAACTAGGACGATTATTTAAGAACGGAGGGAGTACAAAATAGTACGTGGAAACCACAAAAAAGCTTCTCTAAACAGTTTCATTATTGTGATGCACTAATAATTTTATAATTTATATATGTCTAAAATGTATACTTTTCCCCTTTTTAAATACAAAATAATATTGGTAACTTTTTATTTGGCAATATGTTAAAAAAAGTTTTATGCAAGTAGAATGAAACAATTTTTTTATTTAGCAAATGTTGTTTACAAGGGAGTGTCTTTAATTTATATTATCTCAGTTTCAAGTAAAGGGTTTATGTTTGAAGTCAATCTTTTTAATAAAATGATACTTTTAGTAGTTCATTAGTAATAAAATGTCACTTTTAAATAAATAATAAACTCTTTACCCAAAGAAATAACAATTAATTTTTTTCTCAAAGTTAACCCGGTTTCCTAAAGGGTCGAATCTTGATTTCTCCACACAAAATAACAAACATCTCAATTTAAAAATTGAAATGCCAAAACAAAAACTTAACGAAACTTCAAGAGTAAGTCACCAATAAGACGATATGGATCTTGATTCGTAAGACGACCTTACGGATCTTGATTCGTAAGACGGAGCTCCACTCTCTCATAGTTCAACTCACCAGCATGCGATTAGTCGGATAAAGAAGATCCATCTTACAAAAAGTATTTCTACGCAATAAAGAAAAGTAGAAAACAACCTCAAGGAGAAAAATAAAAAACCCGTTGAGAAAGGTTGAAGGATTACTGTCTAAGGTCTTTGCGGGAAGTGATTTTATTGAGAAAAAAATTGCAGTGCAAGTATCACCATGCAATAATAATGCAACAAATCTGCTACCTTGCTTATGGAAAACATGGTTGTTGATTTGTTGCATTATTACTAGTTAGTACGAGTGCGATGCATAATTTTAATTAAAAAAATTCAAAGGTTGTTTACAATAAGATAATTTTTTAAACTTGTTATAATTACAATTTTAAATTAGACTATTTTGAACAAAACTAAAATAAAGTAAATATTGAAATTGATCATATGAATGGGTAATTGAAAGATTTGCGTAGAAATTTTATGTAGATAAAAGAACTTAAATAGAAGTAATTAATCCGTCTTAAAATTATTGTCATGTTTGATCCGACACACGGATTAAGAAAAATAATTGACTTGATTAATAGCATTGTTATAGTGTGTGGTCCTCTTTAATACTCATGTGCATGTGGCGCATAATTAAAGTATGAAGAAAAAGTAAGGGTCAAATTGTTATCATAAAAATGAAAATTACAAACAAGACAATTTTTCTAGGATGAAAGAAAAAAAACATGACAATAATTTGGAACATAGGGAGTAATTAATAGATATAGATTAATCAGTAATTTTCTGTTGAAATCAATTCTTTTAATAGAAAGTCGTCACGTGGTAGCAGTCATGACTTCTGTTATCAGTAATTAATATTTATTCGATAGCTTAAAGATTAATAGAAGAAAAAATTAATATAAAATTTTCATGTGAATAAACTATATAAATCAAATTGTAAGGAAATGAAAATGGATGATAATTGAGGAATTTCAGTCAACTTAAATTTATATAAATTAAATAAGATAAAATCTAGTTTTAAATTAAGCAATATTTAACCAATTTTTTTTCTCATTTTACATAAATTTGACACGTGGTGCACACATGACAACAATGATTTATGTTTTAATATTTATTACTAAATTAATAAATTGGATACTGATACCATATGAACGTGTATTACCGTTTTACTCCATATTTACTCATTTGTTGGGGGAGGTCATTTAGGTTTTCTCTTTAAGGGTAGTTGAGTTTTTTTTTCATGTTTTGTTGGCAACATCCAACCGTATCATGGGGTCAACGTACGAGAATATGACAATAACAAATGGTTTTACATGTTGATGTGCCCGACACAACACCGGACACGAGCAAAGCACGTGAGACTCCACGTGTCGATCAAGAGCTTAAATACAAGTCAGGAAAGGAAACATGTAGTGAGCTTGAGCTCGGTGGTTAAGCCCCGAGCAAAAAGAATAACCGATCAAATGCATCCATCTTAATCCGTTCATTCTAATCTGGTCGGGGATGACACGCCTCCCCGACTAGGGGTTGTGCCAGGGAATAAATGGACAGGGAAATGCGAGCACACAAGCGTTCGATCGGGCAGGACCATGCCCACCCGACCAAAGACACAACTACCTAAGTAAACTTGCAAATGAGCGTGCTCGCCCGAAATCTAAGCAATCACTTTGGCAATTACGGATTCAACCAAATTGATAGCCATCAATCCCTACTATCTCGCGACTACTGTGAATCCATCCAGATTTGGCTCCATTTGGGTTATAAATATCCCATTGCACCAATCATAAAAGGTACGCTCATATACACACACCGAAACTCTATCAAATTTCCTTTGAGACTTGACTGTTACTCTCATGCCAGAGTGATTTAGTGAGGCTTTGTCTTGCATTACTACTAAAGGTGTTTTTCCTTTGCATTTGATAGGTTCTACAAAAGATCCAACCCAATACATAAGCCCATATATCATACATTCAACGTTGGATGGCTCAAGACAAATTTTTGCATCATAAGATATCGTCATCTACAGCATCACAAATAGAAAAAATATTTATCGCATAAGTTTATTGCATACCAATGTCGCCACTTACATGCCCGGTAACACTTCTAACTAGCTAGCTATTTCCCCTCCTCTCACTCACACATATTTTAGCACTATCACTTTTAATGATCAAATATGATACGACTATTTTCTAGCAAGCATGGGATCGGTTATATATGTAAAATATAGTTAATGATTAGTATCTTAATATAATAATTCATTTTTAGTACAGAGTAAAAGGTGTTAATGGGATTGGTTTTGGCTAATGACTTGCAAATCACAAAGACCTTGTTCTCCTTGGCCATTGAGGTGTGGCTAGGATCATGATTTGGTAATTTGAGTGGTTGTTTCTAATGATTAAAAAAGTCAAGTAGAGAGAAGCTTGGTTGGACTAAATAGAGTAAGAGATGTTCTCCTTGGCGATTTAGGGTGTGACTAGTATCATGATTTGGTAATTTGAGAAAGTGTATGAGCCCGGGACCTCTATTGTGTGAGACTAGCATGATAACCAACTATACCACCCAGACATATGAACTCGCTAGAACAAGGGCTTAAACCTCTGACCTTGTGGTTAACAACCACACGCTCTAGCAAGCAAAGCTATTCCAACTTTGTGAATTGTTTTTTTGTAAAACGTATCCTTTTATCGCACCGTGTTGGTGGGTTGGTGTAGAAGAGTGGAGCTTGCTTCAATAAGATCCGTAAAGCAGATTTTAGGAGACTCTCTACTTTTAATGGAGGGAGTGATTGAAATCAGGGCCGGCCCTGACACAAGACAAATGAGTCCATGGCCTTGGGCCCCCCAAAAAACCTCAATTTTTTGGACCCCAAAATCCCAAAAAACCCTACATATGATTAAATTATTATTATTTTATTTCACAATTTCACATTTGTTTCTTGATTTCTTCCATTTGACCTAGCTTATAGTTAATAGTTATAGCTTATAGTTTATTAATTAATTATTAATTAGTATTCAGTGATCAGTGAATCATTTGCGGTTTACCCCAATTTTTATAGTTTTTTCGTTTTTGACTTCTTGGTATTTTGATAATCTAATTGAAATTTTTAGTCATTTAAGTGTGTGAATGAGTGACTTGTTGGTAATTGGTGGTATTCTAATTGAAATTTGATTATTTGAACATATACTATAATTTTAAAATAGAAAAATTGAGATTAATAATTAATTTATGTTAATGGAAAATTATACATCTACTATAATTATATACTAAAAAGGAGAAATTATACATGAAAAATTGTTTGTTTGTTTTTTTTTTTTTGAGTGAAATGAAGTGTTTTTTTATTGTTTTTTATGTTTGTTTGTTTCTTTAGTTATTCAAAAAACATATTACAAAAATTGTTATAAAGGAAGGGCCCCGTTCGAGATGATCGGTCTTAGGGCCCCGATTTCACAGGACCGGCCCCGATTGAAATTGTAGTTTTTCCTTGGATAACAATGGAATAAATTGGGAGAGAAAGAAAATGGGGCTGGTGGCTGCTACTCGTGTTCTACCTCTTCCTTCTTCTAAATCTGCCAAAGTTACCCTCCTTTTCTCCTTTGGTTTAATTTCATACTCCAAGCCCAGGGGGTGAAAGTGTTAAAAATAATGGAAGTTTTTGGCTGAAAATTGGATCACCCAAGGTTGAATGATTTGATGGGAGACGTGACCAACTGCAGGGGCAACAAAAAAATGGATTCTTTATTTATTTGCATTGGTATCTCCTGTCTTTTGGAATGAGCTCCAGCGCCCCTAGAACTCAAAGTGAGGCTGCCAAACGCCCTATCCCTCCAAACTTTACGATTTAATCCTAATTCAGCCTAATCTTTTGATCAACTTCATTTTTCTTCACGATATTGTCTCCCTTGAAACCTCGTATATCTTTGAAATACCTACATGAAGCACAAAATACATAAAATAGGATCACAGATGCAATTAATCATTAACCAAAGTTCAAAATAATCAATAAAATTTCAGAAAAATAATAAAAATAATAGGAAAATTTCAAGCTTATCAAGCATCACTAATAGAAGATGAAATTGAGTAAAGAAAATGAAAGGGAAAGGGATAGATTAGGCAAGAAAAAGAGAAAATGTGGACGAAGACGATAATGGGAATTTTAAGAACAATTTTATTAAAGTAGACTTGTGGTTACAAAAAAAATGGGGTAAAATTATGGCCGGTCCCTTTTTCGAAGTTTCTAACCCCAAAAGTCAATCATTCTTTTTTCAACAGCAAAAGACCATTTTTTGAAATATTGTTTCGAAAATGTCATCGTCTCCTTGTTGGAAATATTAAAAATGATTAATTATTTAAAATCATTTTGTGTATATTCCCTTTTACATTGGATTTGCTTATACCCATTACTTAAGCCTTAGTAGATTGCCTATAAACTTATTTGTTAATAGACTATGTGCTACACACTATTATTCAACTTTATTTAGACTGTTCAATAGCTTTGTTAGCTGAAAGCTAGAAGAAGCTGAATGTTGGAAGAAGTTAGAAGCTGATAGCTGAAAGCCGAAAGAAGCTGGAAGCTGCAAGCAGGAATCTAGAGCTGATGTTTACTTTGGTATGTTCTAGCAGCAGATACAACCTTATTTTCCCTAAAACACAAAGGCAACATTTTAGTAGTTCAGATTTATGTTAATGATATTATTTTTGGTTCTACTAATGATGTTTTGTGCAAGAGATTTGAAAATCTTATGAAGAACAAATTTGAGATGAGCATGATGGAAAAACTCACATACTTCCTTGTTTTGTAAATCAAGCAAACTGAAGAAGGAATATTTATCCATCAAGCCAAATATACCAAAGAGCTTATAAAGAAACATAACTTACTAGAAGCAAATTTAGCAAGTACTCCAATGAGAGTTGAATGTCATCTTGTTACAGATGAGAAAGGTAAATCAGTCAATATGACTTAATACAGAGGTATTGTTGGATCTCTCTTATATCTAACTTTTAGTAGGCTAGATATTATGTTTGTTGTATGTATTTGTGCACGTTTCCAAACTGATCCTAAAAAACTCACATGATAGCTGCTAAAATAATTATAAGGTATCTTATAGATACTGAAAAAATTGGTATTTGGTATCTTAGACTCCTCTTTCAATTTAATAGGATATACAGATGCTGATCTGGCAACCTATAGAGTTAACAGGAAAAACATAAGTGGAACATGTCAATTCCTTAGAAGCAGACTAATATCTTGGGCATGCAAAAAGTAAGCATTAGTTTTTACATCAACTACTGAAGCCGAATATGTAGCTGATGGCAGCTACTATTCACAAATTCTCTGGATGAAGCAGCAGTTGATGGATTATGAGATGTTAATGGGAACTTGTCCCATAATTTGTGATAATACATATGTCATATCTGTGTCTAAAAACATGTCATGCATTCTAAAACTAAGCATATAGATATTAGATATCACTTTCTTAAAGATCATGTTGAAAAAGGAAATGTTATGCTAGAGCATGTACCCTCTGAATTTCAATTAGCTGACATATTTACAAAAATTTTAAAATCTGAAAGACTTAAATTCTTAAGAGGAGAATTAGGCATTCTTATTCTTTGATTCACATATTTGTTTGAGAAACTAACACATGCAGGAACTAGTCTGAATCTAACATCTTCCAGCATGAAGATGATAGACAGCAGATGCTCAGTATATCATCATCATCAGAAAATTGTTAAGTAGGTAAATTTTTCCAGCTGCTGAATTCAGATTCTGCACAAGTAAGCTGTTGAACCCTTAACTCTTGTTGAACATGTCTCAATAACTTGTTTCTTTTCAAATTGTTTTATTGCAAAATTCCTTATTTACTTATACTCATTTAAAACACATGGATTTTTGAATTAAAACTCAATTGTCCATGCTTAAAACTCTTTTTTTCTGATAGTTGACATAAGTGTTAGCACAAACATGTCATCAACTTTAAGTGATTTATTTTATATCATCATTTAATGATTCAAGCAATACCAAAACTCTCAAAATACGTTGACACTCTCTTAAAGAACTGTAAGTGCATTAAATTTTGATGAACCACCTTGTTACTTCAAACTATTCTTTCATCAATGTTTTGCTTCCTATCACAACCACTCAGCTCTATCACATTTTGGTATAAACATATGTACTTATCACTGCATATCATATCTCCTTTATTAAACATTCTTTAAAAATTGTATCTCAACTTATCACCATCACTTTCCTACATAAACCCTCAAAATCTATTTCAAACTTCACTGATTTCAAAAGGCTCAAACTTCATATTGCTTACATCTCTATCACTCTTACTTTTTAGTACTTCCAATACAATCTAATCCTTAATTTAACCTTCACGTATCAAATCTATCAGGTTCTATGGTAGATAACATCTTTTTTGCCTGCAACACTCCTTCATATGAAACTATTGTTCCACCTGCTGAACCTCATCCCACTCAAAATTTTCCCCCTATCTTTAATCCTACCTTTCATCCCATTTATTCTCCCTACCAAAAGAATCATATTCTCATTCGTCCAAATTAGGTCTTCCCAATTGATAATTTACCTTTGTTTATTCAAGCTCTTCTTACATTTCATGAAGAGAAAAAGGAAGAAAACCCCATAATCAACCCAGCTGAGTATGTGGACATCAACTTCAAACGAAAACTCCATGTTCTTTATCCTCATACCCCTATCCACCTATCTCCAGCTGATCTTGCCATCACTTATGGCAAATACTTTGATCTTCTAACACATCACTGGAATGTCTTCTACCTTTCAAACAACAGATTTGTTCAGGATGAACTAATCTTATCTGTCTGGAATATCTATAAAGTGGTCTATAATGTTAGTCTCTTTTCTTATAATGACCCTTACCTTATAGGCAGACCATCTACTCCAGCTGATTCCTCGATCATCAAAATCCTCATCTACCTAATTTTGTTCCATCTAAACTAGACACCATCCAGTAAATGGCCGTGGAATTCATAAATGATTGTATCTGTGATGCTAAATTTCATAATAGGGCTCTTCAACTTCAGTAGTTACCTCATACAGGAGAAGCATCTACCTCTACTCATCCTCCTCCTTATCTTCCAAAAAATTCTTCTACTGCTAATTTCAATCCTCCTCCTAACTCTCCTCCAGATCTACCTCCTAAACCACCTGCCAATCTAGCCAAGCATGTGCTGCTACCTCCTATTTCTTCCAAACATCTAAAGCAAGCCTTCAAAAGACATAAATCATAGAAGCATTCTATAAACCAAGATATCTCTCAACCATATGCTCTCAAGCCAATCTTTATTGATGATTTCTCATAAGCTGATACAGAACCTGCTCCTCCATCCATTGATATTCATGCAACTCTTGAATACCACACTCTTGTCCTGCATCACCAAAATAACTCAACTAAACTCCATTGTTCCTAACATTAGAAACACAATTTCCACTGAAGTTCAGGCTGCCATAGCTATAAGTGCTCATAGAGAAGCCATTATGCACGACTGAAATTCCTTATTAGCTTTTCAACAAGACTGGGCTTTAAGGGTAGAAAAAACAGAAGCTACTTTATTTAAACCCCATCAGAAGGAGAAAGTGCAGAGAGCAAAAGTTGATGCTTATCAAGCAAGAGCTGAAACATATCTGCAGGAACTCAACGAACTGAGGAAAAGAGCAAAATGAAAAGAAGCTGCTTATTTTTTATATATTCTTCTTCTACTAACATTTTATGAAGGGATAAATGGTTTTTACATACTTACTTTTACTCTCTGCTTAAGATGAATGACTTTAAGTAAATAAGAGGAGATTGTTGAATCTTGCTTGATTAAACAAATTTACTTAAAACCATTAAGACAACTATTTTACTTTGATTATATCCTTAAACTGTTTTGGTTAGACTTTAGCAAGTCTAAAGTATATCTGCTGAACCTTCAGTAGATAGATGTCTTAACGACTTTCTCTTAGCAGCCCTCTTAACTTGAGTATTCTTCCTACGAAAAGACATCAGCTGACTGCTTATTACTCTTGAAGTTATTGTAAGTCCAGTTGGCAACTGACAAGGCTAGTAGGGGGTGAATCGCTTTTTAAAAACTTTGAGGATGGATTTGAAAAGCTTTAAAAGTTTGTAGCGAAAAATGTAACTTTGTCGGTCAGCTGATATGGTCAGATGGCTAAAGCGTCAAAGAAGCTAACACGGATAGAAAATTGGTCAGCTGGCTGACACACTTAATTTTCTATCTGAAAATAGATCACTAAATATAAAGAAGGAACTTGAAGAACAATTTATCAAAACAAATAAGTAAACAGTTTATGTAAGTAACTGGCTGACACTTAAGTAGATCAAGACTTCTTAAGTGTTAGATCAGTTTGTAAGAGCTGATGAAATAACTGACAGAGAAATTGAAGTGGTTCACAGTAAAACTGCTACATCCACTACCAAGTTGGTCAAACTTGGATTTTTGAAGTGCACTAATTTTATTAAAAATCTAGATGATCTCTAATGGACCAGTGTATAACAAAAGACCAGTGTTTATGGAGTATGATTGAATAACAATCAAACTCGTAAGACAAACTAACTGATTTCTAAAGAATCGGAAATAAGTAACTCAATGTTTGTCTAAACAATAACTAGAAAGTAATTATCAGTGATGAATATCTAGCTAAGTTTTCAAGAAGGCTAAGGCACAAAGAGGATTTCTATGAGAGTATTGACGCTTCAGACTTCTATATTCTTCAAGAGATTCCTGTGGGTATTTATAGATGAATTTGAGGTACAACCCGTTAGGAATACATTTGAATTTGAAATGAGTTTATCAAATCAAACATATCTTCTTACAAGATCATAGAGATCCTGTTGAACATATGATCTATCAAAACACAAAATAGGAAAATGTCAGTACCAGGGAATGTTTAAACAAAGAAGGTAAAGAAGCTGGCACTTTAAAAACTATGATCATCTAATCTAAGTGACTGACAAAAGTTAAACTGCAAGCTGACCAAAATAATTTTAAGGACTTATAAGTTCTTGACTGACAAACGGTAGAATGAATTTAAGCAAATTTAATTAATACAAGATTCAACAGTTATCTATCTACTGATCACTATCTTATATTGAAATCTCTTACCTTCACGAGCTAATATTATATTATTTAGATGGTCATCTTTTTCAATAAAAAAAACTATTCACATGTCCTATCAATGAAGACTTTCGTGTAAAGTCTTAAATGTTATTCATTTTTATTCAACCTAGCTAACCACTCTCTTTATGATTTCATGCTAGGAAATGCTCTGTCTCTCACTCTGCCATATTTTTGGGCATTCAATGACAGATCTTCTCCATCATTCCTTCAAACAACTGAAGATCCAACGTTGCTCTCTCAAACGGCTGCAATCCTAAAGATCTCTATAAAGTGTTTAAGCAAGGGATGAAGTAGACACCTTCAAACAAATACGTGATCTAAATTCAAATATTTCAAATTCTTAAAGCACTCTGAAAAATAAAAGGCAGTTGAATCCTTCATTCAATCTTAGAACTTCATTCCTTCTTTGAAATGCTTCTTCTCTTATAAACACCAACTAGATAGTCATTCTCATGTTAATCTTTTCTAGTTCTTGTTTGAACAATCTCTGTGTAGTTTGTTCCTTTATTCTTTCTATCTTTAGGAAACTTTTGATTGTTGCACGAGTTTGATTATTTTTATAATCATACTCCTCAAACACTGGTAAAAAGGAAACTTTTGATTGTTGCACGAGTTTGATTATTTTTATAATCATACTCCTCAAACACTGGTTTTTGTTGTACACTAATCCGTTAATGATCACATAGAATTTATTAAATCTTAGTTCACTTCAAAATCCAAGTTTGACCAACTTGGTAGTGGACGTAGCAGTTTTAACACTGTGAACCACTCCAAACATTGTGTGTTGTCTATCTGTTGTTTTTACTCTCTACACTCAAGTAGCTGTTATCTACTTAAGTGTTCAACAGTTTCATTCTTGACTTATTTACTTAGATGATTCGATATATTGTCCTTTAATTCAGTCTTTATATTTAAGTGATCAAAATAAACCAAACCAAACTGTTTTCAAATTCAGCAGCTGCTACCTGCTGATTTTACATCAGCTGCTGAAAACTTATCTTTTCCGCTGAAATTTTTAAAGGTTTTCAAAACAACCCTAAAAGTTCATAAAAGGCTATTCACCCCTCTAGCCTAATTTCGTTGCTTAATGGACTTACAGCCTTGAATTCAAGATCAACGTTACACGTGTCACTTAAAGAGAGTTTTCTCTTTCCTTATTTCTTTATTTTTTAAAGTAAACTTACTGTTAAATATTGCTCTAACTACTTAAGTCTTTAAGTTTTCAAGCATTGAACTATTCATAGAAGACTTTTTGTCATCACCTTAAATGTTTACAGTTTAAAATATCAACTAGTCAACCACCCTCTTTATTATATCATGTTAGGAGATATTGTCTGTATCTAATTCCCTTATACAAAATCTATGTGTTTTAAATGAAAAGATCTCACCATCATTTTTCAAGGATTCAAAATTCAACTTTTCTCTCCAACGGCTCTAAATTGAAGATCTCTATATAATCGTTTGAAGCAAGGATTGAAAAATTGAGTTGAAGCTATCATTCATTACTCACACGATATTCTCTCTTTGATTTGCTTCAACTCAGAATTGGACACTCAACTTATTCTTTCAAGTAATTCTTTCCTTGATGTGTACAGTCCTCAAACACTTACTAGATAGTCTTTCATATACTATTCTTTTCTAGTTCTTGTTTAAACAATCATTGTATTCTTCTTTACTTCTTCCAAACTTTAAAGGAATACTTGATTGTTGCACGAGTGTGATGATCAATCATACTCTTCAAACACTGGTTTTTTTGTTGTACATAGATCCATTAGTGATCACTTAGAATTTCAATATATTTAGTGCACTTCAAAAAATCCAAGATTGACCAACTTGGTAATAGACGTAGCAGCTTACATTGTGAATCACTCATAAATACTCTGTCATTTATCTTTCATATGATAGAATTGTTCTAACACTTAAGTAGCCTCTATCTACTTAAGTGTCAGCCAGTTACATTCTTGAGTCATTTACTTAATTGTTTTATATATTGTCTTTCAGTTCATTCTTTATATATACTTATGATCTTGCCAAAATCTTTATTACTCAAACTTGTGTCAGCAAGCTAACATAGTGTATTTTGTTCATCAGCAGGAAGACAATATGTTTACTTGTTGATAACTTACCATTTCTACAACAACTTTAAAAGGCTTTCAAAATAACTCATAAAGGTTTTAAAAGTCTATTCATCCCCCCCCCTCTAGCCTTATTTCGTTGCGAACTGGACTTACACTCCTTTAACAACTCCGCAAACACATTAGATTAGAAAATCACCATTGTTGCGCAATGAAACGGGGATCGACCTTCACTACCTCAAACTCCCCCCACCTTAACTGTAACCAAGCCTTCACTGCCTTAGGAGGCAATTTCTGGGAAAACGTCTGCTATGAAGAAGTAGATCTCCATACAGACGTTCTATTGGGCGCAGCGGCCATCTATCAAAACATCCGCAAATCAAATGTAGACCTTTAGTATTTTTTTTCCCTCAATGTAGGCGGATGTTGAGCCAAACATCCGCTAACTCTAAGTGGATGTTTAACAAACATCCGCTTGATTCGGGCAGATGTTTTTCATATTTTTACATATTATTTCTTCCTTGCATTCACTTAAGGGTGGGTAATGGCTCCAAAATTTGATTCAGGGTCCAGGGAGAATGTTTGGTTGGAAGATATTCCTTTACATCTGGCTTTTCCTCGTCTGTTTCACACTATCCTCCTTCAATAATCTTTTTTTTATCATTTATATGAGATTGAGATTTCAACTTAGGGTTGTTGTAATTGAAATGAGTTAGTTAGGTGAAATGACTTGGGGGAGCCAGGGAGGGTTGTTGTAATTGAAGTTAGGGGTTTGAATGTTATAATTGAAGTGAGGGTATTATTATCAATTTGACTCTTAAATGGTGTTACATTTAGGGATTTGAGGGTTACGCTACGGGTCACTCTAATGATATTGTTAGCCCCATGTGGCTCAAAATAGGCTAGAAGGGGGGGTTGAATAGCCTTTTAAAAAACTTCTTTAAAATAAGATTTTAGATTTAAAGAAATCTACTATGTTTTGCAGTGGAAATGACAAAGTTATCAAATAGGCAATTCAACATATATGATATATGCTCCTTCTATATAATGATGCTGGATAAAACTTGAAGTAGATAATAAAGAAAGATAATAGTAGTAATTAGACACAAATATTTGAAGTGGGTCATACAAAATTGTGTTACGTCCACTACCAAGATGGTCAATCTTGGATTTAGAAATGTGCACTATTTTATCCAATAAAGTTATTACAAAATATGAACACTAATAGACCATGTACAAAATACTTTTGACCAAGTGTTTCTTGGGAGTATGATAATCTGTAAATGGAATTTATCACACTCGTGCTTTGTAATGAATACTAGAAAGAGCAAATTGAATAAAGTCCAGATGTTTAGGCTCTTCCAAGTATTGAATGCTTTGAAAAATGTAGAGCACTTAAAACCGAATGGATTGAGTAGTTGAAGCTTCAATAAATGCGATGACTTTTGTGTTATTATTTCAAGTCTTCAAGTGCTACTTATATAGTCTTGAGAGAGTTTCATAACCGTTGAGCTTGATCTGTATTTGCAACGGGAAGAACTTCAGGCATTAAATGCATTTTGAATGCATTAAATGTTAATAGCTGTTGGACTCTCATCTTATTAGATTATAATACAAAATATCCTAAGACTTATTATGTCACAAGGTTGTTTTTGATATAAAAGGGCAGGCACGAGGTTGTAGACAAAATACTAAGTCTGTGTCTTTCTTTAAAATGGAAGAAAGGACAGATAGAAAGGCCCACGTGTTCTGAAAGTCAACTTTTTTGAAGCAAATTGACTAAGGTTAAAGCAGCAGATTTTCAAATGAAATCTGTTGTCCTTCATAGTAGCAATCTTCAAGGCATTCCTAGGTAATCTAGCCACAACCTAAGTCCTAATGATCATTGTCACGCTAAATGGTGCGCATACCCTTTATCCAAATCTTTAAGGACTCAAATTCGGCTACAAGCAAATTTACATAGGTCAACAAGTATTATCATTAATATATTGTCAATACTATTTCTTCTAGTGCCATGTTGTTAGATAGTTTTTGGCTTTCTTTATCCTTTCTAATTAGGGCAAGGTTAGTTGTATCCCTCGTACTTGTATTTTATTTTTTATTATCAATAAAATTGTGCAGGATGTCGCCCATGTTTCTTTGAAAATATTTTTTTTAAATCGAGATAGTTTTTTGCTCTCACTTTACAAACTTGTGATACGATAGAAAACATGGTATGGATCAATCACTTTTCTCGACCATTGACACTTATGAGAATTATTTCGGGTTCGAGACGTTACAAATCGTATCAAAGCGGGTCTCGGTAGAAAATATGTTGTCAAATTATTTTTCATAGGTTTTAATACATCACCTATAAAATGCTTAATACAGCACTTTTGAAAAGTGTTTTAACAAAATACCCTTTACGTGATTTAATTTTTTTTATTAAATTTAAATTAACTAAAATTTAATTTTTTTGTTTTTTATTAAATTTAAATTAACTAATTTAAAATTTAATAATTAATTTAATTTGAATTAGATTTAAATAAATAAAAAAAATAAACAAGTTTAGGACTGGGTTGAAGTCAGTCTCAAGCTCAATCCTTTCCCCCTTCAAGCCCAATGCCTACCACCCAACCAGTCCCAAACTCATCCCCCAATTTGAACTGCTAACAGATTGGTTCCTAACCCATCCCCCCACACCCCATTTGGACTGCCACCCAACCGGGTACAAACTCACCCCCCATTTGGACTGCTACCAAACCGGTCGCTAACCCATCCCCCCCCCCATTTGGATTGGTACAAAAGCGGTCCCTAAACCTTTCTTTTTTTTGTTATTTTTTTATTTAAACATTTAAAAAATAAATTAACAGATAAAAATTTAACATTTGGAGATAAAAAAACTAACAATTAGAATTAAAGATTACCGTAAAGTTCGCATCAGTGGTAAATATAACATCATCATCATCGTCCATATCCACGTTTCAATACTTTTTTTGCTGATTTGCTTCCAAATTGGTAGATATTTTGGAAGTTTTAACTGATTGAAATTTTGACTGAGAGAAAAATATGTATGCATATTTTTTTCACTTACAAGAAAAATTTTACCACCTGATATTTATACTCAAAGATAGTTTTTCACTTAGTAACTAAATCAGATTAATTAATAATTTAATTGTGTTTAGTAACTAAATCAAATTAATTAATAATTTAATTGTGTTTAGTAACTAAATCAAATTAATTAATAAGTTAATTGTGTTTAAAATATTTTTTAATTTAAATTTTGTTAAATTAAATTTAATAAAAAACGAAAAAATTAAATTACGTAAAGGGTATTTTGGTCAAAAACTTTCAAAAGTATTGTATTAAGCATTTGGGATAACTGTATAAAAAACTCCGACGTATTTTACGTATTACAAATTGAACCCTGACAATTGTTTATAGGCTTATTGAAACCCAACTTATTTTTTATGTTTCAATTAGAACCCTCCGTCCATCTAATCCGTTAAATGGTAACGGTGTGCTGAGTAGGATGCCAACGTGGCATCCTACGTGGCCAATTTTATTTCATTATAAACCTTGTACAAATTTTGTAATTTCATAAAAAAAACCCTAAAATTTATTTTCACCAAATAAAGCCTTAAAATTTAAAATAAATAGTTATTTATATACTCATTTCATTTTAAGAAAATAAAGTTATTTTTTTAGAAAATAGGGCTCAAAGTATGATGCAAGTTTCAATGAGTATTTAATATTTAATACACACCCGATCCTAAATAATCATCATGTTTGATTTCGCACACAAATTAAGAAAAAAAAAATTATCTCTATTATAATATTGGTATAATTTGTATAAAATATTTATTTAATATGTAATATTTTAATAAAAATTAAAAATTAATATATTTATTTTAAAATTTATTTGTAACATTTAATATTATGTTTAAAACTATAATTTTAAATTATAAATTTTCTTAAAGAAGTTAAAAACTAATTAAAGTAAAATTTGTTACCCATTTGATATTTTAGATATTTTTAAATTATAGTTGTTTAAAAAAGGATTAAATAATTATTTGGTCCCTGAACTATACACAAAATATGCATTTGGTCCCACTATTTTTTTAAAATGTGTTTGGTCCTTAAACTCTATTTTTGTTAAGAGACTCCACCCTACGGGGTTACCGTGAGATTTTTCGTCTATATTTATTTTAAATTCCAAATTTACCCTTACATTTGAAGGCATCTTATGAAAATAGAAACCATATCTCCTTCTTCTCCCAACATGAAGATAGAGTAGGAATTGGTTAACTTTATTATCAGACAACGATCTCCCTCTATCTCTCTCTCATCTCTTACGCTACAATCTCCCAAAATCCACCATAGCCCCAGCTCCATCGCTCCTCCCCTCGCCAACTTCAAGCCCAGATCCGGCTCTCATCTCCTCCATTTCGGCGCATCTCCACCATAGCCGCCAACCTCCTTGGATTTCTTTCACCGACCCCAAATCCGTCATAGCCCCAAGCGACTTCCCTCCTGCCCCGACCAAAACCGCCGTCTACCATCGATCTTTCATTCTCTCTCTCTCTCTCTCTCTCTCTCTCTCTCTCTCTCTCTCTCTCTCCGTTCGCTTGAGATCTGTTTGCATCATCAATGGCAACAAATTCTGAAACTTTTCCCACTCTGATGCCTTCTCCAAACACTGAATAAAATTAACTGACGCTCCCAACGCCGCGATTCTAACGTCTAGATTCACACACGTCGCCAAACACCCCGAAAACACCGAATGTAAAGTATCCAGATATAGAATTAGGGTTTCCCCAATATACTGAGCCAATTGGGCGAAAATCAGCAACGCGCTCTCCTTATGCTTAGGATTGTCAGAACTAACGTGATTGAACATAAACGGCAACAGATCCGGCCAGCCATTTTCGAGGGCAACCGAAGCGGCGAACTCGAATACGGTGTCGCATAGCTTTTTGGTGATGGTTTTGTTGGATTCGTTGATGACGGCATTGAGGAGAGCCGATTTGAGGGTTGACTGGGTGGTGAGAGAGAGGGAAGGATATAGATAGGAATCGTCACATGTGAAGAGCTTGCGGAGGAGGATGGCAGAAATGGTGTGTGCCTCGGGGTGTGGGGAGAAGTGAAGGAGGTGGAAGAGCTTGAGAGAGAGGGTGTCGGGGTGGGTTTGTTTACAGAGCTTGAGTGATTGTGACCAGATGTGGTGAAACATGGCTGGAAGAGAGAGATGGGCGGATAGAGATGAATGCTGGAAGTGGCCGGGCTAAAGCCGAAGAAGAAGCGGCGTGAGGCTGGGAGGACTCGCTGCTTCGCCGGATTTGAAGGAGGTGATCGGAATAGGAGGAGATTTGTCGTGGATGGTGGGATGCAGTTGAAGTTGCAGTTTAACTTCTTTAAGAAAATTTGTAATTTAAAATTATAGTTTTAAACATAATATTAAATGTTACAAATAAATTTTAAAACAAATATATTTATTTTTAAAATGAAATAGGTATATAAATAACTATTTATTTTAAATTTTAAGGTTTTATTTGGTGAAAATAAAATTTAGAGTTTTTTTATGAAATTACAAAATTTATACAAGGTTTATAATGAAATAAAATTGGCCACGTAGGATGCCAACGTGACATCCTACTCAGCAGACCGTTACCATTTAACGGATTAAATGGACGGAGGGTTCTAATTGAAACATAAAAAATAGGCTGGGTTTCAATAAGCCTATAAACAATTGTCAGGGTTCAATTTGCAATACGTAAAATACGTCGGGGTTTTTTATGCAGTTATCCCTAAGTATTTTATAAGTGCTGTATTAAATGTGCCCAATTATTTTTTTGGCATAATATATGTTGATTCTCAAACGTTATAGAATTTTTTTTTTTGAAAAAAATTAAATTTTAGAGAAATTATTAAAGTTTAAATCTCAATTTGGTCACCTTACTTTCGACCAAAATTCATTAAGCTCACTCTACTTTATTTTTCCTCAATTTAATCACTCTACTTTCACATAATTAGCACATTCATCACTCCATCCATATATTTGGATGAAAAGTTTAATTTTGTTAAGAAAATCAAAAAATACCCTTACTAAATTTGGAGGATTTGAGGGTCTCCTCCTCCTCTCAAACATAATTTCTTATTGTGTGGCTTGAATTTGTCAACACACCTTTCAAATGTAGGGGACATTATTGTTTTTTCAATAATTTCCATCCAACTTAACTAACTGAAATAATTCTAGTGACCTTATTGACTTTCGGAGCCAAGTAGAGTGATTAAATTGAAAAAAAAAAGTATAGTGAGCTTAATGAATTTTTGCCGAAAGTAGGGTGACCAAATTGAGATTTAAACCAATTATTAAAGGAAATTAATATTCTGACCCCTCGTGATTTATCAACTAACATTCAAGTCCTCAAAATAAAAATCTTAGGGCTTGTTTGGTAGTCGGACAAGGATAAGCACATTGTTCTAAAACTCCCCGCCTAGGAGGCTCCTCTCTATCGCCGCGACTTTCTTAGTCGCTGCCTAATCGACCAAGTCGGTGTCTACGCCAAACCTCGCCGACCTTAATTTATTTTTGTAGTTTTGATTTTATGGCATGCGGTGGCCGGAAAAGGAAGGGGGAGTGGTAATGGTGAGGCAAAGAGGAAGGTAATAGGGGGCGAACTGGAATAATATCTTTTTTGTTTTAGTTATAAACTTGGCTAGTTTATTACTTCGGGATTATTGAGAATTGAGATTAATGGTAGGTTTGTATATTTTTGTTCATTTTACAAATATAGACAAGTGTTTGATAAAATAACAACCATAAAAAAAATTAAATTTGTATTCAATGTGTTTGATCTTTGATGTAAATTATCAAAAAAAAATGGTAATTATGCCTTAATTCTAAGCCTCGCCTAGGCCCCGATTATACCCCGACTAGTCCCTTAGGTGCTAGGCGCTAGTGTGTCGCCTAGCGACCGCCTAACGATTTTTAGAACCTTGGATAAGCAGTATTATTAATCACAGTACTATTAGTATCCTCGCTATTAATCTCCACTTGTATATTAGAGGTAGTTTTGATATTACAAATATTAATCCCAATTTTTTTTAGTGAGGGCGTTAATAATATCACCCTCCCCTTGGTATTAATAGTGAAGGGATAATAATTTTATCCAGATAACTCATGCTATTAATCCCGACCATACCAATCATAACTTGTTAAATGTTAATCCTATCTGGTCTTCATCTTAGCTACAAACGGGCACCTTAGGAAGCAGCGTCTCCACCTCAGGCTTCGCAGTCTCCCTCCCTGTCTTTCCCAACCCCGTCCACTCGTTGAATTCTGGGGTCTGATCGAATTAGGGTTTCGATCTGATCGATATCTTGATTGAATCGAAATGGGTTTCACAATGACAAGCCTAATATTTTTAGTAGTGGGTGTTATTGCAAGTCTTTCAGCCCGGATCTGCTTCAACAAAGGCCCCTCTGCCAATCTGTAAGCACGTTGACTTTTCAAGAAAAGCTAGTTACTTTGTTTAGATTCGTTAAGATTTTTTGTTGTAATTGCGAACTGGATTTCAATTTTATTGAAAGACTATGAATGATTTAGTGGATTATGGTTGCGAATTAGGGAGAATTCGTTGTTTGGAGTTAATTTACTTGTAGAAATGCTAATTTGGTTTCATTTTTTTAAAAGATTGTGATTTTTGGTTTGTGTTTGTTAAATAACTTGTGGGTCATGATCGAAATTGGCTAAAATTTCTTTGTTTGAAGTAAATTTCTTCTTGGGAATGCTAATTGGATGGTATTTGATTGACAAGTTCTTATGTTTGCACGTTTAGAAAATTCATGTAATTGTCTATATGCATTTTTCCGTAAAGCTGTTCCCTTTGTTGAATTAATTTGGTAGAATGGATAAGTTCGATCGCCAAACACTTTTGATCAGAAGCTTGATTGCCTCATTTTTGAGTTGCTTTGAAGCTTTATGATGGTGAGCGTTTTTCTAGCATTTTCTGGGACAATATATTGGACGTAGAATGTTCAACCTATGAATGACATTTTCAGCTTCTTCAAATGTTTAGGAGAAAATTTCTTTTGAGGTCAGGCTTGGAGGTTTAAGCTCTGAACAATTTTGCTGCTATTTTTCATATCCAGAGTCCTGGTTTACCTTTCTTGGCAACTAATGTCAAGTTTGGTTATACCATTTCTTTTCAAATAGTACATCTTACTGAGTTTGATTGCACCACTTTTTATTGGAATCCTTAAACCTGCTATATATGTAACAAACCCTGCTGTCTTACAGAGGTGTAGTATCGGCAACTTACCTGATGGAGAATTTTGGCTTACATTCTTAAAGATCATAGAAGGAAAGCGCAACTATTGCTGTTACTTTTCCTATCTGAATTCCTAGTTAAGCCTCCTTGGTAGCCTATCACTTTCGAAATATTAGGTCCTAATCGTTTTGTCATTGTACTTTCTAATTCAAGTCTTATTGACTTGTTTGTCTGTCGAACAAATCTCACAGCCTTACAGAGGGATAGTATCCAGTAACTTATTTGGCTGTAATTATGCGCTACTATTGTTGAAGAGTTTCCATGTAGAAGGAAAGGAATCTGTGCTAGTATCATAGCTGCCATAAACATATTTGATTATGTCAGATATTTAGAAATGTCTAATTTAGTATTTTTATTTCCATGCAGGCTACACTTAACACTGGTACTTACGGCGACAGTTTGTTGCTGGATGATGTAAGTCATGTTATGTATCCCGTTTACCATATGTGCTCTATTAGATAGAAATAAGCATCCATTGGAAGTTCATGAAATAATCCAATCCCCAATTCTATAGCATAGGGGACTTTGAATCTCAAGTCCCTAGTATCTTAATTGATTTCCGTCCTTGGTTACAAGAACGGTGATTTTCCGTCAGTAGTGATAATATGAGGCAGAACCGCAATTATCCTAGAATTTCTGAAATGAAACATAATATCTTGATTGCTTGGGGGTTATGAGAGTCTGAGAATGAGTAGCGGGTTGTTGAAAAATTTGTACTTTGACCAATCTTGTGATCAAAATGATCTAATTTGAGTAGCAGATTGTCGAAACATATTATCTTGATTGCTTGGGGGATTGTGAGAGTCTGAGTAGCGGGTTGTCGAAAAAATTATCTATTTTGCCATTGTAGTTTGACTTATCTTTATATTTTGTGACTATACTCATTGTTGAGCAAAATCATCAATCTAGTTTTAAATGAAGTTGCAATTTCGCCATTATCCTTAACTATCATCCAATTTTTTTAACCTAAATAGAGGGTGGGGGGGGGAACTCCCTAATAATTTAAGAACCCAAAAAAAAAAAATTAAGAACCAAAAAGCCATCTACTTTCTAACACCAGCAATCATCAAGTATCTCCACATTTCAAAAAGCCTTAGAGGAGGCAATTGAAATTAATCTTGTTAGAAATTGGATGACAGTCTGGAATAATGGCGAAATTGCATCTTTATTTAAAACTACAATGGCAATTTTGCCCTAAAAATAGTACTATAGAAAAATGTGAAGAGTAATCAAAGTAGAGTGGTAAAATAGACCATTTTTTCCTGGTGTCACCTAAGTAACTTGATTCACCTTTTTTTTCCATGGAAGGAACCAACTTCAGGAGATACATTCTATTTAGCATTAAGTAAAGCTCCAATGCAGTTCCCTTATCGTTTAGTTAGAGCTCAAATACCCGCAGCTTGGCCCTCTAAGTCCGGTTAACATAAATACTATCAGTATTATGTAGATGACTATATGGAGATTTTACAAAGCCAAACCTCATTTGTTAAGCATCTTCTCTCCTGTAGGTGGGCTATCGTATATATTGCACAGATGAACCCACTCATTGTTCCGAATCCTTAGTGAAGGGGAGTAATGTGATCTTGCAACGAAACTGCACAGGTCTCTCCGTCAATCGAAGTTTCATTTTGTACAATGGATTAGTCATAGCAGATTACTTTTTTCTGGTTGTATCGTTATTGTAACAGAGATGAAGAGTTGTCAGTGAGCAATTTTTTATTTATCTTCTGTTGTAATCCTCTTCTGTCCATTGTTTTCTTTTTTATTTATTGGAATTGTGATGGTAACAATGTAAGAATACCACGGTTATTTTCACGAAATAAATGGCATTTGGTTCAATTTGAAGCCAAGGTTTGTTTTCCTGTCACTTGCAAGTGTGTTTTCAACTGACTTTGTAGGTGCAAAATATTCCTCGGCAAAGAGTTCTCGTTTGAAAGTCAAACTTTTAAAGAAAATAAGACTTGTGGTAGCTCACTAGTAATAAAATGATTCTATTATGTCTTAATTTTTTAAAGTGGATTCTTTAAGTGAAATATCCAAAAATAGAATAGTAGACTCTTTGATCGGAACTGACGGAGTATTGAGAAATGTCTGTAAGACCCTAGTTAAGGATCTTAATAATTTTATGGGTCTAGCTAACAAATTACTAAGGTTTTAGAGTTAGGATAATTTATTACTCCTTGTGTTTTAGGAAAAAAAAATCTCCGTTTAAAAGTTAATTTTTTTAAAAGAAAATGACATTTTTAGTAGTTCATTAAGAAAAAAAAAACACTTTTATGCCTTTATTTTTAAGTGTTCTTTAAAAGAAACATTTCAGAATAGAATAATAATACTTGCCTACATTGGGAATCATTTTTACCGAAATGGGGGAGTGTTTCCAATTCACTAAAGAGGCACTTGTAGCAACTTCACTTTAATTTATGCCTTAAATAGCAATTTGGTCACCTTAATTTTATATTTTTAGCAATAAGCTAACTCTACTACTCCTTCCATCACAAAATTATTGTTTTTATTTTTCGTCAGTCACAAAATAATTGTCTTATTTGAAAAAAAAAATTAAGACATCACTTTTACCATTTTACTCTTATTTTTTTTCTTACTTTAATTATGAGTCATATATTCATGGGTTTTAAAGAAAATCACATATTATTCAAATATTAATAATCCATTCAAATGTATTTTCTTAAACCGTGCGTCAAATCAACTCAGACGATAATTTTAAGCGGAGGGAGTATTATCTATTTATTTATTAATTTAGTCATTGTACTTGAATATGTATTACACATTCATCACTTCATCCAACTTTTGGGATGAAAAGCTTTAAACTTTTGTAGAAAATCAAAAATACCCTTACCTACATCACATGTTACTCGCTTGATTATCTCTCCTTCGCCCATGAGATAAGCTTTAAATACATGTCTTTAGGCAAGGAGTTGAATGAATAAGATTGTGTGACTTCAATGTATGCATGTACACGATATGATCCAAACACAAAAAGGCATTTATATCTTTTTTATTATTTCCATCCAACATAAGTGACCAAAATGACTCCCGGTGACCAAAGTACGATTTATAGTCAAGTACAATGACTAAAATGAAAAATATATATATAGTAGAGTTGGCTTGTTGCAAAAAGGGTAACCAAAATGCGATTTAAGCTTTAATTTATTTTTCAGTTTCAATGTATTGAGATAATTTTTAATTTAACCAAATGAATTGGTTGGAATGGCAATTAAGGAATCATAGTTGGATGAAATGATCATACTGAGAGTATGATTAACGGTAAATCAAATATCAAATCAAAAAAAAATCTTAACTTACAACGGTGTATCTAAATCAAATAAAATTTAATTCTAATTTGAGTTAGTTTTATTTGGATCAATATAGGTTACAAATCAAAACCAAATCAAAAACAATCAAACCAAACGACTCAAGTATAAAACTATCGTGTTTTGGGTTTTAACGGTATGAAACCAGGTCATTTCGTACCGAAAAAAATAAAAAATCATCCCCAGCCGACAGCCCAACTTGACGACATTGTTGGATATCCTTTCCACAGGGCAATTTCAAAAAACTTTTCTACCATCATTTTCCTTGGCTAATTTTCAGCCAAAAAAATTATTATATTTTAATTTTTTTTCGTGAATTAAAGTACACATTTTTATCTATAAATAGATACTTGATTTGTTTCATTTTGATATCAGAAACATTTTCTATGATTTTTTAAGTTTTTAACCATTTTCTGAAGAAAAAAATATAAATTAAAGTAATAAAGATAAATATAGGGGGATATGTTAAAATATTAGATTTTGTGTCACGGTTGGAATGATTTTTTGGTTTAGAATTAAATGAGTATAAAATTGATTATTTTATTGGATTTTAATAGGTTGTTGTTTGATTTGATGTTTGTTTGATATTTTTTGATTTATTTGTTATCCATGCTCTGAGAATGGCGGTTGAGGAATGGAATTAGTGGTGGAAAACGGTCAAGATAGTGCCCACTTGATAGTACAAGAATAAATTGGGGGTGTCATAAGTGGGCTTGGGCGTTCATTTTCCAATTAACATAAAATTATTTTAAATCCAAAGTATTACGCAATAATGGTGATTTTCGAATCTAAAGTATTGATCGGAGCTGTTAAAGGAGAATGTGACATTTTGGAAACATTTTAATAGAGAATAATATTTATTTATTATTGTAATTATTGTTTAGTGGTAATTACATTGTATGGTTCCCTTCCTTGTATAGTTATTTCCTTAAGCATAACTCTTTCCTTGTAAAGGATTCTTGTAACACTAATTCTAGTATAACCCTAATTGTAACTCCCTATATAAATAGGTGATTTAATCAATGGAATGGAAATACTATATCGTTATTCATAATTATTGTGAACATTGTACACGTGTAACTCTAATTATAACTCCTTATATAAATAGGTGATTTAATCAATAGAAAGATTATGTCATTATTCATAATTATTTGAAATGCAAAATTGAAATATGGAGTTGAGGTTTCTTTTCATTTCAAGTACAAATAGAATCATTATGTAGGGCAAAAGTGTGATATTGTGTGAAGAGAGGAGGAATCAGATTTTGAGATAGGTAACCCTATACAAATCACCAATGACCATGTCGTCGGTACCCGTGTAGGTGGCGTGTAAAGAGAGGTTGTCAAGATCGTTGGTGACATGGTGAGAGGCACCATTGTCAAGAAGCCATCTTGGTGTCCCGTTGTCCGCTATGGACGCAAAAATGTGCTCAGGGTTGCCACTTGGAGTCATTGGCCGAGTTAGAAGCAGCGGACAGATGCTTGGTGGCGATTGGTTAATAGTTGGGGCAGCGAGCAACCGTGTGTCCCTATTGACGACATCCTTAACACTTCCCAAGATATGGTCAATGTGGTCGAGAAGCTGTTACCGAGGACTGAGAATGTTGTCGAGGTTGCGAGGACAATTGTCGAGCTGGCGAAGATGGTTGCCGACCAGACGAGCTATTTGTCAACGGGGCAGCAGGATTGGCCGAAGAAGGATGTGAGAAAGATGCAGGCTGGGACTGCTTGAGAAGCAACTCGTGGTTGATGAGTTTTCATGAAGCTCATAAAAAGAGATAGGAGTGTCGCAGCCTTTGACTACATCAACAATGTGGTGGTAGTGTGGGTCCCAACGGGCACAATAATAAGCTAGAAGGGGGGGTTGAATAGCTTATTATACACTTAAAAACTTTTAAGTAAGCTCTTTAAAAAGTACATTCAATCTATTGAAAAGATTGAAGTAGCAGAAGTCTTTCAATGATGCTAGTTCAAGTCTGCCGATAAGGACTACCGGTAGACCTTAACAAGTTACTTAAGTTTGCTGTAAAGGATAAAGATAAATAAAGTAATAAGCAATTTAATAAGTAGACAAACAGTAAAGGAATTAACACAAGTATTTTGGGATGGTTCACACTATAAAGAGTGCTACGTCCACCACCAAGCGATCAACCTTCGATTTAAATAGATTTAAATAGGCACTATGTTTTCCACTAGATCTATTACAGAGAATATTTCCAATGGATCGTGTACAAAATATTGACTTGTGTTTGGGGGTTAAGGAATTAAATATCTGTAAGCAGGATATTTAATTCGTGCAGAAGAATAGCTTAGAATGAAAACAAGAAGTACAAAAATAAATGTTGATGCACAGCTTCTTGTTGTTGACGAGGACTTCTTGATCTGTTTAGGATCTCTTGAATGCACTGAGTATTAAGACTTAGAGTTGTTGTAGATTTTTCAGAGCAATTCGTCCAGTGTATTTCTTCGCCTTTAATGGCGATTTATAGCAGAGCATTCGAGATCCGTTGGAGAAGACGAAGACTTAATCTTATTAGGTTGAATGCATTAACTGCATGGAGCTGTCAATCAAGAATTTCGTCTTCACAGATATAGAGTAGGGAATGAGTACAGAGATCTTTTGCAGAGACTGGAAGTTTGGGCAATTTAGATGTCGATTGAGAGTTGTTACGCATGCAGGTGACGCTTGTTTTCCTCTTTTCGCGCGAAGTCTTCCCCGCTGAAAGCGCTGCGGTTCGAGATGTCGTGGAATGTCTCAATTAAAATTTAAACTGATAAGGATGAACTTAAATTGATCCATTAAGAATTGCTTGACTGGACACGTCATGATTGACCGAGTGTAGACAAGGTCTACCGTCAGATGTTAAAGCTTTGAAGAGGTCTTCCGCCGAAGAGGTCTTCCGTTGAAGTCCTATAAAAGCTATACTTGGTAAAGTTCTATACACAGTTGCCACGCTAATCGGTACGCAGCCCAATTAGCCACTGATGTATAAAACTAGAGTAATGTATGAGCAGATATAAATCTAATTACAATAAGTATCAACAATCTCCTCCTATTTATATCTGGTCATCATTACTACAAATGAGGGCTATAACCGACTATGTGATAGATAATAGCATGTCTAAGAGATTTATTCATTTTATAACGGAAGACATGCCTCTATCAAACAGTAGAGCACCTCAAGTGTAAAGACTAATCTAAGTGCACAAAATGTAAGGAAATCATAGAACAACACACAGATTAGTAGCAATCAGTTTAAATAAATTTAAACTGAGTGTTTAAATTCTAAGCAGATATAGAAAATGAAATAACAAGAACTTAAACAAAAGACAGTTTTTGAAAGGCAAATAATCTTCTGTATCATAAACGAGAAGTTTAATGTTTACAGAGTTTTCAAAAGATAGGATAAGTACAAAGGTTAAGGGAAGAACAGATACACATTTTACCAAGGTCGTTTCCCTTTTCCTTTGTCTGCTGCTTCCTTCTCCCTTCGCTATCTCTCTAGCTCTTCAGTTCTTCGAACGTATTCATCATCGGCATCTGTGGGAAGTCTGGTAGAACGAGAGCGGTAGTCGAGTTCTTCACGAAAACGACTGCTCTCTTCCATGAGCATTCGGTTGATAGACTTCATTTGCTTCTCCTCCGTGATGGCCAGATCAGGATCACGTCGAGCATTCATGATGTCATGAGCAGAGTCGCGAGCTATGTTGTTGAGCTCGAGGACAGGTGGGCGGCTGTTGATTCTTATTTTGTTAGATTTATATATGTTCATACATTACCCTAGTTTTATACTTCAGTGGCTAATCGGGCTGCGTATCGATTAGTGTGGCAACTGTGTATAGAACTTTGCCAAATATAGTTTTTATAGGACTTTACAGGTTCAGCGGAAGACCTCTTCAAAAGCTTCACCGGAAGACCTGCTCAAGCTTACAAACGGCAGACCTCGTGTACACCTGGTCAATCATGACGTGTCCTGTCCAGCAAAGATTAATGGATCAATTTAAATTTATCTTTATCCATGTTTGAATTTAAATTGAGACATTCCCTGACACCTCAAACCCGCCGAAAGCAGCTTTCCGAAAAGCAGGAAGACTTTTCACAAACAAGGAAAGCAGAAAGCGCATCGTCACCTACCGTAACAACTCTCTCAGATCTGACATCAAGATTGCCCAACTTCCAGAAGATCTCAGAAATCATTCCCTGCTCGATATCTGTGAAGACGAAATTTCTGATTGATAGCCCCATGCATTTAATGCCTTCAACCTAATAGAGCTGTTAAAGTCCTCGTCTTCTCCAACGGATCTTTTGAGTGCACCTACTATAAATACTGCCATTAAAGACTGAAGAAAATAGCAAGAGATCCATCGAACACTTAAAGAATTGCTCTGAAACTCTACAACTCTAAGTCTTACTACTCAGTGCATTCAAGAGATCCTCAACAGATCCAGAAGTCCTCTTCAACAACAAGAAGCCGTGCATCAACATTTATTGTTTCTCTTCTTGATTGTTATTCATTCAATAGCTATACTTCTGCACGAATTAAATATCTTGTTTTCACAGATATTTAATTCCTTAACCCCCAAACACAAGTCAATATTTTGTACACGATCCATTGGGAATATTCTTTGTAATAGATCTAGTGGAAAACATAGTGCACTATTTAAATCCAAGGTTGACTGCCTTAGTGGTGGACGTAACACTCTTTATAGTGTGAACCATCCCAAAATATTTGTGTTTATTCCTTTACTATTTGTCTACTCTTTGTTCTGCTTTATATTTTATTTATCTTTACCCTTTACAGCAAATTTAAGTAATCTGTTAAGGTCTACCGGTAGTCCTTATCGGCAGACCTGATTCAGCCTTATTGAAAAACTTCGTTACTTCAATCTTTTCAATAGATTGAAAGTACCTTTCAAAGAACTTACTTAAAATTATATTAAGTGTTTAATAAGCTATTCAACCCCCCCCTTCTAGCTTATTATTGTGCCCGTTGGGACCCACATCGGTTGTTGCCGAGATACAGTGTGTGATAGCATGGAACAACTCGTAGAAGAGGGATGAGCAGAGTCGGACGCATTCGTCGCGTTGAGTTTCGACGTTGATTAAACGCATGCCTCGTCTGTCCAAAACGGGTCCATACATCTTCTTGGAATTGGCGAAGAAGAGCAGCAGTTCGGTCGTTGGCCTTGGACGCGACAGTGGCGATTTCAGTGGTAGCGGTAGTAATGCTTGTTAGTTCGCCTAGCCGTTCATAGATAGCGTCCAGCCTTGACAAAATTTCAGCATTGGCTGGCTGAGAGGAAGATGGTTCCTGGCCAATGTGAATGTGAGCGGTACCGGCATAGGAGGTGGCTTCAGGAGACAAGGGCCGGAAAGGTTGTTGAAGAGGTGGAGTGACGGAGTCGGAAGAGGTGGAGTCTTGGGTTGGAATGGTGTTGGTGGAAGAGGAGATGTTTTGAGGTGGAGAGGGAGGAGGTGTTGGTGGAGAATCTAGCTCAATGTCAGTGTCAGAATTTTCACTGACAATTGAGGATTCGGGTAAAGGGTCGGTGGAGAACCAGAAAGAGGGGGCAGGGTAGAAGAGGCTTTTGGGTTTGCGAAGGTTTGGTTGAGGTAGTGGTTGATCTGGGGAGAATAGATCTGCTACTAAGGAAAGTTCGAAGAGGAATTTGGCAGCAGCAGAGTCTATTGGCTTGGTAGGAGGGAGTTGGGTTGGTTGTGATGGTGTAGATGAGGTGGCTTGGGTAGGATGAGGTGAGACAGGGGTAGATGGGTTTGGAGAGTAGTTGAAGGGTGAAGGAGGAGGGGTAAGGGTCTGGGTAGGTGTTTGGGTAGGCTCCTCCTGAGGGATAAACTCCTCCGGAGGGGGTGAGGTCCTCTGAGTAGATGACTCAGTAGGAATAGATTGGTTTGGTGTGGCGGTAGAGTGTTGGTTAATGGTAGAGGGTTGTTCAGCGGTAGAGGTTTGAGTGTCGGTAGGGGGTTGGGCGCCGGTAGATGGTTGGCTGGCGGTAGAGGACTTAGTGCCGGCAGACCTCTTTTTCTTCCTTAGCAACTGAATAGGGGGCTAAGCTGCTTCATCGGTAGAGGCGGGAGTGTCTGCAGGTGGCTGGTCTTCAAAGGTTTTACATAGTCGCCTACGTTTTGGTTGAGGTGAGGGAGCTGGTGAAGATGAGGATGGTCGTTTGGCTTTAGGAGAAGGCTGGGAAGAGGAGGGAGTTGGTTTGGCTGGTGCTGGTTGAGCTTGAGTTGGTTGGGCTGGGGAAGGTGATGGAGACTTACCGGCAGTCTTGTCCTTTTGGCCTTCCTTCATCTTCTTCCTTATCCATTTGTCCTGCTGCTCCTCAGTTGCTACTTCTTCCGCTCGAGCCTTTTTGGCCTCGGCTTTCTTCTTGGACCATAATAGCTGCTCTGCCTCATCAGCCAGATCTTTGGCTTGTTGATGGAGGACCTCAACAACTTGGTCATCAAATTTCGCAGAAGCCTTCTTGAAAGTCTTGCTAGCCGCTTCATATGCTTCCATGTTGAAGTGTGTAACTATGATCGGCACAGGCTTAGCAACTTTGTCGATGGAGATGGGCAAAAGACCTTTCTGCAGTCTTCGCTTGTTCTCGTATTCTTTATACTTGTTGAAGAACGAAGTGGTCAGCTGTTTTTCCTTGGCCACCACTATAAGCTCATCTTCCTTTAAGGAAGAGTTGACCTGCTCTGTGTCTCGAAGGAGAGCATTTATCAGCCTGACAAATGGCCGTTTGCAGGTGGGGTTGTTCTTGACTCTTTCCACCCACTGCTTCAGTTCGTTGAAGATAATAGCGCCGAAGTTGAGACGGGTCTGAAGGTAGACGGCACTTGTAAGATTTAGCTGATGTGCCGTGAACATATCATGTGCGGCACTTTTGAACAGAAGCCCTTTGTCGATCAGGTGGCTTGAGCAATAGACGTCCAAAGGGAAGAGATTCCTCAGCATCTTCCCTTGTGGTTCCCTTGGGGTATCAATTCCCCTCATTGCTTCCCAGGCATGATCAGCCTCAGCAATTGTTGATTCAAGAGCACCACCGAAATGCACACCAATAATGGTGGAGATGGTCTTGGCGGTGATAGAGATAGGACGGCCTCTA
This sequence comes from Codonopsis lanceolata, assembly GCA_013146195.2. Lineage (NCBI taxonomy): Eukaryota > Viridiplantae > Streptophyta > Magnoliopsida > Asterales > Campanulaceae > Codonopsis > Codonopsis lanceolata. Next base: position 129,003,962 of record CM028377.1, read on the forward strand.
ATCCATCCACGCAGAGCATTTTGGTTTCTGAGCTCCATCCTTTGGTAGAACTCTTCAGCCAGGAAAATACTGTAGTCTTTGTCGTTGAGGCAGAAGAGTGGAAGAATCCCTGAGGCATTCATGTCGTCGCAGGCCTTGACTCCGGCGGCAATAGTGCAGACAGATTGGAGGTCTATGCACATTCCGGGTATATAAAGTTTCGGGTCCAAGGCTACAATGACGTCATGAGCAGCGAGAAAAGTAGGATATCCCGGAAGGTTGACGTCCAAGCTTGGAGGAATGTCCTTTTCTGGGTCTAGCTCTTTCCTGCTGTCACGCTTGGATTTCGATGATTTTGCCTGAGAGAAATGCAGTCAGAAATTAGGGTTTTTTACCACAAATGTTAAACAAGCAGAGATTTCAAGTTTTTCTGGATTATAGAAAATTTTCGGAAAGAAAACTTGAAACCCTAGAATGTTTAGAGTAAGCAAACCAGAGAAACGTTTAACAGAAGTTTTCAAGAGATTAGGCATTCAAAGCATATAAACGATTGTTAGTTTTTAGGTTTTGAAGAACAACAATGGCGAATACTGTTAGATACTCGAAAGCGACCTTTTGAATTCCAAAACAATTTGCTTAAGAGATGAGATATGAAACAGTAAACAGTAAATAGTAAGTAGTAGAGTAGAGAAGAACATACCATTGTTGTCGATGAGAAGAAGAAACAAGAAGAATTTGAAAACGAAGAGAGCAGTTGCACACAGAGAGAGAGAGAGAGATGGTTTGAATAGAGAGAGAAATATTTTAGACAAAGGGGTTTCGTAAAGTTTTGGAAAAGGCGGTTCAAGGTCTATTTAAAGAAAAATGTTAGAGCAAAAGCGGGAACTTAAGACATTTTCTAAGTACCTGGATTTTACCCTTGACCCTCTTTATTGCTTTAGAAACATCTTTAACTAAAATAGACTAAGTAGAGATACTAACCTTTAAGTCTTCCGTTAAAGAGAAAGTTACGTCTTCCGGTCAATCTAAAACTAAGTCTACCGGTATGAAAGAAAAATTATAAGACATTGAAATTAAGCAGTAGGATCAATCATACCAAGATTTCTCCTTAAATAAGCAAACCTGGTGGCATCCAGTGGCTTTGTGAGAATGTCAGCCAATTGATGTTCAGTTGGAACATATTCCAGACTGATGTTACCTTTCTCCACATGAACTTTGAGGAAGTGATAACGGATATCGATGTGCTTTGTCTTTGAGTGCATCACTAGATTTTTGGAGACTGAAATTGCTGATGTGTTGTCACACATAATTGGACAATTTGCAGTCTTGATGTTGTAGTCCACTAGTTGTTGCTTCATCCACAGATGTTGAGAGCAACAGCTGCTGGCAGCAATGTATTCTGCCTCGGTGGTCGAGTTTGCAACCGATCCTTGTTTCTTGCATGACCATGTGACAAGTCTATTTCCAAGAAATTGACAAGTCTCACTGGTGCTTCTTCTGCTCACTTTGCAGGCTACATAATCTGCATCAGAGTATCCAACTAGATCGAAGTTGTTGCGTTTGGAATACCAAATGCCTAGATTTGTTGTTGTTGAAACATATCTGATGATACGTTTGGCAGCAAGCAAATGGGATTCCTTTGGATCTGCCTGAAATCTTGCACAAACACAAACAACAAACATAATGTCAGGTCTACTGGCAGTAAGGTAAAGAAGTGAACCTATGATTCCTCGGTACTTGGTTATGTTCTCTTGCTTTCCCTTTTCATCTTTATCAAGATGGCAGTCGGTAGACATTGGAGTCTCAAATCCTTTAGCTGAATCAAGACCAAATTTCTTGGAGTTCCTTTGCATATTTGGTTTGGCTGATGAAGATTTCGTCGGAAGTCTGTTGAATCTGCAGTCTTAGAAAGTAGGTAAGTTCTCCCATCATACTCATCTCGAACTTGCTTTGCATCAGCTTCTCGAATCTCTTGCACAGACTTTCGTTAGTTGATCCAAAGATGATGTCGTCCACATAGATTTGTACCAGAAGAGAATGACCTTTGTGCTTGAGGATGAACAGAGTAGTGTCTATCCTTCCTCTCACGAATCCTTGTTCTATTAAGAACTTGGATAGAGTTTCATACCAAGCTTTGGGAGCTTACTTTAGGCCATAGAGAGCTTTCTTGAGTCGGTAGACATGATCCAGTTTGTCTTGAATGGCAAATCCTGGAGGCTATTCAACGTATACCGTTTCTTGAAGATCACCATTCAGAAAGGCACTCTTTACATCCATCTGATACACTTTGAAGTCCACGAACGAGGCATAGGCTAGAAAGAGTCTGATTGCCTCTAATCTAGCAACAGGAGCAAATGTTTCATCGAAGTCAATCCCTTCTTCCTGTCGGTAGCCTTGAACAACCGTCTAGCTTTGTTTACGTGACATTTCCATCTTCATCTCTTTTGTTTACGTAAACCCATTTGGTGCCGATAATCGGATGATCAGACGTCATTTGAACTAAGCTCCACACTTTGCATCTTTCAAACTGGTTCAGCTCTTCTTGCATAGCTTCAATCCAGTTATGATCTCTAATAGCTTCATCAATCTTCTTTGGCTCGAGTTCAGATACGAGTGCATATGCAAATATAGTCTCTTCTCGAACTCTTTTCCTCGTACGAACTCCTGTGTTAAGATCACCGATGATTTGTGAAATAGGATGATTTCTTGTTTCAATAATGGTTGGAGGAAGATCTCTTCTGGTGGAATCTTCCTTAAGAATGCAGGTAGGTTGAGAATGAGATTCACCAAAATGCAGTTCGAGAAGAAATAGGATCTTGAAACCTTCATTTTCGATGAACAAGAAGGATGAGTGATCTGCAAAGGTGTTTGGGGTAAAAGCAGAAGAGATGGGTTCAGTTCAACGTAAGAGTTGGAACTAGTATCGGCGAGTTGAAGTCGGTGAAGGGTTAGCGATCTTGGAAAGTGCGAGGATTCTGAAGAGGAATGGAAGTAGATGTTGTATTTGTACCTGTCTCATCATTATTAGAATCATTAGCAACATTCGGAGCCTTTCTAGGCTCTAACAAGTCATATTCATCAAAAGAAACATGCACAGATTCTAAGATTTTTAAATGAGTTTTACTGAAAATGCGAAATGCTTTTGAATGTTTGGAATACCCCAGAAAAATTCCTTCATCTGATTTTGCATCAAATTTTCCTCTATATTCTTTTCCATTATGAAGAATAAAACATTTACAAATTTAAGATTTTAAAAATCCTATGTTTGGGGCTCTTCCTCTTCATATTTCATATGGAGTTTTGTTATGAAACTTGTTTACCGTGGGATCTGCTCGGGTAAAACATGCGAGTTGACGGCTTACGCCTGTAAGTACTTTGGAAGCTTTGCTTCGCTAGCCTAGTTCTTGCTTTGCTCAATCGGTGTTCTATTCTTGGATTCGGCTACACCATTTTGTTGAGGAGTTCCGGCAGTAGAGAAGTTGTGGCCGATCCCGTGGTCATCACAGTATCTTTCTACACCGTTGTTCTTGAATTCAGCGTCATTGTCTGATCTTATATCACTAATGTCTTCAAGATTTTGAGTTTGAAGTCTTCTGAAAAGAGCGGTGACTAGATCATATGTCTCATCTTTTAAAGTCATTGTTTCAATCTGTGGTGAACCTAGAGTAGTCGTCAACTACTACAAGTGTATACTTGTCTCGAAATACTTGGCGTAGTGATTGGTCCAAAGAGATCCATATGCAGAAGTTGAAGAGGTCTGTTTGTTGACAAGACAGACTTTCTTTTGAAGGAAGACTTGGAAAGTTTTCCTAGCTGGCAAGCTTTACAACTTTTGTCATGATCGGCAGACACCGTAGGTAGACCTTTGACAAGCCCATCTTTGGAGAGCTTGGAGAGGTGCTTGAAGTTGAGGTGACTGAGACGCTTGTGCCATAGCCAACTGTTGTCACGAACGTTGTTAGCAACTAGGCAAAGGCTGGAGAATCTCCCTAGAAGATTTAAGTCCACGACATAGACGTTTCCTTGTCTATTGCCCCAAGATTGCAGAAGGATTCACGATCTTTGATGAGGCACTGGTTGGAGTTGAATTGGCAGATTAATCCTTTGTCGCATAATTGGGATATGCTTAGAAGATTATGCTTTAAGCCGCTCACTAGAGAAACTTTGTTGATGAAGAGACTTCCTCTAATGATTGAGCCATAAACAATTGTCTTTCCTCTTGCATTGTCTCCGAAAATAACAGTGGGTCCTTTGGCTTCAGCTATATCTGTGAGTAGACTTCTGTTTCATGTCATGTGTCTTGAGCAGCCACTGTCCAGGTACCAGATGTCTTTGTTTTCTGAATCTATATCCATGAAGGATTCCTGAAAAAGATTTAAAGAAACAAGTTCCCCTTTATTTTCTTTTAGGTCCTAAGGATTAGCAACCTTTTGGGACCCATACCTGCTTAACCTTGAGAGAACTAGGTCTCTCAGATTTTGGAGTGAACCTTAACAGGCTTTCTGGGGCCAGATGGCCTAGACAATTGCAAGAATGACATAAATGAAAATTCCATAGAGAACTGTCAGTGGTCTTAGTTGATGAGTGATTATGATTATCTTTTTTCTTAACATTCATTCTTGGTTCAGCTTGCTTGTTGACTGTAGACTTAATTGGTTTCTTTTGAATCTTCTTAGGTATGTTACCACCAGACTTAGCTTTGGCTTGTCTGTTGATTACCCTTTTAGGAGGATTCGGTAGAATACCTTTAAGTTTACTTTGAACAGGTGCAGGTGCCTTGCCTGTTTCATAGACAAACTTGATAGTCACCGGTAGAGATTTAGTAGGTCTACCGCCAGCAGTCTTTGTATTAGCAGAGTTGTTGCCGGCAGACTTTAGTTTCTCTACCGTTACTTTCTTAGGTTTCTCATCTGAATCAGTAATCTTGGCTTTTCCTTTCTGAGCTTTGGGGTAAATATAAGGAACACTTGAATAACCAATGCCTTGTTTCCCCTTGTTACCGAATGTCTGTTTAGAGAAAGAGATATCATTAGCAGTCTCGGAGGATTCACCTTTCTGTGTGACGATGGGAATGTCATCTTGGGCTCATCAGAATATCTATGCCGATTTATCTTTACATGATTTTTTGGCTAGAAAGAATTTCTTGAGTATCCTTGGAGGTGTTCGAGTCAATTGTCTTTTACAAGGCAATTTTCGTAGGTCAAGTCCTTTGATGTGCTCGATTAGACATTCAATTTTGTCCAAAAATTTGTTTTCTCCTTTGAGCTTGATACTTTCTTGTTGACAGCTATTGAGAGTTTGAATCTCAGCTGCCATCAGAGATTTCTCAGCAGTAAGTTTCTCACAGTTCTTGGCGAGTTTTACATAGGCTACTCTAAAGGAATTGAATTCTTCAAACATATCTTGATTATCCTTGAGAAGTTCTTCCTTACTGAAGTTCTCACTGTTGATCTCACTTTTATCCAGGGACTAGGTGAGACTTCGACTTCATTTTAGTCATAGGTGGGACTGAATCATGAGCTATTAAGCATATGTTAGCTTGCTCACAATCATCCTCTTCTTCTTCTGAATCAGTCTCAAACCATGTAGCCACCTGTTTGTCTTCTATGTCTTCAGCCAACATACCTTTTTGTTTTTGAAATTTTTTATAAGTAGGTCTTCGGTATGGTTCAAATTTTGGCTTTGGACATTTGGAGGCAAAGTGACCAAATTTTCTACAATTGTAACATACAAGCTCTTCTTTAGATGAGCTTTCACCGGTCTTTCTGAAAGGCTGTTGGTGTGTGTTCTTCCTACCATATTTTGCAAATTTTTGAAAATGTTTTACAAACATAGCAAATTGTTCATCTGAGAGAAAATCATTTTCACTGGAGGAAGTGGAAGGTTTGTTTTCAACAGTGGTTTCTTCTTGGACCATGGCTGGCAAGGACACAGTTCTTAACTGTTTGTCCTGCTCTAGAGCTTGATTTACTTCGAGCTCATAAACCTTCAAACTTGCGTAAAGACTACGGAGAGTCATCTCGTTTAAGTTTTTGGATTATTTCATAGCAGTGGTCTTAACATGCCATAAGCTACCTAGAGAGCTTAGAAACCTCATGTTCATTTCCTTTTTGTCATAAGTTTTACCAAGAGAAAATTAGCTATTAATTACCTCACTGAAGCGATCGTATGCTTGTCTCAAGGTTTCCTTTGGATCCTTTTTGAAGAAGTCAAACTGCTGGATGTATGTGTATTTTCTGTTATCTCTTGTGTCTTGGTGTCCTTCCAAGTATTCCACAAGAGCTTCCCACATCTCTTTTGTTGTAGTACATCGGATCACTTGCTGGTATGTGCTTGTGTCTAGAGAGCTAGTAATGATATTGATTGCTTTACTATCAAGCTCTACTAGTTTTTGTAAATCCTCTGTCCATTCGATTCTTCTTTAGGGAACTGCAGGTTCCCGAATGGAGGCTGTAGGTTGGCCTTCTTCATTGGTACATGTTGTCCCTCGCAATAACACACTTCCATAACTGGTTGTCAA
>CM028377.1:129010560-129089286 GCA_013146195.2 Codonopsis lanceolata
AGCCGGGTCAAAGGTTGCTAATCTCAGACCCGAAAGAAAATAAAGTGGTACCTTGTTTACTTTAATTTTTCGTGAATGCTTCATGGCTATAGAATCGAAAACAAAGACATCTCGGTACCTAGACAAAGGGTCGCTTCAAGGCATGATCAACAAGTCTTCTTACAAATATAGTCAAGCCAAAGGACTCCACCGTTATCTCTGAGATAACGCAAAGAGGAAAGACAATTGATACGGGTCACTCATTGTGAGGAAATCTCTCCATCAACAAAGTTTCTCTAGTAAGTGGTTTAAAGCACAATCTTCTCTCGAGCATATCCTACCCGCGACAAAGGACTTCTATGCCAATTCACTCCACAAGGCCTCATCAAAGACAAATAATCCTGCTCTACACATACCGACTGCAATAGACAAGGAAACGCCTATGTCGTGGACTTAAATCTTCTAGTGGAGATCTCAAACCCCGTGTCTAGTAGCCAACAATATTCGTGACAACAAATGCTATGGCACAAGCGGCTACCACCTTAACTTCAAGCACCTCCAAGCTCCAAAATGGGCTTAAAGGTCTACCTACTTGTCCGCCGATCATGACATGAAGTTGTAAAGTTGCCAACTAGGAAAACTTTCCAAGTCTTCCTTCAAAAGAAAGTCCTGTATTATCAACAAACGCACCTCTTCAACTTCTCGCATATGGATCTCTTTGGACCTATTACAACAACAAGATTTCGAGACAAGTATACACTCAGTAGTAGTTGATGACTACTCTAGATTCACTTGGATTGAAACTATGACATCTAAAGATGAAACGTATGATCTAGTCATTGCACTTTTAGAAGACTTCAAACTCAAAAGCTTGAAGACATTTGTGACATAAGATCGACAATGGCACCGAATTCAAAAACAATGGTGTAGAAAAATACCGCGATGACCATGGGATCGGCCACAACTTCTCTGCCGGCATTCTCAACAAAATGGTGTAGCCGAACTAAGAACAACACCGATTGAAGCAAAGAAGAACAATGCCGCGTAAGCTAAACTTCCGAAGTATTTCGCGTAGGAAGTCAACACCGCATGTTTTACCCAAAATAGATCCCCTGTAAACAAGTTTCATAATAAAACTCCATATGAAATATGGAGAGAAGATCCCCAAACATAGGATTTCTTAAAATCTTCGGTCAGAAATGTTTTATTCTTTATAATGGAAAAGAATATAGAGGAAAATTTGATGCAAAATCGACGAAGGAATTTTTCTGGGTATTCCAAACATTCAAAAGCATTTCAGCATTTTCAAGAAATCTAATTTAAAAATCTTAGAATCGTGCATGTTTCTTTTGATGAATATGACTTGTTAGAGCCTAGAAAGGCTCCGAACGTTGCTAATGATTCGATAATGATGAGAGGTACCAACAAAGATCAACTTCCACTCCTCATCGAAACGGCAACCGCAGTAACCCTCAAGTACCGATAACCCTCCACCTGAGATCGATAACTCGCCGGTACCGATAACAACTCTTCTCGCTGACCTCGAACCCATCTCTTCTCGTTTTACCCCAAGCACCTTTACGATCACTCATCCTTCTTGTTCACCGTAAAATGAAGGTTTTGAAGATCCTATCTCTTCTCGAACTAGATTTTGGTGAATCTCCTTCTCAACCTACTCCGACTTCTTAAGGGAAGAACCCACTAAGTGATCTTCCTCCAAGCTATTGAAGCAAAGATCACCCTATTTCTCAAATCATTGGTGATCTCAACACAGAGTTCGTGAAATAAAGTTCGAGAAGAAACTATGTTTGCTTATGCATTTGTATCGAACTCGAACCAAAGAAGATTGATGAAGCTATCAAGATCATAACTCGGATTGAAGCTATGCAAGAAGAGCCGAACCAGCTTTGAAAGATGTAAAGTGTGGAGCTTAGTTCAAAGACCGATCGATCATCCAACATCGGCACCAAGTGGGTTTTAGAAACAAAAGAGATGAAGAAGGAAATGTCACCAGAAACAAAGCTAGACTGGTTGCTCAAGGATACCGACAGGAAGAAGGAATAGACTTTGATGAAACTTTTGCTCCTGTTGCCAGACTAGAGGCAATCAGACTTTTTCTAGCTTATGCCTCGTTCATGGACTTCAAAGTGTATCAGATGGATGTAAAGAGTGCCTTTCTGAATGGTGATCTTCAAGAAACAGATATGTGGAACAGCCTCCGTGATTTATTATCTCGCATAACCGGATCACGCCTACCAACTCAAGAAAGCTCTCTACGGCTCGAAGCAAGCTCCTAGAGCTTGGTATGAAACTATATCCAAGTTTTTAATTAAACAAGGATTCGTGAGAGGAAGAATAGACACTACTTTATTCATCCTCAAGCACAAAGGCCATTCTCTTCTGGTACAAATCTATGTGGACGACATCATCTTTGGATCAACTAACCAAAGCCTGTGTAAGAGATTCGAGAAGCTGATGCAGAGCAAGTTCGAGATGAGCATGATGGGTGAACTTACCTACTTTCTAGACCGCAGATACAACAAACTTCCGACGGAATCTTTATCACCAAACCAAATATGCAAAGGAACTAATCAAGAAGTTCGTCTTGATTCAGCCAAAGGATTCGAAACTCCAATGTCTACCGACGCCATCTTGACAAAGATGAAAAGGGAAAGCAAGAGAACATGACCAAGTACCGAGGAATCATAGGTTCTCTTCTTTACCTTACCGCTAGTAGACCCGACATTATGTTTGTTGCTTGTGTTTGTGCTAGATTTCAGCATCCAAAGGAGTCACATTTGCTTGCCGCCAAACGTATCATAAGATATGTCAAAAACAACCAATCTAGGCATCCGTATTCCAAATCCAACAACTTCAATCTAGTTGGATACTCGATGCAGCATTATGCACCGCAGTGAGCGTAAGAAGCACCCTGGGACTTGTCAATTCTTGAAATAGACTTGTCTCATGGTCTTGCAAGAAACAAGGATCGGCAAATTCAACCACGTAAGTCGAATACATTGTCGCAAGTTGCTCTCAACCGCTATGGATGAAGCAACAACTAGTGGACTACAACATCAAGATCGCAAACCGCCCAATCATGTGTGATAACACATCGCCAATTTCGCCTCCAAAAATCCAAAGAATGCACTCCAAGACAAAGCACATTGATATTCGTTATCACTTCCTCAAAGATCATGTGGAAAAGGTAACATCGCTTGGAATATGTTCCAACCGAGCATCAATTGGCGTACATTCTCACAAAACCACCGGATGCCACCGTGTTTGCTTATTTAAGGAGAAATCTTGGTATGATTGATCCTACTGCTTAATTTTAATATTTTGTTAATGTTTCTTTCATACCGGTAGACTTGTTTTAAGACTAATCGGAAGACGTAAGTTCTCCTTTACCGGAAGACTTAAAGGTTAGTACTCTTACTTAGTCTATTTTTTGCTAAAGAGGTTTCTAAAGCAATAAAGGGGGTCAAGGATAAAATTTGGTACTTAAGAAAATATCTTAAGTTCCCGCTTTCTCAAACTAAAATTTTCTCGCCTTTAAATAGTCCTTGAACCGTCATTTGCAAAACTTTACGAAACCTTTTGACAAAATATTTCTCTCTCTATTCATACTCTCTCTCTCTCTGTGTGTAACTACTTTCTGCAAATTCAAATCCTTCTTGTTTCTTCTTCTCATCATCATCAATGGTACGCTCCTCTCTACTCTACTCGAAACTTACTATGTACTGTTCTGCATTTCATTTTCAACCTAAAATTGTTTTGGAATTCAAACGGTCATTTTTCGAGTTTATACAAGATTCGCCATTGTTGTTCTTACAAACTTGAATACTAACAAATGCTTATAAACATTCATCGTTTATTCTTATGGAAATCTACTGTTATACTTTTCTCGAGTGTGGTTACTCTAAACATTCTAGGGTTTCAAGTTTTCGCTTCGAAAATTTCAATTTATTTCAGAAAACCTTGAAATTCCTACTTGTTTAGTTGGTATGATGAAAAGCCCTAATTTTTATTTTACATTTCTTTCAGGCTCGAACTTCAAAATCGAAGCGCAACAGCGGAAAGAGATTAAACCCGGAAACTGACATTCCTCCCAGCTCGAATATCAACCTTCCGGGTTACCCAATCTTTCCCGCCTCCCATGACATCGTCATCGCTCTGGACCCAAAGCTATATATTCCAGGAATGTGTATTGACCTTCAGTCAATCAACTCTATAGCCGCCGCCAAAGTTTGCGAGGACATGAACGCTTCGGCATACTCCCCTCTTCTCGCCTCAACGACAAAATTACGATCTTCCCCGCGTAAGAATTTTATCAAAGGATGGAACTTATGAGCCCGACGCTCTTCGAGGATGGATTAGGGGCCGACCTATCTCCATCACCGCCAAAAATATTTCCACTATCATCGGCGACACTACACTACGGAGAGCTCTCAGCAAAGAACCATGGTCGTGAGGCCGTACATGCCTGGGAAGCCATGAGGGGTGCAGAAACCTACAGGGAACCCCAAGGGAAAATGCTCAGAAATCTTTTCCCTCTGGACGTATACTGCACAAGCCACCTCCTTGACAAAGGGCTCCTATTCAAGAGTGGAGCACATGACATGTTCACCGCCCAAAGAAATCAACCCCGACTCTGTATTTCTTCACTCAAACTCAATGGGGTCATCATCTTCGATGAGCTAAAGCAGTGGGTGGAGAAAGCAAAGAACAACCCCACTTGCAAACGCCCCTTCGTCAGGCTAATCAATGCCCTTTTAAGGGATGATTCAAATGTCAACTCTTCCCTAAAGGAAGATGAATTGATTGTTGTGGCCAAGGAGAAGCAGCTCACAGCTTCGTTCTTCAGCAAGTACACCGAGTACGAGAACAAGCGGGTGCGTAAGGGTCTACCGCCGCTACCCTTGACAAAATGGCCAAGCTCAGACCTATCTTGGTCACCCGCTTCGACATGGAAGCGCATGACGCTGCTAGCAGGACCCACAAAAAGGCCTCTGCAAAATTTGACGTTCAAGTGGCCGCGTCCCTCCATCAAAAAGCCAAAGACTTGGCTGATGAGGCAGAGCAGCTGCTACGGACCAAGATGGCAGCCAAGGGCAAAACAAAGAAGACAAGGCCGGAAGAGGCAACTCCAACTGAAGAGGAGCAGGCCAAGTGGATTAGGAGAGAGATGAAGGAAGGCCAAAAGAAGAAGGCACCAGGCCAGACCAGCCATTCTTCACCTCCACCTGACCAAGCCCAGCCCTCCTCCCAGCCACCTGCCCAAGCTCAGCCATCCTCACAGCCACCTACACAAACCAGCCAATCACCCTCACCATCTCCTGCACCCACTCCCAAACCAAAACGAAGGAGACTTCGTAAAACCTTTGAAGACCAACCACCGGTAGACACTCCTGCCACTACCGATGAAGCAGCTGAGTCTCCTATTCAGCCGCTGAGGAAGAAAAGGAGAGCTACCGGTACCAAACCCTCTACCGACGCCCAACCAACTACCGACGCCCAAACCTTACCTGTCAACCCTTCATCTATACCTGTCAACCCTTCATCTATTCCTATCAACCCTTCACCACCTCCGGATGAGTCTATCCCTCAGGAGGAGCCTCAAAATCAGGAGGAGCCAGCAAGAACCCCAACTCCTCCTCCTCCTTCACCCTTCAACTACTCACCTGACCCATCTACACCTTCCTCACCACCCCAATCCCAACCAACTTCTTCAACCACACCACAGCCAACTCAAATCCCTCCCATCCAGCCATTAGACTCTGCTGCTACCAAGTTCCTTTTCGAACTATCGTCAGTAGCAGACCTATTTACCCCTACCCATCAACCTCCTCAACCTTCTCAACCTCTCCTTAGAAAACCAAAATCCCTCTTCTACCCTGCCCCTTCCTTCTGGTTTTCTACCGACCCCTTACCCGAATCATCTCATATTAGTGACAACTCAGACACTGACATTGAGATTGATTCCCCTCCAACACCACCTCCCCCTCCACCCATTACCATATCTTCCTCCACCAACACCATACCAACCCAAGACTCATCTTCTTCCGCCTCCATCACTCCTCCACTTCAACAGCCCATACGGCCTGCAGACTCTACCTCTGCCGGCACCATTCACATTGGCCAAGCTACTAGTTCTCATTCGCCTGCCAATGATGAAATTTTGTCCCGGCTGGATGCCATCTACCAGCGGCTAGGTGAGCTTACAAGCATATCTACCGCTACTGCTGAAATAGCCACTGCAGCTTCCAAAGCCAACGACCGGACTGCCGCTACTCTTAGACAGTTTCAAGAGGATGTATGGACTCGATTTGGGCAGATGCGGCACGACTTCACCGATGTCAAGATTAACATCGAAGCTCAACGCGACGAAGGTGTCCGTATCGTGTCCTCCATTTTCTACGAGTTATTCCATGCCATCACTCTTCATCTCGGCCACGGTCGTCCTCCCGTTCTTGAACTCAACAACCTTGCTCGAAACTCTGCTCACGATGTCATGAATGCCAACCGTGATCATGATCTGACCATCACGGAGGAGAAGCAAATGAGGTCTATCAACAGAATGCTGATGGAAGAGAACAGCCGTCTTCGTGAAGAACTGGACTACCGTTCTCGTTCCACCAGACCTCCGACTGATGCAGATGACGAATACGAGCGAAGAATGCAAGAGCTAGAGCGAGAGCGAAGAGAAAAGGAGGCTGCAGACAAAGGCAAAGGGAAAAGACCTTGGTAGTTTATGTATCTTTTCTTCCCTTTCCTTTGTATTTATCTTATTTTTTTGAAAACTCTGTTGAATGTAAACATCTTGTTTATAAATACAGATGATTACTTGATTTTACAAAAATTATCTTGTTTAAATTCTTGTTGCTTTATTTTATTATCTGATTAGAATTTAAACAATCAGTTTAAATTTATTTGAACTGCTGCTAATCTGTGTGCTGCTCTATGATTTTCTTATTCTTGTATGCTCTTAGATTAGTCCCTTACATTTGAGGTGTTATTATGTTTGATAGAGACATGTCTTCCGTTACTTAATATATAAAATTTCTCAGACATGTTATTATCTATCAAATAGTCTGTTTCAAATCCCTCATTTGTAGTAATGATGACCAGATATAAATAGGAGGAGATTGTTGATTCTTATGTTAGATTTATATCTGCTCAGTACATTACATTAGTTTTATACTTCAGTGGCTAATCGGGCTGCGTATCGATTAGCGTGGCAACTGTGTATAGAACTTTGCCTTGTATAGTTTTTGTAGGACTTTTTCAGGTTCAGCGGAAGACCTCTCCATATGCTTAAAACGGAAGACCTGCTTTCAGCTCACAACTGGTAGACCTCGTGTCCACCTAATCTGCTATGACGTGTCCTATCCAGCAAAGATTGACTGGATTAATTCAAACTTATCTCAATATGTTATTTGAATTAAATCCAAGACATTCGCTGACATATCAAGCCGCCGAAAGCAACCTTTTCCAAAAAGCAGGAAGACTTTTCGTCTGAGCTGAGGAAAAAGCGACTATCCCCTACTTTCTCGCTACAACTCTCGGATCGACACCAAAATCGCCCACCTTTTCAAGATCTCGAAATCATTACCGCTCTAGATATCGTGATACAAAAGTCCTTGGTGACCCATGCATTTAATGCATTGATGAAAAGAGCTATTGAAGTCTTCGTCTTCTCCAACGGATCTTTTGAAGTGCACCTGCTATAAATGCTGCCATTGAAGACTGGAACAAAGAGACAACTGTACAAAATCAATCGAACACTTAAAGGATTGCTCTGAAACTTCATAACTCCAAGTCTTTCAGCTCAGTGCATTCAATAGATCCTCAACAGATCTAGAAGTCCTCGTCAACAACAAAAAGCTGTTCATCAACACTTATTATTTTAATCTTCTTGTTGTTAACTTTCATTAACTATACTTCTGCACGAATTAAATATCCTGTTTTTACAGATATTTAATTCCCTAGACCCCAAACACAAGTCAATATTTTGTACACGATCCATTAGGGATATTCTTTGTAATTGATCTAAGTGGAAAACATAGTGCACAATTTAAATCCAAGGTTGACTGCCTTGGTGGTGGACGTAGCACTCATTATAGTGTGAATCATCCCAAAATACTTGTGTTATTTCTTCTTGTTTGTCCGATACTTGAGCCGCTTAGTTTCATTGTTTATATTTATCCATTCTGAGAACTTAAGTAAACTGTAAAAGGTCTACCGGTAGTCCTTATCGGCAGACCTGGAACAAATTCCTTGAAGGTCTTTCGCTACTTGAATCTTTTCTATAGATTGCAAGTATCTTTCAAGTATTTACTTAAAAGTTTTTAAGTGTTTAATAAGCTATTCAACCCCCCCCCCTTCTAGCTTATTATTGTGCCCATTGGGACCCACAATTATTATTATTATTTATTTATTTATTTTTCGTACAATTGATCGGACAAGAACCCACTTTGTTTTGATAGTCTTAGGACTATTCTTGGAACAGTGGATCCTTTCTCCAGCGTATAGGAAATTCGTATATATATATATATATATATTTTTTGAAGGAAGCAGGGCGGCACCTGCGGGAATATATTAGAAAAAAGGAGGATACAAACAGAGGGGGACAACCAGCCAACCCAAAAAAGGGCAAGGAGCCTTACCTCGAAAAGAAATATATAGGAAAACTATTTCCTAAAACTATACAAACCAGCACCATATTCTGCTCGCAGGTGGAAATTCGTATTCTACCTGCCTTTCGACTCCCCAAGATCAGATCTCAAATGAAGGGCCTATACTCTTTCCGAGATCCACCATTCAAATGGTCTAAGCCGAATATCATAAAAATCATTGGTCAGCCCTTGTGCATTTCTTTATTAATGTATTATTTTTTTTCTTTTTCCTCCTTTTTTTTGCTTTTTTTTTTTTGTACAGGGACTGGTCAATAATTCGTAGATATAAAAACCAATCGGTCCATGAAGTGTCCTGAGAATCTATATGCAATTTAACGTTGGCTGATGCAGGGGGTAGATTGGCCATGGTGTAGGGTAGCAGTTCGGAGTATTTCTACATGCGTGCATGTGTGTGCGGTATTTAAAAAGCAGTAAATTTTTTTTTCAGATATAAAGCAGTAAATAAAACAGATATGGCATGTCTTGCTGTTCATTGTGGATTTTCTCGGCTTATTTAGTTTGAGCGTGAGCAAACATCAATTCAGATCAAGAAATAGAAAAAAAAATATATCTATTCCTATTAATTACATATTGGTCCTAATCCCAAAAATAAAATGACAGAATGAAATAATATTTACATATTTTGCTCGATAAAAATAAAGCAAGCAGAATAATAATATAAAGTAGAAATAAGTAATAATAAAATAAAGCACCAGCCCTTTTGTTATATTGCATGGAAATCTATTTTTATTGTTTTTTTTTAAATATATTTGTAATGGTACCCGGAACGAAACTGCTGCAAGTGAATGGTTAGATGCATAAATATATATTCAGATATATAGAAATGCAATATGTAAAATGCTTAAAGAAATATAATAAACATATTTTAGCCAGAAGCTAAAGAAAACGGTTTTTTCCCTTTTTTATGAAAATGAGTCTAGCCCTCTATTTTTATTTAAAATAAAAACGACGTCCCCAGCAGAGTCGCCACTGTGAGTGCCCCGGGAAATTCCCCGGATCGCGCGCTCCCTTTTTTAGGGGAACACGCGATTCGGCGAAGACATCACTCTTTTCATTCCATCTTCTCGTGTTTAGGGGAAAACGAAATTAAAAGTGCAAAAAGTGTGTTGTCAAAAACGTATTGAATACGCCTCGGTCACTGAGTGTGCTTTAGTCCACCATGAGTGCTTTGAATTTTTCTGTATCTCATCCTCCCTTATTTAGGGGAAAACAAGATGCAAAAATGCATCACCCTTTTCATTTCATCTTCCCTTGTTTAGGGGAAAACGAAATTAAAAGTGCAAAAAGGATGTTGCAAGGACGCATGAGAATACGCCCGACCTCACTGTCGGCTTGGATACATTTTGGATCACTATGAGTGCTTTGGGTTTTTCTGTATCCCATCCTCCCTTGTTTAGGGGAAAACAAGATGCAGAAAATGAATCGCCCTTTTCATTTCATCTTCCCTTGTTTAGGGGAAAACAAAATTAAAAGTGCAAAAAGGATGTTGCGAAGAGCGCGTGGGAATACGCCCTGCCCCACTGTGATCCAAAATGTTGTAATAGAGTCGCCATCTTTATTTTAAGGAGAAATAAAGAAAAACAAAAAATAACCAGATTTTGTAAAAGGTTCGGAGGCTAAGTTACGAGGTGAGAAGGTGTTAGGCACCCAACTCGCCCTTTCGATCTCAAAAATAGTTTTTGGCTAAAATATGTTTTTATTATATTTATTTAGCAAATTAAATAAAACATTTAATAATATATATATATATATATATATATATATATATATATATATATATATATATTATTACAAACTTGCAGTCGCTTCCTTCCAAGAATTACAAATATATTTATAAATATTTGACCATAATAATGGCTTTTTTAGTGCTATTTTCTATAGAAATCCGGGTAGCATAACTTCTTATATTTTTACATTGAGCCGACTGAAAATAGCACTTTTAATTAAACCTCTTAAAGGCTTACCTTTAAGAGTGTGGGGTGTGCTCGCTCTGTCCTTCCGGGAGAGGGAGTTTTTTGCTGTTGCGGAGATTCGGGCAAAGTAACTGCTTCCGAAAGTTGTTTTTAGGCCTTGGGAAACGGGCGGAGCAACTGCTTGCTTTTTGCTGTTGTTTACTTGCTGCAGGCGGAAATCGGGCAGAGCAATTGCTTGCTGCTGGCGGATTTGGCCTCTGGATTCGGGCAGAGTAACTGCTCTTTTGGGATTTTTGAACTGAGGAAATAGAGTGAAATTCTAGCGGGAGGCTAAGGTTCACTTTAACCGTTTGGTTTTGAGTTTGGAGGAGATTTAACAGAGCTTTAAGGCTTTTTAGAGGAGTGGAACTCTCTCTCAAGACGATCGCTCTCAAAACTCATTGCGTATTTATTTAGCGGTATGTTAATTATGCGTGGAAAGTGTTTAAATTCACGAAGCCGGGGCCTTCTATTTATAGGCCTAGATGGGGTCTCCTTCGTCATTAAGTTTTCTCTTTTATGCTTCACCAGCTTATACCACGCACTAAGAGAGTTGCACCTTAGGCAGAAAGCTATAGTGCACAAGACACTATTGGGCGTCACCCGTGGAGGGGGTGGGTGCCGCGCCAGCTATGGCTGTGGGTGGTGCTTGGCTCCTTTTTTGGGGTGCTTTTTGACACTTTGGCCCCTGCATTTAACTGTTTTACGCATCCTGCTTTTCCCTTTTCATTTTTAAACCCTGTAACTTGTCATTTGTTATGTTTCAACAGGTCTTGATATTTCATGTCATGTTACATGCCAGGGGTACGAAATTGGGATGTCTACAACAAGCCACGAAGACAAATCGGCATAGTGAGATGGGATTAGATAAAGGGCTTTCTCCAAAGGCAAAGAGGAGGAGCTTGAAGTGCAATACCCCAATCCCACATCGGGTAGATTTGGGACTTGTGTTTGACTTATAAGGTAGCCATGCACTACTACTGGGCACCAACATCACCCATGGACTTTTGGGTCGACTTGTGGTGGACTTGATGATCCAATGTGCTGCGTGTTCAGTGGCCAGTGTGTGGACTACACATAGCGGATCGGACTCTCGGGCTTGGATCGTTACAAATGGTATCAAAGCGAGCCTTATCTGGAAATGTTGGAACAAAGTGCTGTGCAGGGGACCAAAGTGCTACACCGCAGAAGTGGGAGCCATCTCTTGATCCCCGTACGAGCCACCTCTTGAATCCTGCATCGCCCGGGTTACAATTCGGCCTTGACGAGGACGTCAAGAATTTGAGTGGGAGAGATTGTAATACTTCAATCCCACAGCAGGTAGATGCGAGACTTGTGTTTGATTTATAAGGTAACCATGCGCTATTACTAGGCACCAACATCCCCTATGGACTTTTGGGTTGGCTTGTGGTGGGCCTGATGGCTCAAGGTGCTGTGTGGTCAGTGGGCTAGTGTATGGGCTACACATAACAGACTGGGCTCTCGGGCTCGGATTGTTACATGAAGCTAGTGAGCCAAGCTATGGAGAAAAAGGTTAAACCACATAGTAGCATTGTCGTTAGATTGAGGGGAAGCAAAAAAAGAGGGATATAATTGGAATTAAGACAAGGGGTCTAGTTGTACCCCGTGGGATGTTCTTGCCAATTATTGTGTGACAAAAGAAAAGAGATACCAATATTGTCATCCATACCCACATGAAGTTGTAGGCCTCTCCCTCCATTGATCTTTTTCTCTATTTTCCAATCTCAGCCAACATGACTTATATATACTCACCAACTAGCCAGCCAAGATATTTTACCGTAGATCGAATTACCCAAATCCTCCTTTGCTATTAGATTTTTTAATGATTGATCCCTAAAGTGAAATTCGAAAAAAATAAGTCCATATTTTGAGCACGTTAAGTGTCCCCACGAGCTTTTCACTTGATTTTACCTAAGGATAAGACATTTAAAAAAAAAAAGTATTGGGACCATTTGCTCAAGGACAAATTCAATAGTAGGGTTAAAACCAAATTTTGATATATATGTAAGAGTATTAGGCTCCAATGGTTTAAAAAATATCAAAATTAGATGTAATATTAGGGAAGATACCAAATTTGATACTTCTCATAATACCATACTTAATTTTAATACACTTCAATTTGACCATATATTTACGACATAATTTGCATTGGTAAATTATTGTATATTAATATTTTATTTTTATTTTTATATTATGATATGTGTTGGATATAATTTTTTTCAAAATTATTATTATATCAAATTTTGATACATATGATTAAAGATCATTATTTGATAATTGATACCATAAATAGTAATTAATAAGTATCAAAATTTATAAACAAGTACCATCATTAAACTTGCACTAAAATTAGATCAACTCTAAGTTTTAATTCCAATTTAATTTCAATCATTGAATTGAATTGTCTTTTCATATTCCATCAATATCACTCAAAGTGTTTGACAAACTGCGGCGGGTTCCAAATTTCGATCGTAAAACTTGAACTTGGTTGAATTCTTCAAATCAAGTTCCTTTTTTTTTATTACTTTAATAACTACATATGCACATGGTTTTAAAAAGAAATTAAATATTATATTAATAAGTTAATTATAGTTTAGTTATCATAATTTAGGGACATATGGAATTTTAATTTCCTAATCTTATTACTAAACTAATTTTTACTAAATATTATATACTCCCTCAGTCTCAAAATTATTATTCAACTTTTCTTTTTCATCCGTCTTTAAAAAATTGTTTTATTTGTAAGTTTTCTTTTGTTAGAACTTTAGATTAATAAGTTTTGATATTGGAAAACAACAAAATTAGGATAGCGTAATTTCTCACTAATCTATTTAATAGACTTAAATGTACAAGAGTTATTGTAAAAAAGGAACAACTAGAAGTTCCGATGAAGCTCACAAAAAACAAAACAACTATGACAAAATAGCTATGATGACTCAATGCCAAGCAAAACCCAAATGCATGCCACACATGTAAAACTCTGATGGAGTATATTTCTCCCCACGGTTTTTTTCTTCAAAATCTTCTTTGTCGTGTCCTACATTTTAGGGTGTGATCTATTTTACAGAAATATAGATTGTTATTACCTTTCCTTTTTTCTTTGGTAGGTTGTTTAGTTTTTAACTTATATAAGGACTCTCTAAAAGGAATTCCCTTGTTTGTAGGAATTAATGTTCCATTATATATATATATATCTTCCTAATCCTTTCAATGTCGTGTGATTGTGTTTTTCTTAGTTGACAGGGGTCTCTAGGTTCTCTATATAAGAAGGGACCAGCCTTGGTAGAAGTTCGATCAAGCAGAGAATTTATAAAAGAAGTTATTCGCACATGATGCTGTCTCGAAAACCAGTGAGCCATTGATTGATCCATCATCAGAAGGCTCATCTGGTTTTTCGCTGCTTTACATCATCAGTCTGCATTCGTTGTTACATCATGAATGACTGGTGTATTCATGAATGTTAAGAATAGATTAGTTCTATCTACTCGTGTAGGAGTTTTTTCGTATTGATTTCTACCTTTTCTAGAGTTGCTTTTCTTTATTGTAATTGTGTTTACAATCCCTTTCTAGTGGAAGTTTCGCCCTGAGGCATTGTCTACAAGTTTTTCACTTGTAGACATTATTTACTTCTTGTTTTTTCTTTGCTTGCTTCCTGTGTTACTCTGTTTCTCTTTCCACTACTGTTTCTGTTTAATGATTCATGATATGTTGTATCACTGGATACAACATCACTGATTGTTTCAGAGAAAGGTTGTGGTTCATTATTGAATCCTAGTTGTTCAACTATTTCAAACTCATTGGACATATTTCTATTGAGATAAAACCCTAAAAGAATGTCCAAAATCCTTTAAAAAAAAAACCAACAAGTTGGCTGCGAGTTATTTACAACTGGGACCAAGATCAACTAGTTGTATATGCATCTAGCCGTTGCACAACATATAGATTATAACATAAACTTTTCAAAACACACCACCTATATAAAGGAAAGGCTTTCCACATATCAAAGAAGTTGATGATCATTGAGAGATAACATATAAACAGAATGATCAAATTTAGGCTGGATATGGAAAAATATATTGGTGTCGAAACCTTGCCAGCGAAACAACTGTCATTTCTTTAGTTACTTGAGACATCCATTATCTCAAGTTACTGCGATTACTTGTCATCCTATCAAGATCTAAGATCACTCCACCAACAATGTGCACCATTCAATCAAACATGAACATAACATAACAGTAGATCTACAACGAGCAAAACATGTAGTTTTATTTGTCTACTTGCAAAGTTTTTTTATTTAGGAAGCTAAATCTCTTTTGTATACTTTGTTAAATTGTAAGTCACTAGTTGGGTACCCAACTAGTTGAGAAGAAATCTAGACCTCAATCATCTGTATATTTGGAAGAAATATAGTGGATTATTGTATCACGATAGCTAAGAAAGGGGTAGATGTAGGATAATTATTAATCCGAACCACCTTTAAATCTTTCTTTCAAGTTTCTCTATCCCTAAATTGTTTACTTTACTGATTGAATGTGTGTTTGTGTTGGATCCTAAGAATTTTACATTTCTGTTGAATCAAACAAACCACAAACTGTTATTTGCTGTGATTAAGCATCACAATACTTCACACACACAAGATAAAATCATTATTTGACGGACATGGTCAATCGGCAGTTGGGTTACTTACTTCCATCCTCACAGATTTGTCTATTATTATTACTGCTCACTCCAGATTAGCGGGGTTAAATCCTGCTACTCTGTAGCTCCCTCAAATCCAATTGATTAGATGGATTTGGCCTCCTTCTTTGGTCAAACTCAATACGAACAGAGCTTCTCGTGGTAACCCGGACCTTAGTGGTGGTGGTGGTATTGTTCGTAACTCTTCTGGTGAGCTTGTTTATTCTTACTCTTCCTTTTATGGTATTACCTCTAGAGCTGTCAAAACGGACAAACGGGTCGGGTTTGCCCGCGGACCTGGAAAGTCCACCAAAGAATGGGTCCGGGCGAGAAAGCCCGCAACCTTGACAGTCCTTGAATCTCTCTAATCCGCCCCGCGTAGGGCCGTGGGCAAAACGGGCAAAGCATTTCCTGCATTATTAAAATTGCATTTATTATTATTATTATTATTTATTATCAATTCATAAACCATTAAGGCATTAAATTCAAAATAAGAAATTATTTCAAATACTAAATAACAAAATTACACAAATAAGAAATCATACAACATAAAATCATAATTCATAAACCATTAAATTCAAAATACTTCAAATAGACAAATACTAAATAACAAAATTACAAAATTACAAATCCATTAAATTCAAAATACTTCAAATACTAAATATAAATAGAAGTTTTTAAACCTTACGATTCAAGAAAGAAATCCAAATTTGTAATTTTCAAAAAAAATTAAGAAAATGAAATTGAGTTTTTCATTTGAAGGATAGGAAGAAGGAACGAGTGTTTTGCATGTTGGTACCTAAGGGTGATGGTTTGATGGGGAAGAGAGAGAAGGGGTATTAATGTTGACTGTTGATGGAAACAAAAGACAAGGTGAGGACTGGAGGAGCCGCTGTGTGCCGGATCTCGTTCTCGGGTGCCAGATTTTGGAAGTGGAAGCACCGAAGTAGGGAGAGAGAGAGAGAGAGAGAGAGAGAGAGAGAGAGAGAGAGAGAGAGAGAGAGAGCGTGAGATGAGAGAGAGTGCAACAGCCAAAGCAAGAGAGAGAGGCATTTAACCAGTGACTGTGAGCCGGAGCCGGAGGCTAGGAGGCAGCTCAATCGCCAGAAGAAGAAAGTTGAAGTCGTGTCGGGCCGTGCGTGAGTGTTAGAAAGAGTATTTTCAATTTTTGATTTTTGAGTTAGAGTAGAGCCCTAATAACTTATTAGACGAAAATGGAATGGGCTTGCCGCTTGGGTTGGGCAATTGGACTATGCTGTGCAAAGCAATGTTTTTTAAACCGTTAAGAATTATAAGAAAGTACGAGCTGCCCGCCCCTTGCCCCACCCCAACCCCCAGCCCGCATTCAAATGAGTATATAATACATCAGCCCAACCCGCCCCTAATAGGTGGCGAGACGGGCATGCTCGCGAGTTTTTGTCCTATTTGACAGCTCTAATTACCTCTAAATACTATTGCTGAAGCTAAAGCTTTGCTTCAAGGGGTTCGCTGGATTAGAGATTCTGACTTCAGGGGTGCTATTATTGAATTGGATTCTAAAGTCCTTGTTGATTGTCTCACCAATAATCATAATCCTCCTTGGTAGTGTTGGGCTATTGTTCATCAAGTTATGGCTATTCAAAGGTCTATGGACTTCCAAATTATTCACTATTTTAGGCAGGCTAATAGTGTTGCCGATCTTCTTGTAAACTTGGGATGTGATTCTTTGTACTCCTTATATTAGGTGTTCCACCTAGTCTTTTCGTTTTAGACTTTCTTGTTGACTTTTTTTCTTTTGTTGTTTAATTATTTTTCTTTTGAAGTCAGACTCATTCGTCCTCTCATTTACAAGGGTAAGACTGATTGTCCCCCTCAAGTTTGAAATAATTTTTTTTATTAATAAAATCTAGTAAGGTACCACCCATATTTCCTAAAAAAAATAAAAAAAATCATAACTTGTCCAGAGATCACTATTTCAATCTTTTTCTGATGCACTCAACTCAATTTGACAATCATAATTGTTTTGGCAAACTCAACTGTTCTTATCACTTTTGCAAACAGTTTTCCTTATTTGAAGAGTTAATATATCTAACTCAGTGATCATTTTGAAGTGTATAGTATATAGAGTGTATTATCAATTCGTATAAGAGCTTAGCTGTTTATATTTTAAATTTTCAATTGATATCAAATTAAGTTATAATTGTTATAGTCGTTATATGTGTTAAAGAAATCATAGAGTATAGTAAACATTCCATTGGTATCAAAGCTAAGCTAGTGGTATTCTGTTGAGGCAAGATCTAACAATTGGTATTAGAGCAGTTATACGGTAATTAAGTGTAATATGAATATTGTGAACCTTGAATTTGTGGTTGGTATCAAAGCTATGTTTACTTTGTAATACTTAGTTGGAGATTGATTTTTCACCTTTTTAGAATAACACATTTAGCCATTTTACTTTAATTTTTTCTTCATATTTTAATCATGGATTATATACACATGAATTTTAAAAGAAACTACATATTAGATCACTATTAATAATCTGGTCTATTCTTTGAAAAAATTACGAATCGGTTCCACTTTTTGAAGTTTTAATTCGCTCCAGTATCATGTTCTTTTTTCAACCGGAAAAAGATATTTTTGGAGCGAAATGACTGTGATACCCATAATAAGTATGAAGCAATATATCTTTTAATGTCAACTATTTATATTTTGTATCGCAGTATAACAATACGTTCATTGTGGTGCAAAAGTATTAAGGATCGCGATATTTGGCTGTTGATATTCATTGTGAGAAATCTTCATAAATCAACATTATGTGAACCGTGATATATAAATGAACATAATATCAACATCCAATATTAAAATAAGCAAACTACCCAGCACGTATATCAACAACTAAAAATTAATGACAACAACCATTTTTCTTTCTTAATTCGTCTTCCTTATTTCGTCTTTAAATATCTAATGTCATTTCTTTCTCAAGCTTATCTACTGTTATTTCGTCTCACTCCATATGATTTATTTAAATTTCAACTGTTGTTTATCATCAAATTTCTTCTCAAACTTTATGATTCTCTTATGTATACAAATCTTAGATAAAAAAGTATATCTTTCTTCCTTCATCTTTATATGAACTTGATGATAAAGCTTGAGAAGCAACTTGATGATAAACAACCACATGAAGCTGATTTATGAGGATTTCTCATAGATTTCGATCTCTCTATGCAGCCTTTTTATCTGGGGCATGCTCGGAATTCATAAATTTTCGATATATTTTGATGTATTTCGATGTATTTTAATACCGAAATTGAAAGTAAAACATATATTTTGTATTATGGTTCACATATGTATTTTGTATCGTGATTCACTTGTTTTTGTATCCCGGTTCACTTGTTTTTGTATCGCGATTCATTTGTTTTTGTATTGTGGTTTATCAGTGTTAACATTAATGATTTTTATACAAAAATTAAAGTAAAACATGTATTTTGTATCGCGGTCCACTTGTTTTTGTATTGTGATTCACTTGTTTTTGTATTGCAATGCAAAACTATAGAGAACTGTGATATATCTTTTAATGTCGGCTATTGATATCTATATCTATATATATATAATAACAAACGTGATTTTCCCGCTTAAAACTGATTTTCATAAATAGAAACATTGGTAGCTGAAACAATTTGTTTTTCTATTTTTTTTTCTTTCAAACTGTTTGTATTCTCATCACAATTCACAATATCATTCATGACCTTTTATTTTTCATCACATTTATATAAAGTCTGTGGATATTTTTTGTGGATGTTCAACCAATCTTCTGTAATTAAAGTTTTAAAAAAAATCAGTCACGAAATAAGCTTTAGACATTTTGAACCCAAAATTTTTGATGCAACTATTATGGCTTTCATACCATCCGTCCTACGAGACGTCCATAAACAAAAATTCGAATGGATTCTCAAAGTCAAAGTTGTAAGGAAATAGTTAGTCTCAGTTGAAATAAACAACGAAGTTGTTGTCATAATCTAACTATAAAGTTATATATTTTTTATAAGTATGAAGAATGATTAAATAAAAAATATTAAGAAATGTAACAAATAAATTCATCAGTAATAAATTCAAATTTCAAAATTTCAGCTATGTATTCTTTTCAAAATAACCTTGAGAAGTATATTTAAAAATTTAGAATATAATAAATCTCGGACAGTAAAATGAAATATTTATCATTAAACAATGTTTTTACTAAATACTTAACTTTACTTTAAATATTGAAGTCTCAAATTATTAGATTTGTATTTTTTTTCAAAAAAAAAAAAACTTTAAAAGTTGTACAAGAAAATAGAAGGTAAAACAAAATGATAGAGGCTCAATTTTCAGCTCAATGAAAAATTAAAAGGATTTGAATAATATGGGGAGAGATCGCTACGATTTCATACCGAATATTAGGCAAATGAAATTTTGAAGTAAATGAATATACGTCAAATGAATGATTCTAGATGAAGAGTTGTATTTGTTAGACGACAAATGTTGAATTTAGTTAGGTGTTGAGGTCGTGTATTGTTTTATTTGGAGTAGTTCTCCGGTAAGACCGTCTTACGGATCTTAATTTGTAAGATGAAGCCCCACTATCTCAAAACGCAACTTACCAACACACGATTGGTCGGATTAAGGAGATCCATCTTACATAAAATACACGTAATATTATTTTTTCTAGGTTTTTATTTTATATTAATAGGTTAAAATGAACAACCTACATGAGATGCGGCTTAAGGGTGTATGAGAGATTTTTTAATAGGTTGGGTTTTTTTATATAGTAGGCCTTTTAGTAATTTTCAATGAGGTGTTTTTTTTATTTCTCATTTTGAATTAACACTTAAGGTTGGTGGTTCGATGATGTTGTTGAGAAACATTAACCCTACTGTAGCATTGTGCAATGGAACAAGACTAATCAATACCATATTACCATACTTGAGAATCACGTTGTTGAAGGAAATTTTTTGAATGAAAGCAATGTTGGAGACAAAATGTTTATACCAAGAATGACATTATCTCCATCAGAAGTGAAGTTATCTTTCAAGTTTCCAGAACAAAAGATAATTTTTATTGGTAGTATCGTATGTCATGACAATTAACAAAAATCAAGGTCAATCACTTTCGCATGTTGGACTTTTTTTGAAGAAGTCAGTATTCAGTCATGATTAGTTGTATGCCGCAGTTTATAGGATAACAAACCGTTCTGTTTTGAAGATATTAATACTGATGAAGATGGAAAGTCAACAAATAAAACAAGAAATGTTGTGTATAAGGAAATTTTTCAAAATTTATAATATTACCAATAAAATGATGTATTTATATTTAAGTAGTTGCTTCAAACATTATTTTTCTTAATTTATTATTTTAATTTTGATTTACTTATTCGTTTTACTTTAATATTATTTAATTAAAAAATATTTTTGTACGTACATTTAACGCACGGGTGTAAAACTAGTTATGTATTACGGTGTATGATTATGTGAACCGCGATGCATCCTTCATTATTTTGTAATGCATATCTTGCTTATTAAAAATATCATACTCCCTCCGTCCCTAAATTATCGTCTTCCTTTCCTTTTTTATCCGTCCCAAAATAATTATCCAGTTTGAAACTTACCTTTTTAAAACATCACTTTTACCACTTTACCCTTACTTTTTCACTCTACTTTAATTATGAACCACATACACATGAGTTTAAAAGTAAATTACACATTAAATTAATATAAATAATCAGGTCAATTGTTTTTTCTTAAACTGTGCGTCGGGTTAATCAGGACGATTATTTAAGGACGGAGGAAGTAGTTTTTTTGCTCTTAAAAATACGTTTTTCCGATTAAAAAAAACATAAGACTAAAACGAATTAAAAATTTAAAAAGCGGACAGGCTTGAATTTCCCCCCTCTCTCCCCCCCCCCCCTCTTTTTTTTTTTTTGCATTAATCCATATGTCAGGTACAATAATTTTTGAATGAAGGAGGCAAAATGTTCCGATGTATAAAAGGACAATAATTACTATGTTTGTCTTTACTCTTTAGCTTTAGTGTCTGATGCGGCAAAATCCTCAGCTTGGGCCGTCTGTTCTTTGGGTAGGATATCTGGGCTTGTAGCTGCTTCCTTGAACCTGGCTGAGAGCACAGAAAACCTGAGTGGATGTGCAAGGCAGGGCCTCGCGAAACCCCTCCGGCGTGAGAGTAAGTACCGTGTATGAGAACAGAATACCAGAACTCAAGGAAGAGGCAGAGTGTATGAGTGCATGTACCTTTGTGTATGACGGAGGAGTATTTATTGGCCCTTGTGTAGTTGAATCCGGGTAGGATTTGGTTTTTGTAGTCACCTTGTTCCACAAGGAGTGAAACTCCAGATTTCCTGTTGATATACGACTGGCTGCGTGATATCAGGAATGAATAAGGCAAGTGTCCTGCCTACATATGATGACTTGTGGCCGTGTCTTGGCGGGCAAGCTACTTGGTGTCATTTGCTCGATGAGGAATGAGCGGGCAAGGCCCTGCTCGTCTGCATGGTAGATGAGGTATATGACTTGATCACAATTCCCGGGCAAGGCCCCTGATCGGACAGGCCGAGCCTGTGTCCGACCAAGCTGGGTCAGGAACGTCATGCTCGCTGTATGGGGTTGCTCTTTTTATGCTCGCTGGGCCTGTGGGCCCCTCAAGGCCCATGCTCGTGATCGGCCCTTGATGGCAACTCGTGCTCTGCTCGTGACCAGATTTGGGCTGGGTATATCAGTGTCAAACTGAAAGGATATTAAATTGACACCAACGGACATCACCACTTGCCACTGCCAGACTGCCAGTAGGATATTAAATTGACACCAACGGACATCACCACTTGCCACTGCCAGACTGCCAGTAGGATATTAAATTGACACCAACGGACATCACCACTTGCCACTGCCAGACTGCCGGTAGGACATTTAGCATTTTAGCCTTTAATTTGGAAAGGAGGTGTTCGCGGGTTTAATAACTGAGACTATTTTGAAAAGAAAATTTATTTCAAACTAAGTTTTTTTATGGGGTAAAATTCTAAAAGGTCATTTTCTAACCGGTTTAATTTCAAAAGTATATCGTTTTTTTTTCAATTAAAAAAAAACTATTTTTCGAAATATTGTTTTGAAAATACTATCGTCTCCTATAAAAGTTCAGACAACACACTTTGGATTCGAAAATCATTATTTTTGGGCAATGAAACGAGGATCGACCTGCTCGGTCAGGTCGAGGGGGTTCGGGTCCAAACGGTAAACGAGTTCTTTGATTCATTATGTATAAAACTGTAATAGATCTGTGTTGGGATGTGCCGGATTGAATGATTTTTCAGTAGGACGAAGGCGAATGAGGAGAAGGAAGAAGAAGACTTACGACAGATGAGATGGAAGAAGAATGTAGAGGACATGATCTAGTTCATAATTATTTTGTATCACGGTACATTTTAAAAATCTTTGAATCACGGTTCATAATTTTTTTGAATCGTGGTGCATAAATATTTGAATAGTGGCATTTTCAAAAATCTTTGAATCGCGCTTTATAATTTTTTTGAATCGTGGTGCATAATTTTTTGAACTGCGATACATTTTTGTAGCGCCCCTCGGCTCATTAAGGGTATTGGAGTCATTTCGGTCCCAAAAGTGTTCGTTTCCGGTTTAAAAAAAAGAGTGTACTGTAGCGATTAGAAACTTTGAAAAGTGGACCGACCCGTAATTTTTTTTTTTTTTTTTCCTAATAAGATTATCGAACTTATTTTTCACCATATATTGGGCATTGTTTGATTTTGTTTATTAATATTTGCTGATGAGTTATTACTTATTCCTTGTGACTGATGACTTATTATTTATGACTGATGATTTATTACTTATAACTTATTACTGATGACTAATAACTGATACTGTTTAATTTAGCTTTTTGAAAGTACTGATTAATTTTTATAAATTGCGTTTGATTAGTAAGTTAAAAAAGTGTTGCATTAAAATATAAAGACTAAAATAGCCTCATCACCAAATGTGATTTACATTATTATTATTATTAGTATATTTATTACTATTTTTAATATTAATTTTATTCTTATTATTAGCATTAATAATAATAATTTTTATCATTTTTATTTATTTATTTATTATTTCATTTTATTATTTTATTAATATTAATATTAATAGTAATATTATTATTATTAATAATTACTAATTATGATTATTATTTAATTTATTTTTATTTTTATTTTTATTATTATTATTTTACTAACACTAATATTACTTTTATGATTATTATTATTAGTATTTATTTTATTATATTAATATTAATATTACTTTTTATTATTATTTATTTTATTATTATTAATATCACCTTTATTATTATTATTAATTTATTATTATTATCATTAATATTATTGTTACATATTATTATTTCGGTCACTTTTACTATATTAATATTAATATTACTTGTATTATTATTTCTATTAATTTAATAATAATAATTATGATTTTTAATTTTTATTATGATTATAATTTTTATTATTAATACTAGATTTATTATTATTATTATTATTATTATTATTATTATTATTATTATTATTATTACTATTAATACTATAATTATTTATATATTATAACTTATTAACAATATTATTGTTATTCCTTTTATTATTATTATATTATTATTATTATTCATTATTATCATTTAAATATTATTATTATTTTAAATATTATTATTATATTTTTTTATTGCTATTATTATTATTATTACTATTATTAAGAAGGGTAATATTGGAATATATAAAATTTCAATAAAGAAGAGAACTTACGTGTTTTTGTTAAAAATAGAAATAAACACAAGATTTAGTTATTTTAACTTATGAACTTACATGTGATTTAAATGACTTGTAAATGACTTATAACTTATCTTACCATAAGTGAAATCAACCTATAAAAAATAACTTATTGTAAGTCATAAGTTATAAGCACATTCTGATAAGCAGAATTAAACAGGCCCATGATCTCGCAATGTGTAAGAAGGCATTTATATTGATTTAGAGTAGTGTTAAATGACTCAAATTTATCTGATCAAAAGTAATTAATGCTCCCTAAACCAATTTTGAAATGCACATATTTATTTTTGAAATATTTTAGCTCCAAATTGAGATAGGGATCGATCCTAATTTATGCCAATTCTATCTCATAAACTAGGTAACTACCTTATTTATAATGAAAGTTTTAATAAATCCCATTTATAATGCAAATTGTAATCAAAGTGATAAATTAAGTAACTACCTTATGTATAATTTATACAACAAATTGGTAAAATTTTAAAAATTTATTGAAATAAAAAACTTTTTCGTAAACAAATATAAAAAATTAAAAATAAAGTACCTTCTTTTGTAATATCTACATTTTAAAAAAATTGAAATTTAATTTATTATAACAAATCAATAGAAGAATGAGAAAATTATCTTTTTGACAATCGTACTATTGTCAGCTACCCGATTTTACCAACCACGTTTCATAACTCTCAAATTGACCAATGTACTATATAAGTTAGCACGTTATGATCCATGCCGTTAACATCTCATCCAATTTCGTAACAGAGGTGTTAATACCGACTAACGGAGGGATTTTATGAGAGATATTTTTGTTCATCTACATGAAAATTATCTTTTTGACAATCGTACTATTGCCTGCTATCCAGCTCTGTCTTTATATTTTCATTTAGATAGACAAAAATACCTTCATAAAATCCCTCTGTTAGTCGACATTACCACCTCTGTTACGAAATTGGATGATATGTTAATGGCATGGACCACAACGTACCAATTTATTTAGTACATTGGTCAATTTAAGAATTATGAAATATGGTTGGTTAAATCGGGTAGTTGGCAATAATACGATGATCAAAAAGATAATTTTCCCTAAAAGAATTAATTATATGAGAAATAAAAATTGGTTGGAGTCATTAAAGAATGTTGGTTTGATTGAATTATTAATATATGTCAACCTTCCATATTTTCCACACGATTTTTTTTTGAATTATTGGGAAATGGTATTTTAGGTCGTACATTTTTTAAATAATACTTAACTACCCCAATTGAACCAGATCTAATTGATCCGTAAAGATTTAGTGATTATGCAATACAACTCGCTTTGTACGCACGAACTTGACAAGCGCTAACTAATGACTTGGATTAAATCATGTTCAAAACATTTAAACTTTTAAAGGTTAGGATATAGTCACACATCTATATGTATTAATGCCCACATGTATTAATGCGGATATCCTTCTTTTCTCTTTTCCTATTACACAAACTATAACTACTAAAATATAATATAAATCTCTAAATTTCCTTATTGAGATGAATATATCTTATGTGAAACCATATCTTGATTCATAAAACGATGTTTATTCTCTTACAATTTAAATCACTAACACACAATAAATCGTATTAAGAGATCCGTATTATAAGATATACTCGTAAAACTATATTAATACTCCGTATATATTAATTGGATTGCCGTGTCATCCGTTCCACAAAAAGAGCTCGTTATGAGATGACCGCCTTTAACTTTAAGGCTTGTTTGGTATTCGGATACATATAAATAGTATTATTAATCTCATTATTATTAATATCATCGTTATTGATCATCACTTGTATATCGAGGGTAATTTTGAGATAAAAAATGGTAATTTCAATATTTTGTTAGTATGAGCGATATTAACACCACCCTCTCTCTTGGTATTAATAGTGAGAGGATAATGATTTTATTCGGATGACTCGTATTATTAGTCCCGACTATTTATTATGTATCAAATATCAAACAACTTATTTTATTAGTCTTATCTAACATTAATCCAAATTACCAAATGACACATTAGGGTCTAATTAAAATGACATTATTTTGATACCAACTTGATGACTAGTAGGTCACACTTTATTTCCTATTTAGTCTTTAATTTGAAAAGTAAGTTTTCCTCATAATTAGATGGGGTATCACGTGTGTGGTGTTACTTGTGAGGTCGTGTTTGGTCCCCAATGTTACAATCTATAGTATACATATATAAAAGAAGAGGTGTATAATTTGAAAAGTTTCTGTCAAAATAAATTTTTTAAATTTGGAAATATTTCATTTTTAATGTCTATCATATTTATTTAAAGTTGAAAATAAAAAATATTAATTAATGTGGTTAACTAGATAAGTAAATCTAGAAACCTTTTGAATTCTTCCTTAATATTGTGATACTAATTTTTGAACTCTTGAAATTTATCTCCCATCAATTAGATACAATATATATCCATACTAATCGATAATATGGATATTGACATGACAAAAATTCTTAATTATTCTTAAATTTCGAGATTATTTGAATATGTAATTCATATTAAACAAATCCATTGATTTTGTCAATGATATAAATGAATCCGAGATTATTAATGATAGTATCAAAACAAATCCATTTTATTATCGGTAAGATTAACTACTTCATCTATCTAGATATGGACACCTTGGGAAGTTCGATAGTTTAGTAGTTATTCAATTGTCAAGTTATTTAAATGATGACAGCATTATAAATTTGTTGCAATTCCATTAAAGGTCAATCAAGTATAATCCAAAATCGAAGAAGCGATCTCAGCAAAATGGCCCATCTTTTCAAATGAATGAAGGATACGAGCTCATTCAATGTTGAATGGTCATTAAAGTTGAGATTAGTCCAGTTTTATCTATACATATATAAAAGGAAAGGTACACAATTAAGTTCCCGCTAAAATAAACTTTCTAAATTTGGAAACCCTTTACTTTTAATGTCAATCATATCTATTGAAAATTGAAAATAAAAAATATTAATTAATGTGGTTGACTAGATAAGTAAATCTAGAAACATTTTGAATTCTTCCTTAATATTGAGATACTAACTTTTAAACTCTTGAAATTTATCTTCAATCAATTAGATGCAATATATATCCATACTAATCGACAATATGGATATTGACATGACAAAAATTCTTAATTATTCTTAAATTTCGAGAATATTAGAATACGTAATTCATATTAAACAAATCAATTGATTGTGTCAATGATATAAATGAATCCGAGATTATTTATGATAGTATCAAAACAAATCTATTTTTTATCGGTAAGATTAACTACTTCATCCATCTAAATATAGACACCTTGGGAAGTTCGATAGTTTAGTAGTTATTCAATTGTCAAGTTATTTAAATTATGAAAGTATTATAAATTTGTTGCAATTCCATTAAAGATCAATCGAGTATAATCCAAAATCGAAGAAGGGATCTCTGCAAAATGGCCCCTCTTTTCAAATGAATGAAGGATATCAGCTCATTCAACGTTGAATGACCATTAAAGTTGAGATTAGTCCAGTTGTATAATCTCTTATTATTTGGTGAATAGTTTAACTGTATTGCGTAGGACCATCGTGAGGCATGTGTTACAAAGATATAGCTTTTTCCTTTTTGCTTTGATTGTTTTCAATTACATGTGCATTTTTTTTGGATTGCAGATTCATGCTACATTAAGACGACAACAATGGACAACTTCCAACCAATGCTCGAAGAGAAGAAAAACATTTGTATGCTGTGAACAATTTCATGATTATAGAGAACAAATTGAAGTACAAAGCTATAAATGGAAAATATAAAATTCTATGTTGTGAGTTTTATGAATAACAATTTAATCCCAAAATTTGGCATGTAAGCAAATGATAATTTGGTTTCTAATTTTTTATTATGGTCAAGTGAACTCAATATTTGGTGACTAATTAGTCTCTAATTGTTGGTAACTAAAGGAGTCAACCTTAGAAGCTTGACCATGACTTTTGCTTCTTCTTCTTTTTATTTTTTTGACACTTTGTTTTAGAAAATAAAAAAAATACTATTTAAATATAGGTCAAACATTAATAACTTGAAAATAAAAAAAAACTAAAAAAATACTATGTTTAAAAATCAAGAAAATTAAATAACTATTTACTTGAAATAAACTGAATATAATGCTAAATACTTGAAATAATCCGAAACAATATCATTTTATATAAAACAAATTCAGAAAGGGATACGATTTATATATTGTAAATCGTATTTTTTAAAATAATTATCTTAATTGCTCACATATGATAAATGCACGTCTCTAAGTTTAGATATGTATTTGTTATAAAAATATTAAAAGTATATACTACAAAATAATTGACTTACTTGGAAAAAATTGCAAGAAAATATATTAAAAACAAAATCTTAGGAAGTCGAAGAAATCTTGACTATGGAGATCTGTAATTTTTAGATGAGAGACAAATCGATAAAAATAAACCTCATGAGCTATAATTGATCGTCGTGTAGGGAAAATTAACATTTAAAAGTATTCTTCTTTCACCAAGGTAGAAAAAAAATTTACACGTGGTTTGGACTAATTTTGTTTGAATGAATGGTCAAACAAAAATAACATCCAAATTTTTCTTCCCTAGGCGAAGGGCAAAGAAATTGATATGTTTTTTTAAATTTTTTTGACCTAAATGGCCGATGAGTGAGGAGAGGAAGAGAACGCGTATTTAAGTTTAACCATGGTACATGTTTTAGGTCTTCTCATTGGGCTGATTTCGTCAGGCTTATTTATTTTGGGCTGGTCTTATAAAAACTAATGGGGGAATTTCAAGTGGGTACAATTTTGAAAACATGTTTTCATCTAGGACCATTAATTTTTTGCATATTTCATAAAACTACAAATTGCTTACGAAATGACAAAAATGTCATTAATGAAAACTCTGATGTCAAGCCTTGGCATCAGGATGATTAATTCCAGGCATCAGGACTCTGATGCCAAAAATGCTGATGCCAAATCTTGGCATCAGGTGAAATGCAGATGCCTACAATTGTTGCTGATGCCAAAAATATTGCTGATGCCAAAAATGCTGATGCCAAATCTTGGCATCAGGTGAAATGCTGATGCCTACAATTGTTGCTGATGCCAAATCTTGGCATCAGGTGAAATGCTTATGCTTATTGTTGATGCCTGTCAAACACGCGGTCAAGGTGATTTGCGATCTTTTCATCATCTACCGTCTCCACCATTGCAAGATTTGACACACCAGTTGATGATTTCTTGCACATAATTCCATCCCTCTTTTCCTCTCGTCGCATCACTTCCTATTCATGGGACCCGAGGGTTTTCTCAAGAGGTTCTCAACCAAGCGAGAAATGTCAGTCAGTCAAAGCCTCCGCCAGATTCAGAAGCTTTTTACGTTTGCGTTTTCTTTTTTTTGCTACGGAACACAGTGATTGCAATTTGCAAGCAAGCCCAAATTTCAAGTGTGATTGGGATATCCACTATATATCTCTCACACATACACACACTGCAACAGCAGGTAGTACTGTAGTATGATCATCATTCATGGATGAGGATTGGGGAAGTGATTTGACACAAGAGTGTAGAAATGGACCAACTGTTTTTGAAAGAAATAATCTTCATTGGTAGGAAGTAGGAACACAGAAAATAGATATGAATTGGATCGAATTTTTCTTTAAAGGGTAGTGACGTACTTTTACCCTAAAATTGTATCTAAAAGATATGTCTAAAAAATAGCTGGATTTATTTGAAAACATGTTTTATAAAATGTACCGGCTTGTAATTATTCCAAAACTAATTTTGGTTTTGGTCATTTTATTAGATTACATTATGAAAAAGAGAGAGGCTAATTCCACTACATTTTTTTCTTATCTACTACATAATTAGTTATTGCATTAATTAATGACATGTTTGGACAAATCTACACATAATTCCTTGTTTATATTAAGTTGACTAATAAAGTTATTTTTCTAATTAATAACCTTCTAACATTATTTTTTTAATGAATAACATAGTTATAATATTTTTATTTTTACTTTTTATTAAATTCTTGATCAATTAATCTTATGACTAAAGTTATCTTATATAAACAATAAATTAATATCTTAAGAACATCATTTGTTTACCAAACTTTGAGAAAATCTGTACTATTTGGATATTAAAAGAAATTTTTAAAAGTGAGATTTAAAGGATATGATGTATCCAAAATAATCTTAGGACGCACTGGGCTTCTTAAACTGGATATCTGGCTTTCAACTTATCCAAAATCTTCAAGGCCCAACCCTGTAGAACAAGCAACAACCGTAAACTAGGCAGGGGCTCTCCATGCAAAAGCCCTCCGACGTGAGAATTAGCACAACAGTCAATTGAGCAAATAATTTGACAGAGTTTGGCCTTATAGAAATCACCTACCTCCCTCCTTTGCTTCAAGGGATTTTTATAGCCTATGCCGGAGAGTAACTGCCCATTAAGCATCGTGGCGTGCCTGGCGGGCACATTAACTGCCACATTTATCACAACAGTCTGATCATGGAGGTGGTGCACGAGTTTCTCGTAAGTAACTGCTCACGTTTAAGACGACCGTTACTTTCATAATCAAGCATGATAAATCTTGCTCGATGAATATTTTCCTGCTGGGTAAGCCCCCAGCTCGCTGCATTTTTGTTCGCTAGGTATTAAGCCCCCAGCTCGCAGTACATTTCTGGTTGCTGCATATTCCTCAATGTGACATGGGACCTAGAGTGCAAGTGTTCTGCTCCTGACTGATGGTGACGTTCCGGGCACGTGACTTGTATCTTGGGCCTATTGGGCCGGGCAGCTCAGTAGCCCCCTGCTCCTTGTCTGTCGAGTATCTATGCTCGGAGCGAGGAGAAGAATCTTGAATCCCCAGGCCAGATCGTTCTTACGATGAATCTTTTCACTAATGCATCAAGGATTGCCCTCAGCCAAATGTTATCAGTGGACGCTTATTGTAAGTGGATGCCAGCCCAAAGGACTTTTTGAAGAGATGGGCCGTCATCAGCCGCCTTACACCCTCACCCGTGCTCATTCCCCAAGGGACCATTTAATTCAAAACTTCGATTTCCGTAACCTAATGATGAAATTTCCTTGGAATAACCCCAAACGATGGTTTCCCCTTATATAAAAGTGGAAATCCCTCCTCATTTCAAACTTTTTCAATTTCAAGCGACTTCGGAGCCAGAACCCCCTCTTACTTCTGCATTCAACAGCAACGTCAGAGCCGAAACCACTTCTTATTTCTGCGTTCAATCTGTGCAAACGAAACTTCCAAGATCTTCTTCAACTCAATTATTCTACGTCAACAGGTATTCTTCGCTCCTTATTGTTAGTCCTGTTGTAATTTCTGTCCGTATTTTTATCGCTAGAATCCCTCATTAGGGTTCAATGATGCCGTTTGGATATATGATTTCTGTTACGATTAATCTGTCATAAACTAGGGCTAAAAATTAATCTGCCGAAAACTAGGGCTTCTGATACCCGTTTCCTCTCTGTCC
This sequence comes from Codonopsis lanceolata, assembly GCA_013146195.2. Taxonomy (NCBI): domain Eukaryota; kingdom Viridiplantae; phylum Streptophyta; class Magnoliopsida; order Asterales; family Campanulaceae; genus Codonopsis; species Codonopsis lanceolata. Next base: position 129,042,252 of record CM028377.1, read on the forward strand.
ATCTTGCCTCTTTTATTTTCAACGATCAACATACCACGGTCTCGGGTATTTCACAAACTTATCCCACTCCATATGGAGGAATCAAGGAATGCCTGGCCGGTGCCCCGTTTACCGGTGTTAGGATAAGCCCTTGCCATGGGTTTTTACTTGATCTGCTCTTGCCTAACTACCCGAGCAAGGTTTAATGTGTATTCCTCGATTCCGGTAGGATGTCCTCTGGCGACGAGACCACTTCTGAAGTCGAAGGACGCAATTACGACTATGGAGCTTCTACTGAAAGCGAGGAAAGCTTTGAGACAGAATCTACCAGCTCCGAAGAGACCGAGCTAGAGGAGGCCTCACTAAACCCTCGAGAACCCAAAAACTTTATAGAAAAGACCTTTGATTCCCCTAGTGGAGCAGATGATAAAATAACCGAGGGCGAGCAGACCAATCTCGAGATAAAGGAAAAGTCTAGAGATAATCTCCCCATCTCAAGTATTACCCGAGCAAAGAAAAAAGGCAAACAGATCGCCACTGATGTCCCTTCCCAACTCAAATGGGAAGACTTGAATTGCGAGGATGATGTATCCATTTGGTTCTACTCCCTGGGCATGGACCCTAAAAATTATCGAGTACGAGCCTTCGATCTGGACATCGAGAAGAAAGGCCATAATTACCAGGGAGACCAAATGGTGTTCTACTTTGACTTCTTTCTTGTAGGCTTGCGCCTTCCATTAGATCTCTTTATCGTAAAGTTCCTCAATTTGACCAACTTTCTCCCCTGCGACTTGACCCTTACAACAGTGAGGTTTCTGGTCGTATACACTATAGCATGTAGGTTACTCGGGTTTGAACCCGAAATGACTTTATTTAGAAAGTTCTTCTTATTTTCTCTGGAAAAAAAAATCTGGGCGCATTACAAGGCGCTCAAACACCAATTACTTCAAACTATTAAGTGATGGACCCAACAAAGTAGACGCCTGGGATGGAAAAGCCCTCTTAATAAAGTCACGAGTATGATGGCCATTCGCCCACTACCTGCACGACTTTGGATTTCCCAAGTATGACAAGGTCGCTTTTCGAGCTGGTAAGCCCCCCATAGCCCGGGCATTTAGATCTCTGCTCGGGGTAAGAGATGGACGAGCTGGACAGGATTGGGTACTTGATTGGTAGATCCTTACATCTGACTTAACCCTACTTCACCTAGCTGGCATCATGGGTTGGCCTGTGGAAGGAGTCGAGCCACGGGTTACCATTGAAACCAAACAACCACATCCCTTCTGGGGGAAATGTCATGGAGGTAAATTTCCCAGTGAGTGTCCTGACTGTGCGCGGATTGGAACAAATTGCACACTGATCGATGTCTTATTTTAATTATTTCCTTGCAAGTGGACAAGACTATTGTAGAATAGTTTTGGGAAGCAAGGGTTGAACCACATAGACAAGAAGATCACGAATAGCACGATTATCGGTAGCTAATTATTAAACTAAGGGGGTTTTTATGTTGATTTTAATCTAAACTAATTATTATTCTAAAGTTGACCAATTTAGCAGCAATCACAGGTTATGAAGATCTTATGGTGGAGGGAATCTAGGATTAGGGTTTCACTTGTATCTCCTCTATGTCTTATTTTGATAAAGTATCATTCAATTTCTTGGGTTCGTTCACAAAATATAGATATAGCCTATCGAATTACCGTTCAGTCTCCATCTCCAAATAATTCGTCCATTCTATATCCTAGGCACAAGAACATATGATCATAACTGTCACTTAGGTCATATATGGAACCTGGCCCTAATTTATCACTCTCGTGCATCGATAGGTTCAATTTATCATGATGGTGAGCCAATGTACGACATATGCACATTGATCATGCAGTTATCCGCACCTCTAGGCCTTTATTATTCACGATTACATTCATTTGTTCAAAGTGAAATAATATAGGGATTGATAATCACCACAATCAACAAGAATTGAATGAATAAAAATAGATTAAAGCATAGATTCGATACAAGTTACTTCTCAACTCCTAGATTAATGGTTGTTTAGTTCATCCTTGAAGATGAATAGCACATGGAGATGATTGAATCCATGGATCGATCTTCAAAACTTGAAATTACAACAACTAAACAATGTTATACACTCTAAATCCTATGCTAGAACTATCAAAAACTACTTTTTGGACGTCCTTGAGCTCTGGCTACCGTCCTTTATTTATACCATGGAGTTGTAGGGGGTTTAGGAATTTTAGTCTTGCTTGAAAACCTCCGAAAGTCAGTTCTGGCTACCTTGCGGCCGCAAGGTCATTACCCCTTGCGTCCGCAAGGGTCTTCAATCTCCGGGGCTGGCTTGCTGACTTACTGCCTACCTTGCGAAGGCAAGGTAAAAATACCTTGCGGCCGCAAGGTCATCAGAATGCACCTTTGCCGTTTCTTCTTCAATTTACACTTTGGCCACTTCTTGGATTATTCACTAAAAACCTTCTAATTCATATAATTTCACCTAAAACCCTGAAACTCATAAAACAACTGAAAAACACATATCACTAGCCAAAAGCCTCGTGGAATCGCTCAATTTAAGTCATAAAAGTACCCGATATCGACGTATAAAATACATCGATCAAATACCCCCAAACTTAAACTTTGCTCGTCCACGAGTAAACAATACTTATAAATACAAAAGCACTTAAACAAAAATAACGAAAATCTTTTTGGAGGGTGACACTATTTACACTCCTCTAGAAACCCATAAACTCAAGGAGACTCTTACGAGTGAGTCGACTATGCAGATAAATATAAAAACTAATAAATACAAAAGCGGGTAAAAACTATACTAAAAGCAATAAATCAAAAAATCCTTTTGGATTCAACCTCAAGTCATAATAGCATGGCATACCAAAGTAATCTCAGTCAGATGCTCACCACATATATGCAGACTAATCACATAAAACCAATTGACCTATACTCAAAACTGCTACTAGTCTTAATTTCTCCGTGTGTGTGTGATCACCAGTCTTAGAGAATATCTTGACTAAAACATTTTTATTAAGCTAAGCACCAAATTCATATGAAAATCGGATTTTAATTAAAACCAATGCATCATAAAGTATGAGATCTACCCAAGGTTCTAAAAATCGTTAGGCGGCCGTTAGGCGGCACACAGGCGCCTAGGGGACTAGTTGGGGCGTAGGCGGGGCCTAGAATTAAGGCATAATTACCATTTTTTGATAATTTACATCAAAGATCAAACACATTGAATACAATTTTTTTTATGTTTGTCATTTTATCAACACTTGTCGATATTTGTAAAATGAACAAAATATACAAACCTACTATTAATCTCATTTCTCAACAACCCCAAAGTAATAAACCAGTCAAGTTTAGAATAAAAAACAAAAAAAGATATTACTCCAGTTCGCCCCCCATTACCTCCCTCTCTGCCTCACCATTACCACTCCCCCTTCCTTCTCTAGTTCGTCCCCTGTTCCTTCTCTGGTCATTGCATGCCACAAAATCAAAGCTACAAAAATAAATTAAGATCTACGAGGTTTGGCATAGACACCGACTTGGTCGATTAGGCGGCGACTAAGAAAGTCGCGACGGTAGAGAGGGGCCTAGGCGGAGCTAGGCGGGGAGTTTTAGAACACTGATCTACCATCCCAACCCGGTCTATTACAGAAAGAGAGATCACCAAGGATTTTAAAAACTTATACATCCATCCCATGCACTTCTATGTATGACATACAATGCTCTCCTATCCCAATTACTTGTAATAGCTAAGATTATGCTAACACAGTGAGCTTGCGAATAATGTGATTATGAAGTTTTAGATCAATTTTACATGCCTTACCATCAAAATAACAAACACAAGCATTGGCAAGAAGATCAATAGGTCTTTAATAGCTTGTAATGTAAGGCCATGGTGTTGGGGGATTTGATGGAAAGGGATTAGAATTCAAAGTGAGAGAGCAAGACTACCCTTAACCCTTGATACTTCCAAGCAAAAGGAAGTTTTTCCCAATTGGGCTAGGACCTGCAAAGACCACAAGTGGGGGGTATTTTCTTTTCTTTTTTCTTTTTCTAATTTCCCCCCCAAACTTGTTATGTACAATATATCAAGCTAACAATATCTCATCATCTTTCTCAGCAGAATTTTTCTAACATATTTTCTCTTGAAAGCTATGCTTTCATTTGAATCTTCTTGCACTCTTCTTCTTCCGTTTCATTTTTCTTTTTCTTTTTTTTTATTACGGGAAGAAGAAGTCTTCAGAAAACTTGCTTGACTGAAAAATGGTCCCATAAAATTAATTCCCCACCCACATCCTACTCTCTCAAAGGGTAGGCTAAAAGTGTATAGACTTTTAGGGTTAAGTTAATGTGGGTAATAGAAACGATGTCGAATGGGGGTTTAATGTGTGCTTAACACACTCCATTCTTTTTAATTAGGCTCAAAAGGGGACACTAGGGATATTTTTAGTAAAGGTCAGGGAATATTTAGGCTCGAACGATCCAAAGATGGCCTAAATCTTATCTTAATGCCAATTGCTCATGCAGTTTTTTAAGAAAGTAAAACACATAAAATATCATATCAACTATGGGAATTGTGGGGTTGAATGTTTAGTATCACTGGATTTCACATAAGCATTCGCTAAAACAGATGGTAGGGACAATCGAGACTAACAAGCAGACACGGTTCGAAAGTGTGCTTGAGATATATTAGTGAGAAAAATCCAAGGGATCTAACTTATCATACAATTGACCCTAAGTTACAATTCAATGCAACAATCATGTTAGGACGGCTATTCATTATATTCTTGTGCATATCTTGTTACTTAAATGAAATGTGTGCTATAGACTATAAAAATATTCTAATCAATCCATAATTATGACTGGTGTAAGTGCACAGAGATTTGGAGAAAATCAAGAATTTTGCAGAGTCAAGTAAATTCCAGAAGGATCTATGGAAAAGTTATGTGGTTCATTGCATTAACTCCTCATCGACTAGTACGACCACACAAAGACTCGAGGATGAAAATTTTGAATTAAAATTTTTTTTATTTTGATTTTGATTTTTATAAAAAAAAATTGGAGATGGCAGATGACGATGACTCTTTTGATGGGTACCGAGGGTACTCACTATTATAGTATTCTGGTCACGGCAACATCTCCGAGAATAAGAAAAATTGAAAAGCAAGAAAGACGGGTGAGGAGAAGACACGATAGAGGGAAAAGAAATTTTTCCCCACCCTAAAAACGTAGCCCAACTCCACTCCTCCTTAGGCTAGGACCTGTTAAGACTCTGGGCTTAGAATCCCCCCAAACTTAATTTCTATTTTGTCCCCAAAATTGAGGAACATATGAGAGGATTGATGGGGAAGGACAATTATCAAAAGGACATAGCAAGCGCACCTAACGAAAGAGGAAGAAACTTGGGCCTCGACTCACGGCGAGTCGGGAGGAAATAACGAACGAGGACGAAACTCGGGGATTGTGCCAGACGGCATCCCAAAATATGTGGAGACATTCTGCCCCACCTGGTTAATCCAGCCAAAAAGGTCAGTCTGGTCGGCACGTATTTGTGCCAACTGCTGACTCATCATATCATTTTGGAGGACAATCTCCTCTTGCCTGTTGGAGATCGCCTCCAACGGATCCTCCTCCTCGGGCTCCTCCTCGCGAGGGCCTCTCTCTCACGGCTGGCAAGCGTGCTCAAACAATAAAGCCCTAGTGATGGCGGGCACCTTCCTAATCCTCTCCGAATCTGGAGCCCACCTGACTCCAGCCTCATCACACAGTCCGGTAATCAAATTTGGGAACGCGAATCCCGCATTTGTGTTACCTCTAATAAGGGTCCGAATTTGGCCGTTGATCAGGCGGCCAACATCGACGGACCCACCAGTAAGGATGGTGAAGATCAAAACTGCCTTAGCCCAAGTCACCGTGTGTTGGTGACTGGAAGGCATGAGTCGGGTACAGATAAATTTGAACACGGCCTTGGCCGTGTTCGTGAGGAAGGACTCCTCCATAGTGCGGGCACCGAATTGTGGGTTTTGGTTAAAGGTCCAAACCACACCAGGCATTGCGATAGTCGCATTAACCGCCTCGAGAGCAATAGGGTCAGAAAGGTGGCAGCTGTAGTCGTCGGCACCACTCGCAAAGTTAGAAGTGCCATAGTAACTGTTAATGTCTTGGGACGCAAAACTAACGTCTATACCCCTAACACTAACAGTATCTAAAACACTGCCGTATATGCCAATTTTCCCGTTGGCATAAAATTCACGACGATAGCCACGATGGCCGCACCCGGAGAAGCAATAAGAGTAGCCCACCTACGGTTTTTAAAGTTATCGTGGAGGCCAAAGTCTCGAGCCTTAAATCCCCTTTCAGGGATTATGGTCTTGGAGAGCTTCTTAGAGTAGCTCTCCAACGCCTCAAAGGAAATGAAGCGGTGGACATCATAATCTTGCTCCTCCTCTTGGGAGCGGGACGTGGATGGGCCGGTATTTCTACGCTTGGGGGCCATTTGATTTTTAAGCACAAAAAATTAACAGACAAAAATCTACTCTCTTCTAAGAAATTAAAATTACACCCTAACAACTAAAGCATGCAAAAATAAAATTTTACGTAAAATATATCTAACACCCTAGCATGCAGATATTTTGGCACGACAGAAATTGAAATGAGAGGGTGAGAAGATACTTGGAATTGCAAGCTTTAGAAGATGAAGAGGTTGGCCGGATTTTAGAAGCTTTTCGCCGAAAAAATGGAGGTCACACCTTCTTCAAGCCTTGATGGAGTGAGATGAGGGTGAATGGAGGGATGAAGCTTGAAGGAGAGGAGGCTCTTAGCTTGGATCTTGGCCAGAATGTTGAAGAGCTTCGTTGGATCGATAGAGGGAGAGAGATCTTGCTGCTGCTTTGCTTTGAGAGAGAGAGGAAATTCGGAGTGATTTGTTGGGGGCTGCCCGGCTTTTGCTTATAAAGGGGACCTTGCGGCCGCAAGGTCCTTAAGGCTTGCATCCGCAAGGTCGGCAGTCACGCGATGGCACGGATTCGGTTGGAGGTCTAACGGTCACACTTCTTGTAGTTAATAGGGCCTTGCGTCGCAAGGTGTTTTATGCCTTGCGTCCACAAGGTCTCCAGAACAATTCATGCCTTTTCTGTTTCGGGCCTTTTTGGCAGTTTTGCAGTTTGGTCCTTCTGTTATGTTCCGTTACGTTCCATTTGGTCCGTTTCTTTCCTGCACTCTAAAAATTCTACACAAACTCTAAACTAAAATATTAGCAACATATAAATACAACACTACGATGCTTTTCTCCCCCAAACTTGAATTATGGCATATTTAATTCTAAATTAAATGTCCAAAATTAAATAAGACGGAGAATAGCATATTTAAATTACACTACGAAAGCAAATAAAATTCATCATAGTGGGTTGCCTCCCACCTAGTGCACTTGTTTAACGTCTTTGGCTCGACCCAACTGCAAACCTAATCATTTGGTGGTTCATTGTCAGCAAGACGAATAAGTTCAATTGTTCTCTCTACTGACATGGGTTCAAGGTATGGTTTGGGTCGGTGACCATTAACTTTAAATATTTCATTGGTCCTTGGGTTTTTAATATCAATTGCTTCATGAGGATAAATTCGGACTATAGTGAAAGGACCAGACCATTTTGATTTCAATTTTCCGGGAAATAGCCTGAGTCTAGAATTGAAAAGTAATACTTTTAGTCCTGGACGAAACATTTTGTTGGCTAATCCCATATCATGGTATTTCTTGGTCTTTTCTTTATAGGTTTTAGCATTCTCATACGAATTTAACCTATGTTCTTCTAATTCATTTAACTGGAACAGTCTTTCCTCACCAGCCAAGGTTAAATCTAAGTTTAGTTCTTTGACAGCCCAATAGGCTCTATGTTCAATTTCAACTGGCAAATGACAGGCTTTGCCATACACCATTCGGTAAGGACTCATTCCTATCGAGGTTTTATATGCGGTTCGGTATGCCCACAAAGCATTATTAAGTTTAGACTGCCAATCTTTACGGTTTAGTCTAACAGTCTTCTCTAAAATTGCTTTAATCTGTCTGTTACTCACTTCCACTTGGCCAGACGTCTGAGGATGATAGGGTGTAGCTAACTTGTGAGTTACACCATATTTTTAAGGACTGAATTTAGCAATCTATTGGTGAAGTGTGTTCCCTGATCACTAATTATGGCCTTAGGTACTCCAAACCGAGCAAAAATATCTTCCACAAATTTGACCACGGTTTTTCCATCATTATTTTTAGTTCCAATAGCTTCTATCCATTTAGACACATAATCAACAGCAACTAAAATATACTCACAATTATTAGAGACTGGAAAAGGACCCATAAAATCAATACCCCAAACATCAAAAATTTCAACAACCATATTTATATGCAAGGGCATTTCATTCCTTTTGCCTATTCCACCGGTTCTTTGACACTTATCACAAGTTTTATAAAATATGTCACAGTCTCTAAAAACAGAAGGCCAATATAATCCAGATTGCAGAATTTTTCCAGCAGTTTTATTACCACTAAAATGACCACCACAAGAGTATTCATGACAAAATGTCATAATACTTTGTTGGTCTTGTTCTGGAACACATCTTCTAATTATAGAGTCGGAACACATTTTATATAAATGAGGTTCTTCCCAAAAATAATTATTTGCCTCTGTTAAAAATTTCTTTCTTTGATAGAAATCAAAGTCAGGATTTATGATATCAGACACATAATAATTGACATAATCAGCATACCAAGGGTCTGAATCTTTGACTGCTAATAATTGTTCATCAGGGAAGTCTTCATTTACAGGAATTTTATTATCAAGAAATTGACGTTCAAGTAAGGGTGAAAATTCCAATCTAGACAAATGGTCGGCTACGACGTTTTCAGTTCCCTTTTTATCTTTAATAGTAATGTCAAATTCTTGCAATAATAACATCCACCTTATGAGTCTAGGCTTAGCCTCTTTCTTACTCAATAAATATTTTAGGGCTGCATGATCGGAAAATATTATGACTTTTGACCCTAACAAATATGGTCTAAACTTTTCTAAAGCATACACAACTGCTAAAAATTCTTTTTCTGTTGTTGTATAATTAAGTTGTGCATCATTTAATGTCCTACTAGCATAATGAATTACATGTGGTTTCCTATCTACCCTTTGACCTAACACAGCTCCAATTGCAAAATCCGAAGCATCACACATGATTTCGAAAGGGAGAGACCAATCGGGGCCGGTTAAAATTGGGGCAGTTGTCAATCTTTCCTTTAGTAAATTAAATGCGTTTAAGCATTCTTGGTCAAAAATGAATTCAGTGTCTTTTGCCAACAAATTACATAGAGGTTTACAGATTTTTGAAAAATCTTTTATAAATCTTCTATAAAAACCTGCATGCCCTAGAAAAATTCTAACACCTTTGACAGAAGTTGGGGGAGGTAGTTGTGATATAACTTCAATTTTTGCCTTATCGACTTCAATTCCTTTATTAGACACAACATGACCTAAGACAATTCCATGTTTAACCATGAAATGGCTTTTCTCCCAACTTAGGGTCAAATTAGTTTCACAACATCTTTTCAAGACCGATGTAAGATTTTCTAGGCAATGGTAAATAGAATTCCCAAATACTGAGAAATCATCCATGAATACTTCCACACATCTTTCCACTAAATCTGAAAATATAGAAATCATTCATCTTTGAAAAGTAGCTGGGGCATTACAAAGTCCAAAGGGCATTCTCCTAAATGCAAAGGTACCAAAGGGACATGTAAAGGTGGTTTTCTCTTGGTCTTCAGGTGCTACGGGGATTTGGTTGTAGCCAGAGAAACCATCAAGAAAACAATAATATTCATGACCAGCTAGTCTTTCAAGGATTTGATCAATAAATGGCAAGGGAAAGTGGTCTTTCCTAGTTGCCGCATTTAATTTCCTCAAATCAATGCACATTCTATAACCGGTGATAGTTCGTGTGGGAACTAATTCATCCTTATTATTTTTAATGACTGTAATTACTGATTTCTTAGGAACTACCTGAATTGACTAACCCATTTACTATAAGATATTGGGTAAATTATACCTGCATCGAGAAGCTTAAGGACTTCTTTTCTCACTGCTTCTTCCATGTGAGGGTTAAGTCTTCTTTGTCTTTCGCTATAAGGTTTACTACCTTCTTCTAAATGTATTTTATGCATACACATAGACGGACTAATGCCTTTTAAATCTGCTAAGGACCATCCTATGACTTCTCTATGTGTCCATAAAACTTTTAATAAGCTTGCTTCTTGTTCTTCTATTAAATCTGCAGCAATTATAACAAGCAAAGTTTTACCTTCCCCTAAAAATGCATATTTTAAGTGGGATGGTAATGGCTTTAATTCTTCTTCAGGAGGAGATTTAACAGACGGAATGAATTCAGAATTTTCAGGTTTAATTGTTTCTTCTTTAACCTCCTCAATGTTTTCAACTATTTCTTCCTCTACTTCTATTTCTTCGAAAAGAGATTTTAGAATTTCCACTTCTTCTTCATCATTATTTTCATCCTCTTCTTTTTCTATTTTATTATTTTCTGATTCAGACTCTTCCATTTTATCTTTATCTTTATTTTTAAGGGCTTCTTGTCTTTCTCTCTCTTTTTTTTCATCAGTCTCTCGAAGTTCTCTTTCTAACTCTTCAATGTCAAATTTTATATGAGAGAAAGTTCTATCATCATAGCTTACAAACACATCTTTCTCATAATCATCATTCTCACAATTTTCTTCAAAGGTTTGAGTTGTTAGTTTTTCAATTTCATCGATTGAGAAACATGCATTCATGTCACTCGGTCTATTCATTGCATCGAAAACTGAGATTTCTACAGTTTCACCTAGGACTGACATTGTCAGTTTACCATTCTTAACATTTATCATTGTATTGGCAGTGGCCATAAAAGGTCTGCCTAACAGGATAAAGACTTCATTATTTGTGCATATTTTCCTTTCCATCTCTAGAACCACAAAATCAACCGGAATGATTAACTTATCAACCTGAACTAGGATGTCCTCTACTATACCCAAAGGATGTTTAACTGAACGATCAGCTAATTGTAAAGACATATTAGTGGGTTTCAATTCTCCCAACCCTAATTGTTTATAGACTGCAAAAGGCATCAAATTAATACTTGCTCCTAAATCTAACATAGCCTTCATCTTTTTAGAACTACCCAATGAGACTTGGATATTAAAGCTTCCTGGATCTTTCAACTTAGGGAGAAGTTCTGGTTGTAATACTGCACTTACGTTTTCAGAAACAATAATTTTTTCATTGTTTTCGAATTTGTGTTTCTTAGAGTGAAGATCTTTGAAAAACTTAGCATAGGCTAGAATATTTTTAATAACATTAAGCAAAGGAAGATTAACATTCACTTTGGATAACATATTATAAATTTCCGAAAATTGTTTATCCATTCTGTTTTTCATAAGTCTTCTAGGGAACGGAATTGAGGAACATATGGTGGTGGTGCCACATAAGGTTCCTCTTCTTCTTGTTCTTTTTCTTGCCCTATTTCTTCTTGACTTTCTTTGTTTTGCAATTCTTTTTCTACTTCTTGATTATTTGTTTGATTATTTTCATTTTTATCCTTTTCAACTTCTTTTTCAGAATTATCTAATTTATCAGGCACATCAGAAGATTGAATAGGATCACTTACCTCTTCTCCAATTACTCTACCACTTCACAGAGTAGTGATAGATTTTGCTTGTTCAGTTTGACTAGGGAACTTCCCTTCTTCTCTTTTCTCGTTCATAACTTTTGCAAGTTTCTCCCTTAAATTTTCTACCTCTTCTAGCAAATATTTGTTAAGGGCAACTTGTCTTTTGTGTGCTCCATCCGATTTTGAAACTTCTTCAATTCGCAATTGACCTTGATTTGGGAAATGTTGAGGTTGTAGTGGTTGAGGTTGTAATGGTTTATTTCCTCCCCATGAAAAATTAGGATGATTCTTCCAACCAGGATTATATGTGTTTGAGTAGGGATCATTCCTTTGTCTTTGAGGGTACATGTTCATGGCATTCACCTGTTCAGAATACATAGCACTAGATGGACAAAAATTAGTAGCATGAGAATATAATTCACACATGGCACATGCTTCTTGAATTGGCCAATTTTCATATTGAGCTTGTATATCTGGTTTTTCTTGAACTTGGAATAAATTTCTATTTTTACCTCTTGCACTTTTCTATTGAGAATTTGCACTCAACATCTCAAATAATTCTTCTAGTGCAACTGGTGTCATTCTATTAATAGAACCACCGGCCGCACTATCAACCATAGTTTGTAAAGCAGCCGAAAGAGCATGATAGAATTGAAGTACTAACACATCTTGAGACAGATTATGATGAGGACACATAATAAGTAAGTTTTTAAATCTATCCCATGCTTCATGGAATGTTTCACCTGGTTCATTTTGAAAAGACATGATTTGTTTTCTGTATTCTGTAAGAGATGCATGTTTATAATATTTACTCATAAACAAATCATATAGTTGAGCCCAAGTATAAACACTACTAGGTGCTAGATTCATAAACCATCTTTTCGCCAATTCTTTTAATGCACTTGGAAAGTATTTCATTTTTACTTGGTCTTCAGTCAAACCTCCTAACGGATAAGTACTTATCATATACTCATATTCTCTAAGGAAACTTATTGGATCTTCAGCAGGCATTCCATGAAAAGAAGGTATCATATTAAAATAATGACCTTTTAGTTCGAAATTCCTTACTGCTTATGGTAAGACTAGACATGATGTTGCTACATTCAACGTAGGTCTACTATAATCATTAATAGTTCTTTGATTTACTACTACTTCCATATTTCTTCTAGCAGGTTCTTCTTCTCTTTGATTCGCATTTACCGGATGAACCGGATTTTCAGGATTTAGATTATTATTGTCCATTGGAGGATCAACCAGAGGATCCTCTTGATTCAATTGTTCTTGATTATCAGGCTGGGTTGCTAGATTATCAAGATCTTCCTGATTCTTTCCAATATTATTTATATTTTGATTTAGTTCTACCAATTTAGGATTCAAAGATCTACGACCGTGCATAAAATAAATAAAGCAATTAAAACAACTAACTAAAAACAAATAAAATCTTTTTGTATTTTTATTTTTATAAAAACTGAAATTAAAAATTACGCTACCAACAAACTAACTATGCAAACTAGCTTGTCCCCGGCAACGGCGCCAAAAACTTGATCGATGTCTTATTTTAATTATTTCCTTGCAAGTGGACAAGACTATTGTAGAATAGTTTTGGGAAGCAAGGGTCGAACCACAAAGACAAGAAGATCACGAATAGCACGATTATCGGTAGCTAATTATTAAACTAAGAGGGTTTTTATGTTGATTTTAATCTAAACTAATTATTATTCTAAAGTTAACCAATTTAGCAGCAATCACAGGTTATGAAGATCTTATGGTGGAGGGAATCTAGGATTAGGTTTCACTTGTATCTCCTCTATGGCTTATTTTGATAAAGTATCATTCAATTTCTTGGGTTCGTTCACAAAATATAGATATAGCCTGTCGAATTACCGTTCAGTCTCCATCTCCAAATAATTCGTCCATTCTATATCCTAGGCACAAGAACATATGATCCTAACTGTCACTTAGGTCATATATGGAACCTGACCCTAACTTATCACTCTCGTGCATCGATAGGTTCAATTTATCATGATGGTGAGCCAGTGTACGACATATGCACATTGATCATGCAGTTATCCGCACCTCTAGGCCTTTATTATTCACGATTACATTCATTTGTTCAAAGTGAAATAATAGAAGGATTAATAATCACCACAATCAACAAGAATTGAATGAATAAAAATAGATTAAAGCATAGATTCGATACAAGTTACCTCCCAACTCCTAGATTAATGGTTGTTTAGTTCATCCTTAAAGATGAACAGCACATGGTGATGATTGAATACATGGATCGATCTTCAAAACTTGAAATTACAACAACTAAACTATGTTATACACTCTAAATCCTATGCTAGAACTATCAAAAACTACTTCTTGGACGTCCTTGAGCTCTGGCTACTGTCCTTTATTTATACCATGGAGTTGTAGGGGGTTTAGGAATTTTAGTCTGGCTTGAAAACCTCCGAAAGTCGATTCTGGCTACCTTGCGACCGCAAGGGTCTTCAATCTCCGGGGCTGGCTTGCTGACTTACTGCCTACCTTGTGAAGGCAAGGTAAAAATACCTTGAGGCCGCAAGGTCATCAGAATGTACCTTTGCCGTTTCTTCTTCAATTTACACTTTGGCCCCTTCTTGGATTATTCACCAAAAAACCTTCTAATTCATATAATTTCACCTAAAACCCAGAAACTCATAAAACAACTGAAAAACACATATCAGTAGCCAAAAGCCTCGTGGAATCGCTCAATTTAAGTCATAAAAGTATCGATATTGACGTATAAAATACATCGATCACACACCCATCTTCTCATCTACCGGTTTGTCTGCATAACTTTCTATGCAATTGTTTTATACCTTGTGTAACCACTGCTTGCCTACAGTTTTCCTTATCCTTGCCTTTTATATTTACAGCATGAAGCAGCTAAACGATGCGAGCAAGTTTCTTCAAGCCGCGAAGAAAGGTGCGACCAAGAGGAGCACACAACTAGCTACTCAAACTCCTGCCCCTCTACCCACTGTTCCTGCTTTCACCAAAGGGCAAGGTCGTGCAGAACCAAGCCCGACCACCACACTTGCCCCTATGATACCTTCTACCCAGACAACCGTTGAACCCACTAACCTGGGTACCAACCTCGCTCTCCTAACTCATACAGCTCCAACTCCCAGCAAAAGGCCTCACGGTGACCCCCCTCAAGAAAAAAGGAGCAAACAACGAACAGAGAAATCCGTGCAGGAAGATGCCAGCTTGCGACTCCCTCATGGTAAAAAGAGAACTTCCTCATGCCCGAAACTCGGGAAAAAGCAGGGGCCCTTATTACCGAATTACCAGACATGCCCGACCTTGACAAAATTAACATTTACAAACGGAGTGGGTATCCTGCCACTGTGTAGCTTGGAATGATAAGGAGGCTGCGACTTGGCGGGGTCTGGAAGAGAAGTGTCGAGCACTCAAGCTCTGTGCTGGTAGGCGAAATTAGAATGTGCATGGCCGAGGTAACTATCTTCCCTGGTCACGTAGTCTGTTTCTCCTTTAATATACAGTAAACACTTACCATGAATTGGTTTGTAGATAGCCACGAAGGCTGAGCTAGTATATGACCGGCTAATTGACAATGTCAATTCAAATGCTTCACTGACCAAGGACAAGAATCAACTAGAAGAAACCGTCAACTCCCTTCGGGCTAAACTCAAAGTAAGCGAGGAGACTGTCACCCCAAAGTGACAGAACTTTCAAAGATCGAGGAGGAGAAGAAAGCTTTAGAGTCACATCTAGATTTCTCCAAGAAATCCGAGGAAACAGCCCTCAAAAACATTTCCACGGTCAGGAAAGATCTTCGAACTGCCCTGAGCCTTGAAGAGGCCAAGGTCGTTGCTGCCGAGTAAGAAAAGAAGCTGAGGGAAGAATTAGCCCACCCCAATGAAGAACAAAAACAGGTCATCATCGACGATTACAAAAATTATGCCGACTTCGTTACTTGCGTTGAGAACGAGGCCTACCCCTTCTTCCTTCAAGGGGTTAACCATGTACTAAGGCAGATAGCGTGCAGCGACCTAGAGATCAAGCTAGAGTTGCTTGCTGAATGGGGCACTAATCCACCATTTTGCCCCTCTGCTCGTCCTGGTCATGCTTTGGTTCCTTACACTGAGGACGAATTGCAGTCTCTTCCTGAAGTCGATGCCCAACGAGGATTGTCCCCCTGGACCCCTCCCGAAGCTCCCCAAGTCACAGTGAGCGAGCTGATGACGCAAATTTGGATGGCCCAAACGCAAGAGACAGAAACTGTAACCGCACATGTCAACGAGGAGGATGGAGATGTAGTCATCATCGAGACTACCACCGAGGAAGCAACAAATGCCAACCAGACTGCCCCTCTAATCGTTCCCTCTGATGTTTGAAAACTCTTTCTGGCCTGCGAGCCACAACACATCAATGTTTGCAAAACAATATACATTTTATTTCTTTGGTCATGTAATATTAACATTTCCGTGCATCACTTCCGTACATCATATTAATGCCTGCATTTTCTCAACAATAATCCCACTGTTTCTTTTAAAAACTCAACTTTTGAATCGAGCAGGCTCATTCCAGGCTTGTCGAGATAAAAAAATGCATAGCCTTGAAATAACATTCACCCGAGTTGAGATAGCTCGTACTGGCTAATAATAATCAAAACAACTGTCTCGAACACCAACCCTTTTTCATGAGCAGAGATACCCCGTGCTCGTGAAAGAGAGAATAATCGAGATAATAATAATTAAAACAACTTGCTCGAACACCAACCCTTTTTCACGAGCAGAGATACCCTGTGCTCGTGAAAGAGAGAATAATCGAGATAACATTAGACCACTCGAACAACAACTTTCACACCGGGCAAGGAAGGCTGCCTACCGCCAAAAGTATAATCGAGTTTGCACTAAATGTCGTAAGCGAGATAACCAAAAAATGAAAGCCAACATATGCTCATTCATTTCATCTCAACTTACAAAATAGGAGAAAAAGACAAACAGCTTGCACACTACCAATCAACGATAGTATTTCTTCAAGTGATCTGCATGCCATGGATGCTTAAGCTCAATGCCCTCCTCTGTTCGCAACATATAGGTCCCCTCCCTGACAATTCTGACTACCTGAAAAGGACCATCCCAATTAGGAGAAAGCTTCCCCCATTCTGCTCGATGACCTGTTGCTTCAATTTTACGGAGGACCCACTCGCCCACAACAAATGACCGACCACGGACCCTTTTATCGTGGTGGGCCTTTGCTCGTTGTTTGTAATTAGCCATTCGCATTTTAGATTCCAGCCGTTTCTCTTCTACCAAATCAAGATCGGCTGCCCGTGCTACCATGTTGGATTCTGTATCATAATGAGATACTCTGTGATTTGGAAAATACATCTCCACCGGTGCCATGGCTTCAGATCCATAAGCAAGAGAAAAAGTTGTCTCCCCGTGGGACCTCTTACTGTTGTTCTGACCGCCCACAAAGCTGATGGTAATTCATCTACCCATCTTCTTGCCTTATCTTCGAGACTTCGCTTAAGGGCGTGCAGGACTTGCTTATTAGCAGCCTCAGCTTGTCCGTCACCTTGAGGATATGCCACAGATGACTGCCAATGCTTCACACGCATCTGCTCATACGCATCAGAAACTATTGCTCGAGGTACCCCAAAACGACACCATATATGCTCGTGCACAAAGTCGATCACATTGACTTCACTGATAGTTGCCAAATGCTTGGCCTCTACCCATTTAGTGAAGTAATCAACAGCAACCACCGCGTACTTAAACTTCGAGCGAGCCAAGGGAAAAGGACCTATCAGGTCAATACCCCATATATCGAACGGCCATGATGCTACCATAGGAGTCTACTCGGTAGAAGGCAACCGAGGTATATCGGCATAGCGTTGACACCTATCACATTACCGAACATACATTTCTGCATCTCGCCTCAAAGTAATCCAATAAAACCCTGCAGCCAAAACCTTTTCTGCCAAAGACCGTTGACCCGGGTGCCCTCCACATTTTCCCTCATGAATTTTATCCAATATGACCTCGGTCATCTCTGGCCGCAAACATCTGAGCAAAGGCCTAGTATATGATCGTATATAAAGAATTTTATCCAAGACAACATACCGGCATGCTCGCTTTTGAATAGTCCGAGCTTCTGACTTGTCTTCGGGCAACGTTCCCTCCTCGATGTAAGCCTTCAGATCATCTATCCAACACTTCGCAACAGGCTCAATGTCCATGATGACTTCTTTCTCTATTACTAGGACTTCCAAGTACTCAATCCTGACCCCTGGATGCAAAGATTGAATTTCATCTTCGGCCATCTTGGAAAGGTAGTCTGTGCGCATATTATCCTTGCGGCCAATTCGCACCAGCTCCCAATAATCAAAATCCTTCAAAACCTTCTTCACCATGGTACAGTAACGAACCAGAAATGGATGATGGACAACATAATCACCCTTGAGTTAGTTTACGACCAATTGCGAGTCACAGTAAATTATTATCTCGCATACTCCTACGTCTTGCGCGAGCTCAAGCCCCGCGATCAAGGCTTCATACTCTGCTTGGTTATTTGATGCTGCAAACTTGAAACGCAAAGCCTTTTCGAACTCCACATCCTGCTTGGGTGGAACTAATACAAGACCTGCTCCACTTCCAAACCTGCTAGCTGAACCATCCACGTGCAATTCCTAGCAATAATCTGGGCATGGCATTTGAATAGGAACATTCGTTGATGCAGTCTTGGTAGAAATCTCCTCCTTGCATGAATCCTTGAAACTAGTCTCAGCCACAAAGTCTGCAAAGCCTGTGCCTTAATTGCACCACGAGGCTGATAATCGATTTCAAACTTGGTCAATTCAATCGACCAGGTGAGCAAGCGACCAGAGGAGTCCGGCTTGTGCAAAATTTTCTTGAGAGGTGTGTCCATGTACACAATGATGGGGTATACAAAAAAATAAGCTCGAAGTTTTCGAGCAGCAACAACAAGCGAGTAAGCCAACTTTTCTGCATTAAAATAACGTCCCTCCACCGCGGTGAGGGCCTTAGAAACATAATACACAAGCTTTTGAAGATTACATTCTTCTCTAACTAATACAGCGGCTACAGCCTGCTCTGTAGCCGCGAGATACATAAATAAATTTTCTCCGAAGACTGGACTACTTAACAACGGAGGTTGCCCCAGATACTTCACCAGCTTCTTGAGAGCCTCTTGACATTCCTTGGTCCACTCAAACCCTTTGTTTCCGCAGAGCACTTTGAATAATGGCAAGCACCTTTCTACCAACTTAGAAATAAAACGACCAAGGGCTATAACTCGACCGTTGAGCTTCTGGACATCCTTGAGGCAGCGAGGAGGCTTCATAGTGACCAATGCCTTAATTTTTTTCCGGGTTGGCCTTTATACCCCTTTCATTCACCATGAATCCTAGGAATTTTCCCGCCTTTACCCCGAACACACACTTGCTCGGGTTAAGCTTCATGTTGTTTTTCCTGAGATTATCGAAGGTCTCTCCCAAATCGACAGTATGATCATGCCCTTTGGTCTTCACCACCATATCATCAATGTATGCCTCCACATTTCTGCCAATCTACGAGCTGAAGGCCCTATTCACCATCCGCTGGTAAGTAGCTCCTGCATTCTTTAAGCCGAATGGCATCATTTTGTAGAAGTAGAACCCTCCTGCTGCTCGGAACGCAGTCAAGGCTTAATTTATCCTCCTCGTTCATCTTCACTTGGTGATACCCCGAGTATGCATCAATGAAACTCAAGAACTCAAAGCCTGCTATAGGATCCACCAGCTTGTCGATGCGAGGAAGATGATAACAATCTTTCGGACAAGCTTTATTGAGGTCAGTAAAATCCACACACATCCTCCATTTTCCATTCGACTTTTTGACCATGACTACATTAGCCAGCCAAGTCGGATAGTGTATCTCCTCAATAATATCTGCACTAAGCAATTTCTCTACCTCTTCCTTCATCGCTTTGTCCTTTTCTGCAGAATACACTTTGGGCCTTTACTAAATTGGCCTGAAAGGTGGATCTATGCTAAGGCAATGAACTGTAACATCTTCGCTAACCCCCTTGCATGTCTTCTGGCCTCCATGCGAACACATCCAAGCTACCCTGGAGCTGCTTGACCAAGTTTGCCCGAGCCTCAGCTGACAGTGCCTTACCAACTTTTATCTTCTGCTCGGGGTAAGCAGAGTTAATGACCACTTCTTCAAGCTCGTCTTGAGCTATAAATTCCGGTTCATCCTGCATTTGGAGCCTGTCACACTCCACGTTTTCCTCTTCCTCAGCTTGAGTTTCGGCGATCAAGTCCATGTCCACCGCTCTCGGCTGTCCCCAAGTCCATGTCCACCGTTGCTCGGCACCCCAATGGACAAGTGATCACCTCCCAATCTTGTTGTTCATCTGGTACCAACTCTATGTCAACAGCCTGCTCGACTTGTTCCCTTGACCCCAACGTCGGCAAAGGACAAATATCCTCCTTGTGACCACGCTGCTCATTTTGAACCAAGCCCTCGCCGACCATAGCAATCGTTGAAGGTCCCACAGTTACATGAGACTTTTCCTTGGTGCTGATGGTAACTTTCTGCTCGCCATCCTCCAAAGTCAACTTACGCTTTTTTCGTACATATTCCAGATCGCCCAGGCGACTCTTCAACACCCCCACTTTGTGATCGGTGTCAAACTTGGCTCGTTGGTGAGGAATGGAAGCGACCATTTGAAACTTGGTCATGCTCGGCACCCCTAAAATGATGTTATAGGGGGATTTCAAGTCAATCACCATAAAGGTGACTTGTTCAACTCGAGTGCGACTGCCCTCACCGATGAAAACTTCCAGCTCGACTTTGCCCTTCACGGACACCTTATGATTAGTGAAGCCCTCCAAAGTCCCCACGTAAGGCTTAAGGCGTTCATCTTTTAGCTCTAGGCCCTGAAAACATGAGTAGTACATCACATCTCTGCAGGCTCCAGTATCCACCAAAATTCTGTGCACAACCAAACCATCGACCAAATCAGAGACAGTCAAGGACTATTCCCCCCGCCACATTACTCGCCAACTCACTGCGAGTAAACTGTATTATCTCCTCTCCTGTTTGCAAAGTGGTTGGACGATCTACCACCTTTGACAAAGAATAAATCTGCTTGCCGAGCTGAGTGGGTATGGGCTCCTCATCCATAATTACATTTATTACCCCTCTGATCGGGGTTGCATCTCTTCGGGGAACATTCCCCCTGTTATTCCCATCTCTCTTAAACCGGTCAAACCAGCCTTCATTTATAAACTTATGAATGGCCTTTTTCAGCGGCCAACATTCCTCCGTTGTGTGCCTATAATCATCATGATAAGCACACCTTTTAGACCGATCCCTGGAATCTTCCGTTTCAGGGTTCATGCGAGGTGGCCGAGGAAGCTCATCTCGGACCTCGTACATTATGTCTTCTCGCAATGTGTTGAGCGGGGTGAGATCACTCTCTCGTAGAAACTCCCTTGGGCGATCATATCGCGACTTGATCCTATTATAACCACCACCTGCACCTTGGCCACTACCCTTGGGGTTAGCCCCAACTCCCCCAACCTCGGCACTTTTCTTCTTTTTTTCCTTCTTCGCGGTCTCTCCCGCGCACCACTTCTAAGCTCGCATTAACATTTCAGTTTGCGTCTTGGGCTCTTGCATGCTCAACTCCGACCTCAAACCCCCTTCCCCCTCAAGTAAACCTGTTTCAAAACATAAAGTAACCTCCTGCTCGGACAATCTAGGAACTTGCTCGAGCATCTTCGTAAACCGCTCTAAATAACTGGCTGTTGATTCATGGGCTCATTGCTTAACCTTAGACAAGTCAGCTCTTGTCTTTGCAATAGCTCTTGATGTCCCAAAGTCTGCTAAGAACTTTGCCCGTAAGTCAGCCCAATTGTTGATAGATCAGCGAGGAAGAGCTCCCATCCAAGCCAGTGTCTTCCCTTGTAACGCCCCCACAAAAGCTCGAATCTTCAATGCCTCGTCTGATGTGACAAGACCTATCTGGGACTCAAAAGACATCAGCCAATCTCTCGCCTTTGTCTTCCCTGTATACTCCTTAACATTTGAAAAAATAAGCCCTTGGGCTGGAGGTGCATTCTCAATCCAAGGGGCTAACGGACTAGCCGATGTACCCAGAAAATTCCCGTCCAAAGCCTTGCCCTGCTCCCATGCCTCCATTCGGCGTTTCAAATCCTCAAACTCTTGCACATTGAAGGTTGTAGGCAAACCACCTGTGAGCTGAGGCTACATCCCTGGCACAAGAGGGGCCTGTGGGGGTCCCATAGCTTGTGCAACGCCCACGGCCTGCGCCACGTGCACAGGCTACACAAGCCGAGGCAACGGCTCATTAGCCATTAAATTTTCCTGTGCATTTGGCTGCTGCAATTCCCTCCTTTCTCTAGACTGATGTGACAAATGGACTTGTGACCTTTTAGGAGAAGGTGTCTGATAACGACGAGCATGAGACCTCCTGGGAGATGGAGTGCGATGATTGCGAGCATGAGATCTTCACG
Source organism: Codonopsis lanceolata (assembly GCA_013146195.2). Lineage (NCBI taxonomy): Eukaryota > Viridiplantae > Streptophyta > Magnoliopsida > Asterales > Campanulaceae > Codonopsis > Codonopsis lanceolata. The sequence continues at coordinate 129,064,504 of CM028377.1, forward strand.
GAGATGGTGAATGAAGACGACGAGGATGCGACCTTCGTGGAGAAAGTGATCTACAATGACAGCGAGACTGTGCTGAATCCTCTCCCGCCCTAGGTCCTAACCGAGAATGTACGCTCGAAACAACCCTATGGCTAGCTCGCCCTTCCTACTGGCTTCACCCCTTGTGAGATTCTCTTGCATGAGGCTGTAATGGGATTTGCACTAGATTAAGTGAATTTCCCCCGGTTCTAGACCCACTTGCTGCCTGACTTGGTGTGGGCAAACCAGGTAAGGGCTCCAATTCAATGGGCAAAGGTGGCTTACCCATTGCGATTAACTGCAGGTTCAACTGGTGCATTTGCCCCAAGTATATTTCCCTCTGGCGTAAAGCCTCCTCTCGGAATTCATTAGCCAGGCCAACAGCAGCCATGACACTCCTTGCTAATGAATCCAAACCCCGCCGTTGATTAAGCTGATGACGGGCATCGTGAGGTGGTGGATTATTACCAGCCGGAAGGTTAAGACTTGGGGTTGCAGTATGTACTTCGTCCTGATTACCGTCGTTAACACCATTCTTTACCATGATCAAAACTAGCGAAGTTACCAAGAAGCAAAATTTTGAGAAAATACGCTTCCCGACAATGGAAGCAACAACCGTAAACTAGGCAGGGGCTCTCCCTGCAAAAGCCCTACGGCGTGAGAATTAGCACAACAGTCAACTGAGCAAATAATTTGACAGAGTTTGGCCTTATAGAAATCACCAACCTCCCTCCTTTGCTTCAAGGGATTTTTATAGCCTATGCCGGAGAGTAATTACCCATTAAGCATCGTGGCGTGCCTGGCGGGCACATTAACTGCCACATTTATCACAACGGTCTGATCATAGAGGAGGTGGCGAGTTTCTCAGAAGTAACTGCTCACGTTCAAGACGACCGTTACTTTCATAATCAAGCATGATAAATCTTGCTCGATGAATATTTGCCTGCTGGGTAAGCCCCCAGCTCGCTGCATTCTTGCCCGCTGGGTATTAAGCCCCCAGCTCGTAGTACATTTCTGGTCGCTGCCTATTCCTCAATGTGACCTGGGACCTAGAGTGCACGTGTTCTGCTCGTGACTGATGGTGACGTGCCGGACACGTGACTTGTATTTTGGGCCTATTGGGCCGGGCAGCTCAGGATATAATAGAAAAATATTTTTGTCCAATAGTAAAATAATAGTGTGAAATAGTATCGTAATTTAAAACCATTTGTCTACCAATAATAATGATTTTCCAGTTTAATTATTAAGCTGAGTGAAGCCAGTATTAAATATAATACTTAGGATATTGCAATTATTGAATTGATTTTTTAGAGTAATACTTTTTTTCATTAAATTAAATTATTTGTTTTGATGATAAATATCCAATTAATATTCTCTATGGTTTTGGTAGACAAATGTCTTGATAATATTATTTTTACGATAATGGAGTATGGGATACGAATCATAAACAAAATTGATTAAACATAATTATTACAAAAAAAAAACCTTGTTTGTTGAGACTTAAAAAATATTTTGGAAAAAATAAAAAATAGAAAAAGAACAACCTTCTTGTTTATTGAGAATTAAAAATTAATTTAGAAATAAAACATATATATGAGTACTTTACTTCAAATGACAAGTATAGAAAGAGCAATTATGTCCTGCGATGCAATTGTTGATAAATGTGCACACACACACACATACACACACACACACACACCACAATTACTCATTGAAACAAAACTTCATACATATTTGATTTGACTTGACATAATTATAATTTGTTAATAATCTATATGCAGGTGGAGACCTAGTATTTGTTGATGCAGTTTTCAATCTATGATAGTTTATTTTAGTGATTATATATAATAAGTGCAGCAAAATAAAAAAATTGGATGATGATGGATCTCCAGTAAAATTATAGATCTTATAAATACAGATCATCCATCAAGAACTAAGATCTAAAAATTACTAATATATATTTTAAACTGTATTTTCTTAAATACAAATCTATAATTAAAAATAAAAAAATTACAGATCTAAAAGGAACTGTATTTGTTTTAAAACAAATCCAAAAATTACAAATTTGTATTAATTTTAAAATTACAAATCCGATGTATTTTATTTAAAAAAAATAACAAACTTCATAGACAATCAGATTTGTATTTTAAATTAATAAATAATTCTAAAAATTACTAATATGTAATATTAAAGTTACAAATCTAATAATTTCATAGCTAAAATCCATATATATATATATATATATTACACATCAGTAATTTCAGATGTGATAGTGGTAGTTATAATAGTCGTATATGTTAACGACAATTTTTTGTATATAAAGAAGTATTCTAAAATTTATAATAAATTTTTTAAAATTATGTGATTTTTTATCTTTAAATTTACTATTTATTAATCTTTTTTTTATTTTGTCCATATTAAACTTTTTAATTATATATTAATTAACTTTAACTAAATATATAATTTTACACCCGTATACAAATCGTGCAACGCACGGGACATCAGCAATGTACCAAGAAAAAGAGGCATGAAATAGATAACAACATTACATGTTAGCTTTAGTACTTACCATCAAACCAAACTGACATTAGCTTGACGCCATCCGTCAGTTGGAATTTTTCTTTTTTTGATTGGTCTCCAATTTTTTAAGAATATATTTTAAAGGGTTAAATATACCATTAGTCTCTGAACTTTGGCCAAACCTATCATCAGTCCTCTAACTTCAATAGTGATCGCCATTAACCAAATATCACTTTTTTTGTTCACCGCTAATCCCTAGCCCTAACGCCGTTAGTGTATTGTCGTTAAGTGAGCATGTGTCACTCAGATGCATAAGAATCGAGGGCAAAATATATTTTTTTATTTCAAATAAGGGGTCAGTTTGTTATCATCATCAAAACATGAAGCAATGAATAACATCATAAGAATAAGGTGGTCATGTGAAAAATTTGACTCTCACTTCATCACCTTCCTCTTCAACTTCCGCGACCTCTCCATGTCACCACTCTCCCCCACGAACAAATCCTTCCCGGTCAACCTCCCCAATGAATACTCCCTCTTTTTCGCCAACTGCGCACCGAAATCACAAGTCACCATCAACGTCTACACTGAATTATACAACCTAGACACTGACGACATCAAGGACTACCTTCCCACCGGCTTGACTTAGCTTCAAACGATTTATTTCACCACATTTTTCGCTTACATTGTATTTCTAGGTTTCTCGGGTTACATGTGCCTGCAAAGTTATCGAATGAGATCAGGATTCGTACACATGATCCATCTTCTAATGGGAGGGTTGCTCATGGTGAAAGCCTTGAACTTAATCTGTGCTACGGAGGACAAACATGGATGACACAATAAAGTTGGTGGCTGGAGACGTGGGCTTCGCGGAAGAGGAAGGTGAAGACGAAGATGGTGTTAGAGAGAGGGGAGTAGAGGACTTGGGGGCACATGGAGATGGCGTGACTGAGATCGGGAAGGGTGAGACCAACGACGGAGATCGGGAGAGAGTCTGGGTAAAAATGAACTGGGTATTAAAATTTTTAATTGGCCCCTTTATTTTGATGATGTTATCCACAATCCCTTGTTTTGATGATAATAACAAACCGACCCCTTATTTGAAATAAAAAACTCTATTTTACCCTCAAATTTTGTGCATGTGAGTGGCACATGCTCACTTAACGATAATACACTAACAGCGTTAGGGTTAGAGACTAACAGCGAACAAAAAATGTGATGTTTGGTCAATAGTGATCACTTTTGAAGTTGTGAGACTAATGATGAGTTTGGTCAAAGTTCAGGGACTAATTGTGTATTTAGCCATATTTTAAAATATTCTATTGTAATGCCTCTTTTCATCTCCAATTTTTTTTAATACTCCAATTATTATTATTTATTATTATTTTTTGTTCGTACTATTTTAATGTTGATTTTACATAAACATAAAACATAAATAAAATTGTATATTATTTATAATGAAGTTAAATAATCTTGTCTTCATCTGTGTGCTGTCAAATATCAAATATAACATTGAAATATTTAGAGCAGTGACGACGAAGGTTTTTTAAAAAATCAAAATGAATCAAAACTTCCAATGGTTGTTTAAATAGAGATCAAATCCAAATCTTATTTGATTTGGATCAATATAGATTATAAATCAAAGCCAAATCAAAAGAAATAAAATCAAATCAAAGCAACATCAAAAGCACAAAACTACCATGTTTTGGGTTTTTACAACCCAAAACACGGTCGTTTAATACCGAAATATTAAAAAAAACAGAGCAAAGCCGACAACCCTCCTTACCACTCTGCCAATTTGCTTCCCATATTGGCATTTTAAAAATACTTTTCAACCATCATTTTTCTTGGCCAATTTTCAGTCAATTAAATTTTTTTTTTCCTGATGAGTTTATGCAAGAAGAAGGATTTATTGGGGGGAAGCTTACACTCTTTAGCAAGATCAATAGCCCTATATCAACATGATCCTTACCAATAGAAGTAAACAAAGCAAATGACGCATATTTTTAATCATGTTATGAGCTTCGGCAAAGGAAGCCCTATAACACATGAACCTTATAAATGGAGAAGTAAACAAGGTCAATGGTGAGTTTTTAATCATGTAATGAGATTATATAATAAGAATAATAGTATTGTTCTTTTTTAGTATTGTTCTTTTTAAATTATTAGTATTGTTCTTTTTTTTTTTTTTGGACAGCCCGTTTGTTGATCATTGTTATAAGTTGCAAAAAAAATTTAAATCTTTCTTTGCAAACTAATCGTTGAATCAATCATTCTTGAAATTTCACTCTTAATTACTACATGTGATTCTTATTGATTGAGTTTTTGGTTTTGCTTACTATGTGAATCACTATTTAATTGTTTAGTTCTTTTAGAACTTGGGGGAATTGAAAGTGAGAGAGAGTAGGTAAACACGATAAGAGTGAAATTAATTGAGCGATACACGTAAGGGAGTGGGTGATGCGATTTTGCTAACAAAATTTATTGCAGGTACACCATGTCTAATACAAGTGAGAATAATGTTCCTACCTTTGACATGAGACTTTATATGAAAGGTTTTGTGAGAGATTTGTATAAAACTATGAGGGAGCAAAAGGAGGATCTAATACAAGAGATTGGAAAGATTTGTAATGAAAGTAAAAAAAAAAAATCATGTGAAGGAGATAATAAGCCTAATACCTTGCCCAGACGTAGACTAGATGAAGAATTTTTTGAGAAATTTTGAGAGGATCTTCAGTTGCAAATTAAAAATCATGTGAAGGAGGTAATAGAGATTTTGTTTGTTTCATTTGGATATCAGAAAAAAATTTCGATGATTTTTTCAAGTTTTTAGTCATTTTTTGAAGAAAAAGAAAATAAAGTAATTAAGATAAATATGTTGGGATATGTAAAAGTATTGGATTCTGTGCCACTGTTGTATGAATTTTTTGGTTTTGAATCAAATGAGTATCAAATGTTTTATTTTATTAATTTTTAATAGGTTGTGTTTGATTTGTTATTTGATTTGAGTTGTTTGATCCAAACTGTCGTCCTTGCTCTTAGGAGCGCATGTAGTAAGTGTTTGATTAGGTGATTAGGTGATAATATACTATAAATCTGTATTTTTTCTGTTGGTTATTTAATATTGAATTATCAATTTATTGGTTCTGTGTTTGCCGTTGTTTTTCAATGATTGAATCAAAAAGTAATAAGAAGATAGAGAGAATAATCAAGTGACCAATGAGAGTGAAAGTAAAAATAATACACATAATATGTAAGTAAATAATCTTTTCGTTCTATTAAGATTCCATGTTTTAAAAAATCAAATATATTATGATCACTATTTTTAATTAGATACTTGAACTTATTCTTGAGAGCAGTGATAGGATTCAAAAAAAAATTAAGTGAAGGCACGAAGCATTTACGAATGGCTTAGGTATTACTAGGGGTTTACGTGATTTGGTTTCTTGTGGTTTATGCCAAAATCATTAATCGAACCACCCTTTATTGATTTCAAAATTTTTAATTCGAATTGAACTGCTCAGTTTGATTTGGTTTGATTTGATTTTATGATTTATATAATTTTTTAATCAACTTAATCAACATTAACAATAACAATTAAAAAAACATTTTAATGGAATTGACATTAAACATTGGAAAATAATCTATTGAAAGTAAATTATCATAAATAAAACAATGCAAATTACAAAATAAACACAAACAATGAAAAAAAAATCTCTAACAATCAAAGTTTTGTTTGGTTTAGTAAATATATATATATATATATATATATATATATATATATATATATATATATATATATATATATATATATATATATATATATAAATGTTATATACTCCCTCCGTCCCTAAATTATCGTCCTCCTTTCCTTTTTTGTCCGTCCCAAAATAATTGTCTACTTTGAAACTTACCTTTTTAGAACATCACTTTTACCACTTTACTCTTACTTTTTCATTCTACTTTAATTATGGGCCACATATACATGGACATTAAAGGAAACTACACATTAAACCAATATAAATAATCAAGTCAATTACTTTTTCTTAAACTGTGCGCCGGGTCAACCCAAACGATTATTTAGGGACGGAGGGAGTAATAGTTAATAAATGTTATGTAATATATATTTCATATAATAAGTAAATTAAAATATATAGATTCGGTTTGGTTTGATATCAAAACCGTGAACCGAACCGAACCGGATGGTTTATCAATTTTTGAAATCAAAACCGAACTATATTGGACCAAAACCAAACCAAATGGATTACTTAGTTTCGTGGTTATGATATACACCCCTAAATATTACTTTCCAAACAAACTTAAAAGATCAACACTGTTACTTTTTGTGTGTATGAGGGGGAAGAGTTTGTCGGACCACCACCATTTATGGTGATGCCAAGGTAGTAAACCGACCGAAGGGATAGTTATGGCGTGAAGGAGAAAAAGGGAAAAGAAAGAATTCTTATTAATACTGTCAAAAAATATAAAGTACAAACTTAATCTATTGCATAAAAATTCGGAAGCCCGGTATCATTTGCTGGAGTTACAAAAGCTCTTGTACCTTATTTTTTTAAACAGCAAAAGTTTATTTTTATAATTTTGTTCTAAAATTATCTGCGGCATGTTGCTTTAGTCTTCTTCTTCATGTTCGTCTTCCTCCTCTTCTTTCTCAGATCTGTTCGATATCCAGCTTCGTCTCTATTTTTCTTTTCTTCATCACTGACCTCCTTTCATCTTCTACGGTAATTTTGAAACTAATGCACAATTAGAAATCAAAAAGTTGAGGACTCTTCCATCGGCATGAAATAACTTATGAAATAACTTTTGATCCTGGATGAATCACGAGATCTACCGAATATCAAATTGAAGCTCTCGATGAGATAAACAAGACACACGGGCTTACCTCATGATGTCTTCGTTTTAAGGCCAAAAAACGCTGATTAAGCACTGTTTTGGGCTTCAAAAGTTTTTGTGATACCTAATTTTTGCATTGCGATGCCCAAATTTAAGCTGAGATTTTTGCATTTCGATGTCCAAATTTTTGACAGATTTCAATTGTGCATTGCGATGCCCAAATTTGAGCCGTGACTTTATCCGCGCGTCTTTCCTTCATTAAGGGTATCTTCGACATTTTTTCCCCAAAATTTTACTTTAGTGGTTTAAAACAAATATAAGAAACCTAGATGGTTATAATTTCACCAAAAGGGATCAGATTATCTCCCCAAGAAACGAAAAATTTTGGCCGGTCCCTTTTTATAAGTTTTTAACCCTAAAAGTCTACCGTTCTTTTTTTTTTTAACCGTAAAAGATCAATTTTCAAAATATTGTTCCAAAAATATAATCGTCTTCTTCAATAGCTTCAGCAACAAACTTTGGATTCGAAAATAACGATTATGCGCAACGAAACGGGAATCAACATGTGCTAGGTTGAAGGATTTTTCAGTTGGGATAAAGGCAGCGAAGGATGAGGAAGAAGAAGGGTTACGACGGAGGAGATTGAAGAAGAACGTAGAGGACGTAAACTGATTTTTTATGCTATTGTATTGCGGTGCAAAAATAAATTAGATAATATTTGTGCGTTGCGGTTCAAAGTTTAATTTCCTAGTCTATTTTTGCACTGCGATTCATAAATTTCATTATATTATTTTTGTACCGCGGTTCAAAGTTTAATTTCCTAATTTATTTTTGCACCGCGATTCATAAATTTCATTGCATTATTTTTACATCGCGGTTCAAAGTTTAATTTCCTAGTCTATTTTTTCACTGCGATTCATAAATTTCATTACATTAATTTTGCACCGCAATTCAAAGTTTAATTTCTTATTCTATTTTTGCACAGTGATTCATTAATTTCATTGTATTAATATTTAAACCACGATTCATAAATCTCATTCATTAATTTTTGCACCGTGGTTCAGTAATTTAATTGCCTAGTTTAATTAAAACGTGATGCAAAAATAGTGACCTCCGTAGCACACATACGGTTCATTAAGGGTATCGTAATCATTTTGTCATAAAAAATGACTTTTTCCGATTAAAAAAAAAGAGAGTATTATAGTGATTAAAAACTTCAAAAAGTGCACCGGACAGCAAATTTTCCTAAATTCTTCAACAAATACCCATTTCAACTTGTGCAAGCTTGCAACCATCACTTTTTGACAAAAAAAAATATCGATGCGTGGTTTCGCACATCAATTGTATGATTCCTAAATGTCCATGGCACACGATTTGGTTCAATAAACTCGGATTTTCAAAATTCCTTATTGGCTGGAGACTCCAAGAGAGATTAAATGTGAACTCATCGTTCTTATGAACCTTGCCTACAAAGCTTGAATTTCGACCTAGGGCTCGCATTGATGAACAAGCAGTTGACAAAATGAACATATATATAAATGGATCCGTTTTTCTTTTAAAGGTTGCCTACGAAGCTTTAATTTTGATGTAAGACTCACATTGATGAGTGAGCAGTTCGGAAAACAAATAAACTTGCTAAAAAGTAACATAAGAAAAAGAGCTTGGAGTAAATCCCGGGGATTAAAATTGATCAGCAATGGGCATATGATGGATTCGATGGAACACAAAAAGAAAGAGAGAGAGAGAGAGAGAGAGAGGGAGAGGGAAAGGTAGAGAGAGATGGCTTCCTCGGCTTTCTTACGGTATATAACGACGTCGTTTAGGTTAAAAAATTAAGATGCATGATTTTGAATTACGTTTTCAGTATGATGCATGATTTTTGAATTGCGATGCATTAAACTTCTTCCCAGTAGTCCTAATGCAAAAATACTGATGCACACATTGGAATTGCGATGCACACCTTCTTCCCAATAATCTCGATGCAAATATTAAATTACCGTTGCACAAATTGGAACAACGTACATCTTCTTCCTAGTAATCCCCATGCAATAGTTGAATTACCGATGCACAATTGGAATTGTGATGTACATATCATTCATCTCGTTTAAAAATCCAGTAAATGCCCCATAATAACAATTAAAATACCGATGCACAATTGGAATTGCGATGAATCTTTGTTTCTATTCTAATAGCTTTTTTTCATTCTAATAGTTTGTAAAGTTAATTAACATTGATTTATGTGGGTGATTAATTGTCGAGAGTCAATTATGTCTAACTTGAGAGATAAATGTGATCAAACAGAGTGAAAGAAAAATCAAAGCCAACTAATGCATCCCGTTGCATGCTTTTGAATTATGTTTCCAGTACTGTGATGCATGACTTTTGAATTGCGACTCGTGAAACTTCTTTTCAATAATCCCAATGTAAAAATTGGATTACCAATGCACACATTAGAATTACAATGCATCGACGTTGAATTACGATGCAACACACCCCAAATCCAATTTCATTTAGAGTCTACTCTTCTTTTTACCCTAAAAATGTCTTTTAATATGAGGGATCTTGACAGTTGAAAATATCACAAATAGGATCGGCGCGGTTATATCCCCTATTTCTATGCTAACTTGACCTAAACTAATTGATTCATATCTATGCCCAAACTTGACTAAAGTCGAATTTCAGATTAAAGTACCTCTACCGATAAAATTTATCAAATTAACTCTTAAAACTTTGTAAGATTTCATCATAAATTAAAAGGGCAAGAAACATCATATGGACTAATAAGCTTACCATGCCTAACAGACTTTAAGAAAGCTACAAACTCTTGGCATTCTCTAACGTCAGCCTTGAACCGAAAGAGTGGTGGAAAGAATAGCCAAAAGCCCGAAACCAGCACAAAACCCAATGTCAATAACCTGGATACAATTGGTTGGAACCTGAATTTCCCATCCAAAGCTTTTTTGATAACAATTTCAATATCAACGCACACACCATGAATGATAAAAAACCATGTAACTTCCCATGTTGGTTTTAACCGTCCAATGTAGTAAAAGATCAGCTCGTGCATTAGACCCGACGCCAAAAATGTAGCAAAAACAGCTGGTAGTGGTGCCCACTTCTTTGGGATCATCAAACGGGTCGAAATGGACTTGATCGGAAGGTATACGGTGGGACGTAGAATACTTGATACCATTAGATTCCACCGTCTACCCCAAAAATCTTGTAACGAAGTAGCTAGATAAGGTTCATCAAACTGTGGCTCAAGCTCGATTCGAACTAAGGCTTTTGCAAGAGTTGCAAATATGGCTAATCCAATGTCTAGCGCCAAGTAAATGTGGAAGCCATACAATGACATTTTCAACAGTGGATGAGGATGACCATCTTTTTTAAAATCACAGACCATTGGCGATGTACAGAACAACATAATCTTGGTAGCATAATTCAAAGGAGATTTATGGCCTTTCTTGGAATTTTTTTTGAATGACTTTCCAGAAATCTCAAAATTGGAAGGTTGTTCTAAGGTTTGAGGATATGGGTATTCTTGAAAATTAAAATTGGAAGATTGGTAGTCTTTAGTTTCAGAGTTGGCAACTTTTTCAAGATTTGAAGGAGGAGATGGGTCGGTTATAATCTTGATGGGTAAACAAGCCACGAGGACAAATTGGGATAGTGAGATGGGAAGACCATTTGAAGGATTAGATAAAGGGCCATCACCAAAAGCAAAGAGGAGGAGCTTGAAGTTAGTGAGCCAAGCTATGGAGAAAGAGGTTAAACCACCAAGGTGCATGGTGGTGAGATTGAGAGGAAGAAAGAAAAAGAGGGATATAATTGGAATTAAGGCAAGGAGTCTAGTTGTACCTTGCGGGATGTTCTTGCCAATTATTGTGTGACAAAAGCAGAGAGATGCCAAGATTGTCATCCATACCCACATGAAATTATAAAACTCCCCTTCCATTGATCTTTTTCTGTGCTTTCAAACCTCTGCAACATGTCCTAAATAAAAATATATGCCTACTCACTTGCCAGCCTAAGATATTTTCGTTTAGATGAATAGGCCAAGATATTTGTCCTTTTTGAGTAATATTTTAGGTATATCGTTGGGTATATTTATTAATACTCTTCACAACTTTCAAAAAATAAAACCAACCTAATTATTAAAAAAATGTTCTTTTATAGCTTTTTTTGTGTTAAATTATCTATAATACTTTTTGACTTTCAAAACTAATATAGTGTGTTTTAAGTCGATTAACTCGACCTTTGGATCAATCAATGGTCGATTAACTCGACCTTTGGGTCGATCAATGGTCAATCAATTGTCTATCAAAGATCAAGTTAATCGACCTTAAAATCTAAAAAATATATTTATCTTTTTTAAATATTCCAAGATTCAACATATTTAAGGACATGAAAATATATTACACGATCGTTATAAAGCTTTAATTGACCATTCTCACTGAATATCGAAAGTGGAGTTGACACCAAATATGAATCAAATTAATAATTGAATATGAAAATTTGAATAATTCAAAGTACAATCAAGGCTGGGTCCCATGCAATGAGTCACATATGAGTAAAAGGTAATAATTACAATAACCCAAATCTCTTTTTAGTAAGGATGTTATGAATAAGATAATTTCATTGGAAAAAAATGAGTTCAGATTTTCTGTATCATTGGTGTATTATTTTTTATCTTAATTATTGGTTGAGATATAATGATTGTGATGTAATGGTGAAGATGAAAAATGATATACTAATAATATACACAAGTGGTATATGAAATCCGGACTCAGAAAAAAATATGACACTAATTTGGTAAAAATTCAAAAAGATTTTTATAAAAGCGATCTTTTTGACCCAACTTATATTATGTTGGTAGGCTAAACTATTATTTTGAGAAAGTAAAACATCATTTTAATAATTAAAATATATAAAACGATATTATCGGAGGGTGCATTTCAGAATGCGTGATATGAGCATTAATTACATGTTTGTCTTTAGCGTTGGTGTCAAACTAAAAGACATTATTTTGGCACCAACCAACATTACTAGTGGGCCATTTAGTAGGAGTGGTCCAGTTCCCGAATTAAAAAAACATGAAATTGGATCTAATTGAATTAATATATATTTTTTATTTATTTTATTATATATATATTACATTATTATATAAGTATATTATATATATATATATATATATATATATATATTAATTTCTAATACTTCCTTAGTTTTACTTTTTAGTTGGTACTATTATATTATTTTGTTTCCACCGGTTTGTTATGCTATGAGTGCTATGAGTTTATAAGTTTGATATTTTTAATTGTTGAATGTACTTTTATCGAAAGGTTTTTAATTTTTTTAATGAAGTTTCAGCCTTAAAATTTTTATTATTTATTTGTATTAAATAGTTAAAAAATCATAGTATTGATCCGATCCTGATTCTCATACATCTTTGATTGGTTCTGGACCAGACCAATGTTTTGGTTCTCATGCATATTGGGTTATTTCCGGTTCTAAATTTTTTGAGAATCAGACTATTGGTCTGGTTTCGATTTTCTCTTTTTTTCCAAAAAACTGGATCGAACCGGACCAAGCTCACCCCTACCAGTTAGCCTTTTTTTTTGGAAAATAAGTATTAGTAGCTCTCAAAGATGAGACCGTTTTGAAATGAAATTATACTACATCTTTATATTCGTGTCTATGATATGATGCTAGTATATCTGATTTCGTCAATTGAAATGACAATACCTAAATAAAACGTATAATTTTTTTAAAAAATGTTACAATTACATTGCTTCAAATGATAGTTCAGAGATTAATATTTTATAAGGGATGACTGTTCAGAAGATTAATCGCATGATGTGATTTTTTAATGTGAAGATAAACCATATGGAGAATAAAAAAGGGTGATTGCTCATAATATTAATCATACTCTTATGACACGGTATCAATATATTTGATTTCGTCAATTGAAATGACAGTGCCTAAATAGAAGTTACGATTTTTAATTTTTTGTCAGCTTAAGTCACAATTATTGCTTAATCTTGAGGTCGTGAAGAGAATAAACTGAGCATTGGCATAGATGTGGAATGGGCTGCCTAAAGGTATACACCGCAACTGCAAGCACCCCTTGCAGTATTACTTTGACAGTCTTTTGGCTGAGCAGCAAGGTGCTCTTTCCAAGGGGTGCTCGTGTTGACCTCATGAGCAAGAAAATTGGATGCTTGGTTAGTATATATGGGGCGTTCTTGAAGCCCTGAGTTATGACCAAGTCTGTCCAGGTCGAGGCATTGATGAATAGAATAGGGCATTATTTTCCAGACATCTGTCAAAGTGTAATTAACCTGAAATGAATTAATTAGTTGTTTTGATACCCATTGTTAGCAACTTAAACTTAATTTAATTAATACTTATTTGGTGGAGTGTTTTGATCAAAATACAGGCAAAAAATATAAAGTTTTTTCTTTAAAAGTGTTTCAATGCAGCGTTTTAAAACGCTTAAATTCGGAGTATTTTAAAATGTATTGCATTTACAACTACTATGTTTATGAAAATAACGTTTGAAATAGTTTCTCAAACGTGTTTACAAGAAAAAAATACGTTTTGAAAAAAAACTGTGTTTTAAAAATATTGCATTTTGAAAAAATGAGTTTTCAAAACGTTACATCAAACGATGCCTTAATTAGTTACTCTGATACAGTTATCGACGTGTGTGAATAGATAATTTTAATAACCAAATAATCACTAAGCGAAATAATAGTAACCAATTAAATTAATTGCTGAAAAATGCTTCTGACGTTGGGTCATGGACGGATCTAAGAGGAAGATGAGTGGGGCTCCGGCCCATGTCAACATTTTATCAAAAACAATTATAATTAAATCTCATTATTAATCTTTAAGCTCTTTTATAATTATGTATATAATGAGTAAGACTCATTATGTCACCAACTATACGTAACTTCCTTTTTTTAATTAATGAAGTTGTTTTGCATAGTTATTACTCCCTCCATCCCTAAATAAACGTTCTAGTTGACTCGACGCACAGTTTAAGAAAAAACAATTGACTTGATTATTTATATTGGTTTAATAGGGGTGATAGTTCAGAAAATTAATTGTAGGGTGTGACTTTGTAATATGAAGATAAAATATAGGAAGAAAAAAATGGTGACTGCTCATAATATTAATTGTAGGGGTGACTTGTAATATGGAAAGAAAAAATAGGAAGTTAAAAATGGATAACTCCTCACACATGTGAATGTGATGGTGAATCTCAACCGTTAAATTTTTTAAGATAATTTAATCTCAACCTCTGAATAGCCTTAATCAATTAACTAACTGTTTTATAATATAGATATATAAAGAAAAAAATAAAAAGTTAAAAATTGATAACTACTCACGCATGTGAATATGAGAGTGAATCACAACTGAAAGAACGTGATAGATTGGATTCTCAATAGAAATCAATGTGGTTACCAATGTAGCTGTGTTTGTAGCTACAATGACAAACACAATGAAACAACAAGTAATAGCAGCAGCGGAAGATGATTATATCAAGTACAAAACAGAAAGTTTGAACTCAAGCTTTTACTAAAAACAATCTATAAGTTTATTACTTGTAGATTAAGTCTCAAGGCCACACAAATTTCACTAAAAGTAATAATGTTTTACACGGAAAAACTTAGTGAAATTACTATCAAAAATTCTCACAAGATCAAGAGTCTTAGAGAACAAAAATCTAACATAAACAATTTAAATAAAACGTGGGAAATAAACAGACTCAGCCTCCTTAAACACTAAACAGGAAGCACAAAATTTTTTCCAGCAAACTGATGTTACTGTCAATGTTGCAACATTGACAGCCTTCAGCAAACAAACTTCAGTCCTGGAAAATTGTTTCTGTAACTTATGCCTTTAGCGAACAGATCTCTTGTCTTGATTCTTTCTCTCAAGCTCTTCTCCAAACCCGTCTCTTTGTCCAGAATATATACACAGCAAGCCCTACAACATCCGGCAAAAGAGACACAATTCTACAAGGAAAGGGATTAGCTATTCAATGGTAAAATCAACACATTTCCAAAACTTGCAAGATTATCTTACCAAATATGATGAAAGTCAAGATTCTTGGTTTGACTAAGATACTTGCCAAGATTTAGTTACCAAAATAATATAGCTGAAATCTTAGAAAGATTTTGCTACCAAAACTAGCTAAACAAAATCTAAAACAATATACTAAATTCTAAATTAATTACAAACAAATCTAATCTCCTATTTTGACAAGAAAGGTGAAAACAAGATAAAATAGGCCTTGCCTATTTTACCCTTACAATCACCCCCTTTGTTGAACATTTCTGGTCAAATCCAAAACAAGTGTTACCAAAACCAAATCCAATGATTTCCTGCAAATGTTAGAGATGATAAACACCCCCTAAACATGATATCATGATTAACCAGAAAATAACCAATCATAAAGCATTGTTACTGTTTTAGGAGTTACAGACCAATCATCAGGAAGCAATGAAAATGTTCAGAAAAACAACCAACAGCCACAAAATGTTCAGAACCACAAAGATTGTGCAAAAAAAAAAAAATCAATCCTGCTAAGTGCTAGCTTTCTTGCAGGATCGGCTTCAACGGCTATCTTCAGAACACTTGCACTTGCATTTTCACCCCCTATTTGACCAGAATTTAGAGCTAACCAGGCTGAATATTGAGCAGCTAAAGTGGTGAGTAGAGAAGTCTGAGCAGCCAGAGTAGCCAACTGAGATTGAATCATTGTCAGCTGTGCAGATACAAAGGCAACATACATATGGGCAGTAGGATGAGCAGTCATGTCTGATGTAGTAGCATCGGATGAAACATTGGAGGGAACATTCACTGAAGGTGAAGCAGTTTGTAGTGAAGGACCAGGAGCAGAAGTTACAGGAGCATAAGGATGAATAAGAGGCAAGTTAACAACCCTATCACCCCTTAATAATTTTGCAGAAATGTGAAGAGGTTCAAGAAGGGGTGACAATCGTGTAGAAGGAAGAGGAGAGTAGCCCTAAGACACTAGGATTTTATAAATCAGAGATGGGAAAATTAGGGACCTTTTGTCTCCCTCAGTTTCAGCCATGGAAGAGATTTTTTTTAAAAAACAAAATATCCAAAATCAAAAGGTGCATGAGTGCCAATAAGGAAAAACACCTTAGCATGCTCCTCAGTAATGGTGTTGGAATTGGTTGTGGGAGACCAGTTGGCACAACATATTTTATGAAGGAAAGCATAAAGTGAGGAGAGTTGGGAGGTGCCAAGAGAGGTGCCTTTAACAGGCCATTTGGACAACTTTCCACCATTCATCTCAAAAACACAAGAGTTCAGATCAATGTCCATTTCAAAAGGACCAGATGCAGGAGTGTTTAGAATAGAGTTGATGACAGAAGATGAAAATGTGTACCATTTGCCTCTAATAAACACCTTTTCAAAACGAGCATCTGAAGGCAAATAGATGCGTTTTTCAATATTGGCATAAAACTCATATATCAATTCCCGAAAATAAGGAGTTGTAGAAGTAACTGTTCCTAACAAACCTCTTTCAGAGAAAAATGAGGTAAGATTATGTGCATTCATTTCAGTGGACAAGATATTTCTTTCATCTACGATATTTCTAGAAGTGTTGTGTCGAACAAAAGCAGATTTAGTCACAAATTTTAGGGAGAAAGGAGTACCCATTGACTTAGAGCGCTTGGATGTTGCTGCAGTTGTTGCAACATTGGTACCAGCAAGCCGACTCCGGGTGAATCTAACAGGAATTTCTTCTGAATCATCACTGGCTTCAGGTGTTGCCTCTTTGCTTTCAAAGTTCTTATCAGAACTGTCATCAAAGTCTGATGAACTGGGTTGTCTGGGCATAGCTTATGGCTGAGGCTGTGAAGATGGACCAGACGGGGAAGAAGACACCTTCTTCAGCTTGACCGGATACTCAGCCAGTGTATCGTCTTCATCAGAAATAGTGATATCATCATTTGAGGCAGAGGGGGAACTAAGTTCAACAGCAGAGGATTCTCTTGCACGTGGAGACAAATCTGTTGGAAATACAACGCGTGGAGAAGGAATAGGGTAGTCATCATCCCTGATGTCTGCCTGAGCTGGAGTAATTTTGGGGGAAGCATGTGGAGATGAGGGCACTTGAACAGAAGGAGTAGAGTCAGTCGGCGGGATGAAATCTTCATCATCTGGGTCGCTTTCAATTACAACCGATTCTTCAAAAATACCTTTCTCAACCCTGTGTTTCTTGGCAGCTTGAACATCAGCTGCACTTGGATTCTCATAGTTGGATGGAATTCCTCGAAGCCTCTTTGATTTACGTGTGCTAGGGTTACCGATTTGAGGAAGCCCAGATAGATCTCTAGGATTATCCACATCAATTGCATTTCCTTTTTCGCCAGGAAGGATTATTGTCAAGGGTTCTGGCAAGGATTGAGCTAAGACGATTGCCAAATTGGGGTTTTCAGGTGATGAAGGTGGACTAGATGTAGCTTCATCGTTAGCTACATCAGCAGGTGAGTCGGTTCTTGGAGATTTAGGAATCGAAGAAGAGGCCATTGTGAGATTCTTAGATGGAGAAACAAGGAAACGGATGAAATGATCAGGATTTTGGATCAAGATGGTTTTTCTCGAAAGAGATGATCGCCGGAATTGGAGACAAAGGCTTCTGAGAGAAGTGACCAGTTTCCTGCAAGATTAGCACTAATACTCCACTAAGACACAAATAGCCGTTGTAACATTAAGATGAGAGAATATGAGGAGACCCAACCAAGAAATCAAATTTCAAAAATTTAGATAAAAATCAAATGTTAACCTCCAATAGAAATATAATAAAAATCTGCTGTTATGATCATGAGAAATATGTGGAGAATTTAATGAGATAAGCTAACTACTCATATCTGGTTTCAAAAATTTTGAATTGTACAAAAATTGATCAAGTATTTTAAGAATGCACAATACATACTTAACCAAAATTGTAAACACACAAGACTGCCAAACACAGTCAATATTACCAGTTCAGATCCTCATGATGAGCACAACAGATAAGACAACCACATAAAATATCGACTAGGTGAACAATGAAGCAACAGTGCACTAATTAGTTGAACAGAAACTGAAGGGGTTGATTTTCAACTATAATATGTCCTAGAAGACATGCCTAACATGTGCAGAAGAAATAAACAAAAGACAGAATGCAAACACACACATGTGATATGTCTAGATCATCTGAATGTAGTTCCCAATGTAGCTGCATTGGAAAACACATTCGCCAAAATTGTGATTTTATGTTCAAATTCTCATCTTTTCTTCACCAAATTAACACAAATACTCCCATAAACACAATAGGTACTTTATTTCCCTATGAGAATAGCTTTACTTTATTTCAAGCTAATTCAACATACAACACTAAGAACCTTTCACACTATTTACCAAGGGTAGCAACTTAACTTATTGATCAACCCATGAAATCCGAGGATTCACAGTTCCAAAAGAAAGATGCCACAACCTTGTCCATAGGTAGCTCTTTTCCATTAGGTAGCTGTCACACTTTGTCAATTAAAGGGAGTCAATTTAGTCAAGATCAACCCATGAAAGTCTAAACTCCATAGTACATTGACAAATTGCAGCATCCCAAAAATTTCAAAAGGTAGCTCTTTCCTTTGTGGTTCAAAAATTTTTCAATTTCAATAACACTTGTTAGGGAGATGGTGAAAAGAATTTGAGCAACAAGATCACAATACATATTGAATGTATAACCAAGACAATCAGACAAAGGTACTAAAGCATACAGAGTGAAACTAGTGTGCCCCCCTAAAAAACAATGCAAGATGCCTATTTTTTTTTATTATTACTGACAAGTGAGGGATTACATGGCACACATACCGAGAGATTTCCTAAGATTTATGAATCTCTCAAAATCTAGACTCTTTGTGAAAATATCAGCCAATTGGTTTTCTGTTCCCACATGTTCAATGCAAACAATGCCTTGTTCAACCAAATCTCTAATGAAATGGTGTCTTATGTCTATGTGCTTGGTTCTAGAGTGTTGAACATGATTCTTAGCTATGCTTATTGCACTTGTGTTGTCACAATACATGGTTAATATATTACTGTGTAAACCATAATCTTTGATCATTTGTTTCATCCACAAAAGTTGTGTACAACCACTACCAGCAGCTATATACTCAGATTCAGTTGTTGATAGGGCTACACAATTTTGTTTCTTACTAAACCATGAAATCAGTTATTTCCCGGATAAAAACATCCACGGATGTACTTCTCATGTCATCAACAACTTGCCCGACCCGATCGGCATCACTAAATCCAACAAGATTGGTGTTAGTGTGTTTAGTATACCATAAACCCATGCCATAAGTCTCACCAACATATCGAATTATTCTTTTTACTGCTTTCAAGTGAGAGACTTTGGGGTTTGTTTGATACCTAGCACACAAACACACACTGTACATAATATCTGGACGGGTGGCAGTTAAATACAACAGACTTCCAATCATGCTTCTATATAAGGTAGGATCAACACTTTCAGATTTTTCATCTTTATTGAGTTTATTGGATGCACCCATAGGGGTTTTCTTATGTTTTCCATTATCAAGATTGAATTTCTTCACCAAGTTAAGAGCATACTTGGCTTGAGATATGAACATCCCTTCATGTGATTGTTTAATCTGAATTCCTAAAAAATAGGTCAACTCCCCAACCATACTCATCTCAAATGTGGATGTCATGCAATTAACAAACTCTTTTTCCAGGGACTTGGAGGTGGATCCAAACACAATATCATCAACATAGATTTGAGCAATCAAAATGTGTTTGTCTTGATTTTGAATAAACAGTGTTTTATCCACCTCTCCCCTTCTAAACCCACTTTGTAAAAGATGGTCTGTAAGCCTCCCATACCAAGCTCTAGGAGCTTTTTTGAGACCATACAAGGCCTTTTTCAGTTTAAACACATGACTGGGTTTTTGGGGGTCTTCAAAACCTTTTGGTTGTTCAACGAAAACTTCTTCTTCAAGAATGCCATTTAAGAATGCACTCGTCACATCCATTTGTTGAAGAGTTATGTCAAGAAAACACGCAATGGCAAGAAGCAGACGAATGGACTCAATACGGGCTACAGGAGCAAAGGTTTCATCAAAATCCACCCCCTCAACCTGCGTATACCCTTGAGCCACAAGTCTAGCTTTATTTCTTATTATTTCTCCCACTTCATTTGTTTTGTTTTTGAAAATCCATTTTGTTCCAATAACATTTATTGAAGTGGGTCTGAGAACTAGATACCAAACATCATTTTTTGTGAATTGATCTAGTTCCTCTTGCATGACATTTATCCAGCTTTCATCCTTAAGAGCCTCTTGCACATTTTTAGGTTCAATAGTGGAAACAAAACAAGAAGCATGAATTTCATCAAATTCAAGTGTGGACATGCATGCGAGTTTCTTGTAATCCACTTTACCTTTCCTTCTTGTTGACACACCATCTTGTACATTACCTATGATTTGAGTAAAAGGATGAATTTTCTGGATCTTGCTTGGAATATCAATTTCCTGTTCAGTTGACCTGGACTGAATGTCTTCCTGATTCGAATCTGTTACAACAATTTCACCTTCTGCATGTTTTCTGTCCAATGTGACTTCCGATGTAGCTGCATTCGGAAGCACATTGGGTGACACATCCTGAATCTCATCATGCATGCTTGAATCTGCTTGAACTGTCGATTACTTGGATTCGGATTCGGCATTTGTTTACGGATCAAAATCTCCAAAATCTAGGATCCCTGAAACATCTTCTTTAACGGTTTTGTGACCAAGATCGGTTAGATCATCAAAAACAATGTTCATGGATTCCATAATAGTCTTAGTTCGTAGATTAAAAACTCTGTAAGCCCGACTATTTGTAGAATATCCCATGAAAACACACTTATCACTCTTAGAATCAAACTTGGAAAGTTGGTCTCTATCATTGAGAAGGTAGCATACACAACCAAAAACATGAAAGTATTTCAAGGTTGGTTTCTTTCCAAGAAAAATTTCGTAAGGAGTCATTGTGCTACCTGGTCTTAAGAAAACCCTATTTCCAATGTGACAAGCAATATCTAAGGCTTCAGCCCAAAAACGTTTAGCCAAATTTTTTGAGGTTAACATCACCCTAGCCATTTCTTGTAATGTCCTATTCTTTCTTTCCGCCACTCCATTTTGTTGTGGAGTTTTGGGAGCAGAAAATTCATGTGATATACCATTGGAGGCACAATAATTAGAAAAGGATGAGTTTTCATATTCCGTGCCATGATCTGATCTAATTCTAATAAGCTTTAGATCATACAAGTTCATCACACGGGTGTACCAAATTTTGAATGCCTCAAAAGTTTCAGACTTCTCTCTCAAGAATATCACCCAAGTGTATCTGGAGAAGTCGTCCACACATACAAAGGTGTATTTTCTACCTAAGCTCTCTACCTCAATGGGACCCATGAGGTCAGTGTGGATCATCTCCAGACACCTAGATGTGGAGCATTGTGTAATGGGAAGATGAGGAGCCTTGGTTTGTTTACCTATTGTTGAACATGTAACAATTATCAGATGACCTTATACCTGTCAGGAGACATTTGTTAGTTTGATCAAAAACTTCACAAGAATTTTTCTCAAACCTTACCTGAAGGTCATCATCACACAATTGACTTATACTGATTAAATTTGTCTTTAGTCCTTCCACATGATAGACATTTGTGAGACTTGGAAGGCCTTGACATTCAATGTTCCTTTGCCAATAATTTTCCCTTTGGCACCACCAGTAGGTCAGCGACCCACCATTGATACTCACATATTCTTTCAAATTCTCAAGCCCGAACTTTGTCATATGTCTAGAACATCCTTGTCGTCAAAATACCAAGATCCAGGCAATATGAGATTTTAATGAAGTGAAAGTAACATTGCACACTTCATCATGTGACATTGTAGCACCAGGACATATATCAAATGGCTCACAATATTTGGCTTTACACTTATCATCACAAGTTTTGGGAACCCACATTTGTTTGACAGTTTTGGGTTGGTGGTTTTGAAAATTGTTTTTCTGATGAGCCTTCGGATGAGACTTCCAATGTGACTGCCAATGTTGCTTTGCATTGGTCGCCGATTGGTCGCTTCATACTGATTGATCTGAAGTTTTTCCCAAGAAGGCCTGTCTTATTTCATCCTTATACATGGCCTTTTTCAAAAAACAAAAGGGTTGTATGTGACCAGGCTTATGGCAGAAGTGACAAACAAAATTTTTCTTTCTTATTCTCGGTTTTTCAAAGAAAACAGTTTCTTGAAAATTTTGATCGATCTGTTTAGTTCGAGGCGGCATACCTTTCCTTCTCTTACAAATACCTTAGGAACAAAACCAATACCTACCTTGGATGTGCTGCCTGAATTCAGCATTTCATCCACTTTTTGTCTGCTTGAATTCCATTTGGTAATGGTTTCTTTTGTTTAAGCCAGCTGCTCCTTCAATCCTTCAATTTCAACATCTTTTCTGCTCAGCAAACTTTCCAGCCTTACTATGCACTATTTTTTATCCTCATTTGCCTTTTTCAGCAGCTCATTTGCCTTACCTAGAAGTGTAACTTGGTGAGCTCGTTTCTCCGATCCTTATGCGACTCCTTGTACCCTTCCGGCAAAGAAATGACTACGTGTCTCCACCATCTTACGGAATTGTGGAATTAAAAGCGAGAAAGAATTAGATCGCCCCTGTTTACGCTCCACCGATTGTATGCGCCAATGTGACTCGGGATGTAGGCTGCGTTGGGTGTCACGATTGGTGAGAAAAATCTGCACTTTCGATTCGAGTCATAAACAACATTAAGAGTGATAAGATCACCGGATCTTCTCCATCACTATCACTCAAGGTTGCTGAAAAATTCAAGCTTTTTTTTCTTAAAGTGTTTGCACATTGGTTAGCATAGTGACCATAACCTTGACTTTCTCTACATTGTATAGAATCAATGTTTTTACCATTGTAGGATGATTTTGATGCAAAGGGGTTTGTGAAGGGTTTTTCTGGAGTTTGGAAAGAATTTTCTTTGGGTACAAATTTTCCGAGAATCGGAGTTTGAAATTGTTTTTCGAGCTTGATGATGGAGTTCTATTTTGACTCTTATTTTTCAAATTTTTTTTTGAATTTGGTAGTCAATAGAGCAATAGATTCTTCTCCAAAATCGACTCATCAATATCCTTTTTGAATTTCAAGCAAATCACATGAGAGATCAATAGGAGCATGCATAGCAATATTTTTCACAATGGGTGTAGAAGATGATGAAGCCCCTTTGCCTTTTCTTTATTTGATCATTTAGGTTCGGCAATTCAAAGTTTTGAAGAATACCAGAGTCTTTCAAAACTCATCTTGTCGATATCATGTAACTTCTTCAATAAAGCACATATCTTGACATTGAACCTTTCAGGCAAAGTTCTCATCATCTTGCTAACAAGACGCTCATTAGTAATAGGATCTCCTAAAAGCAAGTGCGAATTAGATAAATCAAGAAGTCTACCATAATATGTCATGATATCCTCGCACTCACGA
This sequence comes from Codonopsis lanceolata, assembly GCA_013146195.2. Lineage (NCBI taxonomy): Eukaryota > Viridiplantae > Streptophyta > Magnoliopsida > Asterales > Campanulaceae > Codonopsis > Codonopsis lanceolata. Next base: position 129,088,498 of record CM028377.1, read on the forward strand.
TTCTAGTGTTTTCAAATTGAGTGCGAGCATTCTTAACTTAGAAGACGAACAGGCAAGTGTCCTTCACACAAGGTCCGAAGGGCCTCCCAAACATCTTTAGGATTCATAATTTGCTATCACCCTAAAAGTATTAAGATCTAAGGCTTTATAAATAGCAGACAAGGCTTTTGAATTAAAGGAAGCAAGTGTTCTATCTTCATTGGTCCATTCAGATTCTTTTGGTGACCTTTGACATCACCATCCGACCGTTGTTTTGGGAGGACTCCAACCATTCAAAACAAGAAGCCACGCCTTCTCATCAATTGATTTGATGAAGATGCTATCTTGACTTTCCGTAGAGTAATTAGCATTAGTAAGAGTGTGAGGGCGAACAACGCTCTCATACCGAGAATCCATCACGACTTTAACTGTAATCAACTCTTAGTGATATCAAAGAGGCTCGATACCAATTGAAAGAACGTGATAGATTGGATTCTCAATAGAAATCAATGTGGTTACCAATGAGTAGTGTTTGTAGCTACAATGACAAACACAAAGAAACAACAAGTAATACAGCTAATGAAGATGATTATATCAAGTACAAAATGTAAAGTTTGAACTCAAGCTTTTAAAAACAATCTACAAGTTTACTTGTAGATTAAGCCTCAGGCCACACAAATTTCACTAAAAGTACAATGTTTTACACGTAAAAAGCTTAGTGAAATATTAGCAAAAATTCTCACAAGATCAAGTATCTTGGAGAACAAAAAATCCCACACATAAACAATTTTAAACAAAACGTGGAATAAA
>CM028377.1:129089386-129230520 GCA_013146195.2 Codonopsis lanceolata
CCCTTCCGCCCTAGCCTTTTGGCCTTAGCCGCTGGACCGCAATAGCTACTCGCCCCATCGCCTGTATCTGGCTTGTTGGTGGAGTGGTCAGGCAACTTGGTCATCAAACTTAAAGCGTACGCCTTTTTCGGTCTTGCTAGCCGCCCATATGATTCCATGTTGAAGCGTGTAACTATAATCGCACAAGCTTAGCAATTTTGTCGATGGAGACGGGCGAAGACCTTTCTACCGCCTTCGCTTGTTCTCGTGATTCGATTTTTGTCAAGAACGGCGGTCATTTGCTTGTCCTTGGTCACCATTATAAGCTCATCTTCCTTGATGGAAGAGTTGACCTTTTCTGTGTCTTGAAGGAGAGCGTTGATCAGCTTGACAAATAGCCGCTTGCGCTGGGGTCCGGGGTAGACGGCACTTGGAGATTCAAATGTGCCGTGTCGTGAACATATCGTGTGCACCACTTTTTGAACAAGGCCCCTTGTCGATCAAGTGGCTCGAGCAAAGAGACGCCCGGTGGGAAGAGATTCCTCAGCATCTTCCCTTGTGGTTCCCTTGGGGTATCAACTCCCCTCATTGCTTCCCAGGCATGATCAGCCTCAGCAATTGACGATTCAAGAGCACCACCGAAATGCACACCAATAATGGTGGAGATGGTCTTGGCGGTGATGGAGATGGGACGGCCTCGAATCCATCCACGAAGAGCATTTTGATTTGTGAGCTCCATTCGTTGGTAGAACTCTTCAGCCAAGAAAATGCTGCAGCTCTTGTCGTTGAGACAGAAGAGTGGAAGAATCCCCGAGGCGTTCATGTCTTCGCAAGCCTTGACTCCGACGGCAATTGTGAAGATAGATTGGAGGTCTATGCACATGTCGGGTATATGAAGTTTTGGGTCCAGGGCTACGATGACGTCGTGAGCAACTGGAAAAGTAGGGTATCCCGGAAGGTTGACGTCCAAACTCAGAGGGATGTCCTTTTCTGGGTCCAACTCCTTCCTGCTGTTACGCTTGGATTTCGACGATTTTGCCTGAAAGAAATGCAGACATAAATTAGGGCTTTTTACCACACATGTTAAACAAGCAAAGATTTCAAGTTTTTCTAAAGTTAATCGAAATTCTGAAAAGAAAACTTGAAACCCTTAAATGTTTAGGGTAAGCAAACCAGAGAAACATATAACAGAAGATTTCTAAAAAGAATAAGTATCGAAAGCATATGGACGACTGTTAGTTTCTAGGTTTTGAAGAACAACAATGGCGGATACTGTCAGATACGCGAAAGCGACCTTTTGTATTCCAAAATAATTAGCTTAGGCGATGAAATATGAAACAATAAACAATGAATAGCAAGTAGTAGAGTAGAGAAGAACATACCATTGCTGTCGATGAGAAGAAGAAACAAGAAGAATTTGGAAATGGAGAGAGCAGTTGCACAGAGAGAGAGAGAGAGAGGGTTTGAATAGAGAGAGAAATATTTTAGACAAAAGGGTTTCGTAAAGTTTTGGAAAGGGCGGTTCAAGGTCTATTTAAAGAAAAATTTTAGCACAAAAGCGGGAACTTAAGATACTTTCCCCAAAAGAAATTTACGCTTGACCCCCTTTTTGTTTTAGAAAACTTCTTTAGCTAAAATAGACTAAGTGGAGATACTAACCTTTAAGTCTTCCGCTAAAGGGAAAATGACGTCTTCCGGTAAGTATAAAACTAAGTCTACCGATATGAAAGAAAAACTATAAGATATTTGAAATTAAGCAGTAGGATCAATCATGCCAAGATTTCTCCTTAAATAAGCAAACCTGGTGGCATCCAGTGGCTTTGTGAGAATGTCAGCCAATTGATGTTTAGTTGGAACGTATTCCAAACTGATGTTACCTTTCTCCACATGATCTTTGATGAAGCGATAACGGATATCAATGTGCTTTGTCTTCGAGTGCATCACTGGATTCTTGGAGACTGAAATTGCTGATGTGTTATCACACATAATTGGACAATTTGCAGTCTTGATGTTGTAGTCCACTAGTTGTTGTTTCATCCATAAAAGTTGAGAGCAACATGGCCGGCAAAGAATGTATGCCTCGTGGTGGAGTTTGCAACCGATCCTTGTTTCTTGCATGACCATGAGACAAGTCTATTTCCAAGAAATTGACAAGTCCCACTGGTGCTTCTTCTGCTCACTTTGCAAGCTGCATAGTCTGCATCTGAGTAACCAACAAAATCGAAGTTGTTGCGTTTGGAATACCAGATGCCTAGATTTGTTGTTGTTGAAACATATCTGATGATACGTTTGGTAGCAAGCAAATGTGATTCCTTTGGATCTGCCTGAAATCTTGCACAAACACAAATAGCAAACATAATGTCAGGTCTACTGGCAGTAAGGTAAAGAAGTGAACCTATGATTCCTCGGTATTTGGTCATGTTCTCTTGCTTTCCCTTTTCATCTTTATCAAGATGGCAGTTGGTAGACATAGGAGTCTCAAATCCTTTTGCTGAATCAAGACCAAATTTCTTGATGAGTTCCTTTGCATATTTGGTTTGGCTGATGAAGATTCCGTCGGAAGTCTGTTGAATCTGCAGTCCTAGAAAGTAGGTAAGTTCTCCCATCATACTCATCTTGAACTTGCTTTACATCAGCTTCTCGAATCTCTTGCACAGGCTTTGGTTGGTTGATCCAAAGATGATGTCGTCCACATAGATTTGTACCAGAAGAGAATGACCTTTGTGCTTGAGGATGAATAGAGTAGTGTATATTCTTCCTCTCACGAATCCTTATTCTATTAAGAACTTGGATAGAGTTTCATACCAAGCTCTGGGAGCTTGCTTTAGGCCATAGAGTGCTTTCTTGAGTCGGTAGACATGATCCAGTTTGTCTTGAATGACAAATCCTGGTGGCTGTTCAACGTATACTGTTTCTTGAAGATCACCATTTAGAAAGGCACTCTTCACGTCCATCTGATACACTTTGAAGTCCATGAACGAAGCATAGGCTAGAAAGAGTCTGATTGCTTCTAATCTAGCAACAGGAGCAAATGTTTCATCGAAGTCAATCCCTTCTTCCTGTCGGTAGCCTTGAGCAACCAATCTAGCTTTGTTTCTGGTGACGTTTCCATCTTCATCTCTTTTGTTTTTGTAAACCCATTTGGTTCCAATAACTGGATGGTCAGTCGGTCTTTGAACTAAGCTCCACACTTTGCATCTTTCAAACTGGTTCAGCTCTTCTTGCATAGCTTCAATCCAGTTATGATCTCTAATAGATTCATCAATCTTCTTTGGCTCGATTTCTGATACGAATGCAAATGCAAACATAGTCTCATCTCAAACTCTATTCCTCGTACGAACTCCTGAGTTGAGATCACCAATGATTTGAGAAATATGATGATCTCTTGTTTCAATAATGGTTGAAGGAAGATCACTTCTGGTGGGTTCTTCCCTTAAGAATTCTGAGATGGTTGAGAAGGAGATTCACCAAAATCTGGTTCAGAAGAGATAGGATCTTCGAAACCTTCATTTTCTAGTGAACAAGAAGGATGAGTGATCTGCAAAGGTGTTTGGGGTAAGACAGAAGAGATGGGTTCTGGGTCAACAGAAGTGTTGGAATTGGTACCGGCAGAGTTGAAGTCTGCCTATGAAGGGTTAGCGGTACTGGAAGGGTCTGCAGTTGCAGGATTCTGAAGAGGAGTGGAAGTAGATGCTGTATTTGTACCTGTCTCGTCATTATCAGAATCATTAGCAACATTCGGAGCCTTTCTAGGCTCTAACAAGTCATATTCATCAAAAGAAACATGCACAGATTCTAAAATTTTCAAATGAGTTTGACTGAAAATGCTAAATGCTTTTGAATGTTTGGAATACCCCAGAAAAATTCCTTCGTCTGGTTTTGCATCAAATTTTCCTCTATATTCTTTTCCATTATGAAGAATAAAACATTTACAGCCGAAGATTTTAAAAAATCCTATGTTTGGGGCTCTTCCTCTCCATATTTCATATGGAGTTTTGTTATGAAAGTTGTTTACCGTGGATCTGCTTGCGGGTAAAACATGCGAGTTGACGGCTTCGCCGCCTAAGTACTTTGGAAGTTTTGCTTCTGCTAGCATAGTTCTTGCTGCTTCAATCAGTGTTCTGTTCTTCCGTTCAGCTACACCATTTTGTTGAGGAGTTCCGGCAGCAGAGAAGTTGTGGCTGATCCCATGGTCATCACAATATCTTTCTACACCGTTGTTCTTGAATTCGGTGCAATTGTTTGATCTTATATCACTGATATCTTCAAGCTTTTGAGTTTGAAGTCTTCTGAAAAGAGCGGTGACTAGATCATATGTCTCATCTTTCGAAGTCATTGTTTGGTCCAAAGAGATCCTTATGTGTGTACTTGTCTCTAGAAATACTGACTGTTGTGATTGGTCCAAAGAGATCTATATGCAGAAGTTGAAGAGGTCTGTTTGTTGACAAGACAGACTTTCTTTTGAAGGAAGACTTGGAATGTTTTCCTAATTGGCAAGCTTTACAACTTCTGTCATGGTCTGCAGATACCGTAGGTAGACCTTTGACAATCCCATCTTTGGAGAGCTTGGATAGGTGCTTGAAGTTGAGGTGACTTAGACACTTGTGCCATAGCCAACTGTTGTCACGAACGTTATTAGCGACTAGGCAAAGGCTGGAGAATCTCCCTAGAAGATTTAAGTCCACGACGTAGACGTTTCCTTGTCTATTTCCGGTGAGTATTGTAGAGCAGGATTCATGATCTTTGATGAGGCACTGGTTGGAGTTGAATTGGCAGATTAATCCTTTGTCGCAGATTAATCCTTTGTCGCAGAATTGGGATATCCTCAGAAGATTATGCTTTAAGCCGCTCACTAGAGAAACTTTGTTGATGGAGAGACTTCCTCTAGTGATTGAGCCATACCCAATTGTCTTTCCTCTTGCATTGTCTCCGAAAATTACTGTGGGACCTTTGGCTTCGCTATATATCCTGAGTAGACTGCTTTCTGTCATGTGTCTTGAGCGCCCACCGTCTGTGTACTGATGTATTTATTTTCTCAATCAGAGCCATGAAGCATACCTGAAAAAGATTTAAAGCAACAAGGTCCCCTTTATTTCCTTTTGGGTCCTAAGGATTAGCAACCTTTTGGAACCCATACCTGCCTAACCTTGAGAGAACTGGGTCTCTCAGATTTTGGAGTGAACCTTAGAGGGCATTCTGGGGCCAGATGGCCTAGGCAATTGCAAGAATGACATAAATGGAAGTTCCATAGAGAACTTTCAGTGGCTTTAGTTTAAGAGTGATTGTGATTATCCCTTTTCTTAACATCCATTCTTGTTTCAGCTTGCTTGTTGACGGTAGACTTAATTGGTTTCTTTTGGATCTTCTTAGGTATGTTACCACCAGACTTGATTTTGGCTGGTCTGTTGATAAACTTTTTAGGAGGATTCGGTAGAATACCTTTAAGCTTACTTTCAACAGGTACAGGTCATAGACAAACTTGATAGTCACCGGTAGAGATTTAGTAGGTCTACCGCCAGCAGACTTTGCCTTAGCAGAGTTGTTGCCGGCAGACTTTAGTTTCTCTACCGTTACTGTCTCGTGTTTCTTCTCAAGCAGCGGTGATCTTGGCTTTCCCTTTCTAAGCCTTGGGATAAACATAAGGAACACTTGAATAACCAAGGCCTTGTTTCCCTTTGTTTCCGAATGTCTGTTTAGAGAAGGAGATATCATTAGCAGTCTCGGAGGATTCACCTTTCTCTGTGACTAATGGGAATGTCAGACTGGGCTCATCCGAGTATCCTATGCCAGATTTATCTTTAAAAGATTTTTGCCTTGAAAGGATTTCTTCGAAGGTATCCTTGGAGCTGTTCCAGGAGTCAATTTTCTTTTGCAAGGCAATTTTCTCTAGGTCAAGTCATTTGATGTGCTCAGTGAGACATTTAATTTTGTCACAAAGGAATTTGTTTTCTCCTTTGAGCTTGATACTTTCTTGTTGACAGCTATTGAGAGTTTGAATCTCAACTGCCATCAGAGATTTCTCAGCAGTAAGTTTCTCACAGTTCTTAGCGAGTTTTACATAGGCTACTCTAAAGGAATTGAATTCTTCAAGCATATCTTGATTATCCTTAAGAAGTTCTTCCTTACTGAAGTTCTCACTGTTGATCTCACTTTTATCCAAGGGACTAGGTGAGACTTCGACTTCATTTTCAGAGTCATAGGTGGGACCTGCATCATGAGCTATTAAGCATATGTTAGCTTGCTCACAATCATCCTCTTCCTCGTCTGAATTAGTCTCAAACCATGTAGCAACCTGTTTCTCTTCTATGTCTTCAGCCAGCATACCCTTTTGTTTTTGAAATCTTTTATACGTAGGTCTTCGATATGCTTCAAGTTTTGGCTTTGGACATTTAGAGGCAAAGTGACCAGGTTTTCTACAATTGTAACACACAAGCTCTTCTTTAGATGAGCTTTCACCAGTCCTTCTAAGAGGCTGCTGGTGTGTGTCCTTCCTTCCATATTTTGCAAACTTTTGAAAACATTTGACAAACATAGAAAATTGTTCATCTGAGAGAAAATCATTTTCACTGGAGGAAGTGGAAGGTTTGTTTTCAACAGTGGTTTCTTCTTGTACCATGGTCGTAAGACACGCTCAACTGCTTTTTCTCGCTCTAGAGCTTGATTTACTTCGAGCTCATAAACCTTCAAACTTGCATAAAGACTACGGAGAGTCATTTCGTTTAAGTTTTTGGATTCTTTCATGGCAGTGGTCTTAACATGCCACAAGCTACCTAGAGAGCCTAGAAACCTCATTTTCATTTCCTTTTTGTCATAGGTTTTACCAAGAGAAAAGCAGCTATTAATTACCTCATTGAAGCGATCGTATGCATTTCTCAAGGTTTCCTTTGGATCCTTTTTGAAGGAATCAAACTGCTGGATGTATGTGTATTTTATGTTATCTCTTGTGTCTTGGTCTCCTTCCAAGTATTCCACAAGAGCTTCCCACATCTCTTTTGCAGTAGTACATCGGATCACTTGCTGGTATGTGCTTGTGTCTAGAGAGCTAGTAATAATATTGATTGCTTTACTATCTAGCTCTACCAGTTTTCTGTCGTCCTCTGTCCATTCTGATTCTTCTTTGGGAACTTCGGCAGGATTCCCAGCGATGGAGGCTAGAAGGTTGGCCTTCATTGGTACATGTTGTCCTGTAAGTACGCACTTCCATAACCTGTTGTCAATGGAGTTCATAAAGCGCATTACCTTATCCTTCCAAACATCGAAATGGCCTTCGTCCAATATTGGGACGTGGTTCGCATTTGATGTAGGCAGCATGTAGTGTGTTTGTGCCATTGGATCGAATCTCTCAAGAGTTTAATCTCGGAAAAACTAGTTTTCAAAGTGTCAAGCTCTGATACCAATTGTGGGTCCCAAAGGGCACAATAATAAGCTAGAAGGGGGGTTGAATAGCTTATTATACACTTAAAAACTTTTTAAGTAAGTTCTTTGACAAACACTTGCAATCTATTGAGAAGATTAAAGTAGCGGAAGTCTTGCAAAGAAACTGGTTCAAGTCTGCCGATAAGGACTACCGGTAGACCTTAACTGGTTACTTAAGTTTGCTGTTAAAGATAAAGATAAACGAAGTAATAAACAGTTTAATAAGTAGACAAACAGTAAAGAAGGTACACGAGTATTTTGGGATGGTTCACACTATAAGGAGTGTTACATCCACCACCAAGGCAGTCAACCTTGGATTTAAATAGTGCACTATGTTTTCCATTAGATCTATTACAAAGAATATTCCCAATGGATCGTATACAAAATCTTGACTTGTGTTTGGGGGTTAAGGAATTAAATATCTGTGTAAACAAGATATTTAATTCGTGCAGAAGAATAGCTTTTGATTAAAACAACAAGAAGTACAAGAATAAATGTTGATGCACAGCTTCTTGTTGTTGACGAGGACTTCTTGATCTGTTTAGGATCTCTTGAATGCACTGTGTATTAAGACTTAGAGTTGTTGAAGAGTTTTCAGAGCAATTGATCAAGTGTATTTCTTCAGTCTTTAATGGCGGCATTTATAGCAGGAGCATTCTGAAGATCCGTTGGAGAAGACGAAGACTTAACAACACTATTAGGTTTAATGCATTAAATGCATGGAGCCGTCTTGAAGATTTCGTCTTCACGGATATCGAGCAGGGAATGAGTGCAGAGATCTTTTGCAGAGACTGGAAGCCGGGCAATTTGGGTGTCAGATCTGTGAGAGTTGTTACGCATGCAGGTGACACCGATCTCCTCGCTTTATCGCTCGCCTACGAAAGTCTTCCTGCTTTTCGGAAAGCTGCTTTCGGCGGGTCTGAGATGTCAGGGAATGTCTCAATTTAAATTCAAACTTGATAAGGGGAAAACTTAAATTGATCCACTAATTATTGCTTGACTGGACACGTCATGATTGACCAAGTGTAGACAAGGTCTGCCGATGTAAGCTGTAGCAGGTCTTCCGGTGAAGCTTCAAAGGAGGTCTTCCGCTGAACCTGTGAAGTCCTATAAAAACTATTCTTGGCAAAGTTCTATTCACAGTTTCCACGCTAATCGATACGTAGCCCAATTAGCCACTAATGTATAAAACTAATGTAATGTATGAGCAGATATAAATCTAAATATAATGAGTATCAACAGCGTACTTAAACTTCGAGCGAGCCAAGGGAAAATGACCTATCAGGTCAATACCCCACATATCGAACGGCCATGATGCTACCACAGGAGTCTACTCGGTAGAAGGCAACCGAGGTATATCGGCATAGCGTTGACACCTATCACATTACCGAACATACATTTCTGCATCTCGCCTCAAAGTAATCCAATAAAACCCTGCGGCCAAAACCTTTTCTGCCAAAGACCGTTGACCCGGGTGCCCTCCACATTTTCCCTCATGAATTTCACCCAATATGACCTCGGTCATCTCTGGCCGCAAACATCTGAGCAAAGGCCTAGTATATGATCGTATATAAAGAATTTTATCCAAGACAACATACCGGCATTCTCGCTTCTGAATAGTCCGAGCTTCTGACTTGTCTTTGGGCAACGTTCCCTCCTCGATGTAAGCCTTCAGATCATCTATTCAACACTTCGTAGCAAGCTCAATGTCCATGATGGCTTCATCTCTATTAATGGGACTTCCAAGTAGTCAATCATGACCCCTGGATGCAAAGATTGAATTTCATCTTCGGCCATCTTGGAAAGGTAGTCTGTGCGCATATTATCCTCGCGGCCAATTCGCACCAGCTCCCAATAATCAAAATCCTTCAAAACCTCCTTCACCATGGTACAGTAACGAACCAGAACTAGATGATGGACAACATAATCACCCTTGAGTTAGTTTACGACCAATTGCGAGTCACAGTAAATTATTATCTCGCGTACTCCTACGTCTTGCGCGAGCTCAAGCCCCGCGATCAAGGCTTCATACTCTGCTTGGTTATTTGATGCTGCAAACTTGAAATGCAAAGCCTTTTCGAACTCCACATCCTGCTCGGGTGGAACTAATACATGACCTGCACCACTTCCAAACCTGCTAGCTGAACCATCCACGTGTAATTCCTAGCAATAATCTGGGCGGGGCCTTTGAATAGGAACATTCGTTGATGCAGTCTTGGTAGAAATCTCCTCCTCGCATGAATCCTTGAAACTAGTCTCAGCCACAAAGTCCGCTAAATCGCCCGTGAGCAAGTAATAATTGCAGGCGAAATTTTCTTTCAAACTTGGTCAATTCAATCGACCAAGTGAGCAAGTGACCAACTTAAGAAAATTTTCCGAAATTTTTCCTGTACACAATGATGGGTTATACAAAAAATAAGTGAGGGCAAGCTAAACCAACTTTTCGAGAAACATAATACACAAGCTTTTGAAGATTACATTCTTCTCTAATATAAGCGGCTACACGCTCAGAGTCGCGAGATACATAAACAAATTTTCTCCGACGACTGGACTACTTAACAACGGAGGTTGCCCTAGATACTTCACCAGCTTCTTGAGAGCCTCTTGACATTCCTTGGTCCACTCAAACCCTTTGTTTCCACAGAGCACTTTGAATAATGGCAAGCACCTTTCTGCCGACTTAGAAATAAAACGACCAAGGGCTATAACTCGACCGTTGAGCTTCTGGACATCCTTGAGGCAGCGAGGAGGCTTCATAGTGACCAATGCCTTAATTTTTTCCGGGTTGGCCTTTATACCCCTTTCATTCACCATGAATCCTGTGAATGTGCCTCGCCTTTACCCCGAACACACACTTGCTCTAAGTTAAGCTTCATGTTGTTTTTCCTGAGATTATCGAAGGTCTCTCCCAAATCGACAGTATGATCATGCCCTTTGGTCTTCACCACCATATCATCAATGTATGCCTCCACATTTCTGCCAATCTACGAGCTGAAGACCATATTCACCATCCGCTGGTAAGTAGCTTCTGCATTCTTTAAGCCGAATGACATCATTTTGTAGAAGTAGAGCCCTCCTGCTGCTCGGAACGCGGTCAAGGCTTTATCCTCCTCGTTCATCTTCACTTGGTGATACCTCGAGTATGCATCAATGAAACTCAAGAACTCAAAGCCTGCTATAGCATCCACCAGCTTGTCGATGCAAGGAAGAAGGTAATAATCTTTCGGACAAGCTTTATTGAGGTCAGTAAAATCCACACACATCCTCCATTTTCCATTAGACTTTTTGACCATGACTACATTAGCCAGCCAAGTCGGATAGTGTATCTCCTCAATAATATCTACACTAAGCAATTTCTCTACCTCTTCCTTCATCACTTTGTCCTTTTCTGCAGAATACACTTTGGGCCTTTGCTAAATTGGCCTGAAAGCTGGATCTACGCTAAGGCAATGAACTGTAACATCTTCGCTTAACCCCTTGCATGTCTTCTGGCCTCCATGCGAACACATCCAAGCTACCCTGGAGCTGCTTGACCAAGTTTGCCCGAACCTCAGCTGACAGTGCCTTACCAACTTTTATCTTCTGCTCAGGGTAAGCAGAGTTAATGACCACTTCTTCAAGCTCGTCTTGAGCTGTAAATTCCGGTTCATCCCGCATTTGGAGCCTGTCACACTCCACGTTTTCCTCTTCCTTAGCCTGAGTTTCGACGACATCAAGCTGATCCAAGTCCATGTCCACCGCTTGCTCGACCTGTCCCCCTGACCCCAATGTCGGCAAAAGACAAGTGACCGCCTCCCAATTTCGTTGTTCATCTGGTACCAACTCTATGTCAACAGCCTGCTCGACTTGTTCCCCCGACCCCAACGTCGATAAAGGACAAGTATCCTCCTTGTGACCACGCTGCTCATTTTGAACCAAGCCCTCGCCGACCATAGCAATCGTTGAAGGTCCCACAGTTACATGAGACTTTTCCATGGTGCTGATGGTAACTTTCTGCTCGCCATCCTCCAAAGTCAACTTCTGCCTTTTCCGCTGACTATCCCGTACATATTCTAGGACTGCCCGGGGCTGACTCTTCAACACCCCCACTCTGTGATCGGTGTAAAACTTGGCTCATTGGTGAGGAATGGAAGTGACCATTTGAAACTTGGTCATGCTCAGCGCCCCTAAAATGATGTTATAGGGGGATTTCAAGTCAATCCCCATAAAGGTGACTTGTTCAACTCGAGTGTGACTGCCCTCACCGATGAAAACTTCCAGCTCGACTTTGCCCTTCACGGACACCTTATGATTAGTGAAGCCCTCCAAAGTCCCCACGTAAGGCTTAAGGCGTTCATCTTTTAGCTCTAGGCCATGAAAACATGAGTAGTACATCACATCTCTGTAGGCTCCAGTATCCACCAAAATTCTGTGCACAACCCAACCATCGACCAAAGCAGAGACAGTCAATGACTGTTCCCCCCGCCACATTACTTGCCAACTCACTGCGAGTAAACTGTATTGTCTCCTCTCCTGTTTGCAAAGTGGTTGGGCGATCTACCACCTTTGACAAAGAATAAATCTGCTTGCCGAGCTGAGTGGGTGTGGGCTCCTCGTCCATAATTACATTTATTACCCCTCTGATCGGGGTTGCATCTCTTCGGGGAACATTCCCCCTGTTATTCCCATCTCTCTTAAACCGGTCCAACCGGCCTTCATTTATAAACTTTTGAATGGCCTTTTTCAGCGGCCAACATTCCTCCGTTGTGTGCCCATAATCATCATGATAAGCACACCTTTTAGACCGATCCCTGGAATCTGTCGTTTCAGGGTTCATGCGAGGTGGCCGAGGAAGCTCATCTCAGACCTCGTACATTATGTCATCCCGCAATGTGTTGAGCGGGGTGAGATCACTCTCTCGTAGAAAATCCCTTGGGCAATCATATTGCGACTTGCTCCTATTATAACCACCACCTGCACCTTGGCCACTACCCTTGGGGTTAGCCCTAACTCCCCCAACCTCGGCACTTTCCTTCTTTTTTTCCTTCTTCGCGGTCTCTCCCGCGCACTACTTCTTAGCTCGCATTAACATTTCAGCCTGCGTCTTGTGCTCTCGCATGCTCAACTCCGACCTCAAACTGCCTTCCCCCTCAAGTAAACCTGTTTCAAAACATAAAGTTACCTCCTGCTCGGACAATCTAGGAACTTGCTCGAGCATCTTCGTAAACCGCTCTAAATAACTGGTTGTTGATTCATGGGATCCTTGCTTAACCTTAGACAAGTCAGCTCTTGTCTTTGCAATAGCTCCTGATGTCCTAAAGTCTGCTAAGAACTTTGCCCGTAAGTCAGCCCAATTGTTGATAGATCGGCGAGGAAGAGCTCCAATCCAAGCTAATGCCTTCCCTTGTAACGCCCCCACAAAAGCTCGAATCTTCAATGCCTCGTCTGATGTGACAAGACCTATCTGGGACTCAAAAGACATCAACCAATCTCTCGCCTTTATCTTCCCTGTATACTCCTTAACATTTGGAAAAATAAGCCCTTGGGCTGGAGGTGCATTCTCAATCCAAGGGGCTAACGGACTAGCCGACGTACCCAGAAAATTCCTGTCCAAAGCCTTGCCCTGCTCCCATGCCTCTATTCGGCGTTTCAAATCCTCAAACTCTTGCACATTGAAGGTTGTAGGCAAACCACCCGTGAGCTGAGGCTACATCCCTGGCACAAGAGGGGCCTGTGGGGGTCCCATAGCTTGAGCAACGCCCACGACCTGCGCCACTTGTGCCTGGGCTACACATGCGAGCTGAGGCACTGGCTCATTAGCCATTAAATTTTGCTGTGCATTTGGCTGCTGCAATTCCCTCCTTTCTCTAGACTGATGTGACAAGTGGACTTGTGACCTTCTAGGAGAAGGTGTCTGATAACGACGAGCATGAGACCTCCTGGGAGATGGAGTGCGACGATTGCGAGCATGCGATCTTCGCGGAGATGGTGAACGAAGACGACGAGGATGCGACCTTCGTGGAGAAAGTGATCTACGATGACGGCGAGACTGTGCTGAATCCTCTCCCGCCCTGGGTCCTAACCGAGAATGTACGCTCGGAACAACCCTATGGCTAGCTCGCCCTTCCTGCTGGCTTCGCCCCTTGTGAGATTCTCTTGCATGAGGATGTAAAGGGATTTGCACTAAATTAAGTGGATTTCCCCCAGTTCTAGACCCACTTGCTACCTGACTTGGTGTGGGCAAACCAGGTAAGGGCTCCAATTCAATGGGCAAAGGTGGCTTACCCATTGCGATTAACTGCAGGTTCAACTAGTGCATTTGCCCCAAGTATATTGCCCTCTGGCGTAAAGCCTCCTCTCGGAATTCATTAGCCAGGCCAACAGCAGCCACGACACTCTTTGCTAATGAATCCAAACCCCGCCGTTGATTAAGCTGATGACGGGCATCGTGAGGTGGTGGATTATTACCAGCCGGAAGGTTAAGACTTGGGGTTTCAGTATGTACTTCGTCCTGATTACCGCCGTTAACACCGTTCTCTACCATGATCAAAACTAGCGAAGTTACCAAGAAGCAAAATTTTGAGAAAATACGCTTCCCAATAATGGAACCAACTGATGTATCCAAAATAATCTTAGGACGCACATTTGGCTTTCACCTAGGAGACTCGGGTTCGATTCCCGGCAACGGAACCAACTGATGTATCCAAAATAATCTTTGGACGCACTGGGCTTCTTAAACTGGATATCTGGTTTTCAACTTATCCAAAATCTTCAAGGCCCAACCCTGTAGAACAAGCAACAACCGTAAACTAGGCAGGGGCTCTCCTGCAAAAGCCCTCCGGCGTGAGAATTAGCACAACAGTCAATTGAGCAAATAATTTGACAGAGTTTGGCCTTATAGAAATCACCTACCTCCCTCCTTTGCTTCAAGGGATTTTTATAGCCTATGCCGGAGAGTAACTACCCATTAAGCATCGTGGCATGCCTGGCGGGCACATTAACTGCCACATTTATCACAACGGTCTGATCATGGAGGAGGTGGCGAGTTTCTCGGAAGTAACTGCCCACGTTCAAGATGACCGTTACTTTCATAATCAAGCATGATAAATCTTGCTCGATGAATATTTGCCTGCTGGGTAAGCCCCCAGCTCGCTGCATTCTTGCCCGCTGGGTATTAAGCCCCCAGCTCGTAGTACATTTCTGGTCGCTGCCCATTCCTCAATGTGACCTGGGACCTAGAGTGCACGTGTTCTGCTCCTGACTGATGGTGACGTGCCGGACACGTGA
Organism: Codonopsis lanceolata; assembly: GCA_013146195.2. Lineage (NCBI taxonomy): Eukaryota > Viridiplantae > Streptophyta > Magnoliopsida > Asterales > Campanulaceae > Codonopsis > Codonopsis lanceolata. The sequence continues at coordinate 129,104,048 of CM028377.1, forward strand.
CTTGTATCTTGGGCCTATTGGGCCGGGCAGCTCAGGATATAATAGAAAAATATTTTTGTCAAATAGTAAAATAATAGTGTGAAATAGTATCGTAATTTAAAACCATTTGTCTACCAATAATAATGATTTTCCAGTTTAATTACTGAGCTGAGTGAAGCCAGTATTAAATATAATACTTATGATATTGCAATTATTGAATTGATTTTTTAGAGTAATACTTTTTTTTATTAAATTAAATTATTTGTTTTGATGATAAATATCCAATTAATATTCTCTATGGTTTTGGTAGACAAATGTCTTGATAATATTATTTTTACGATAATGGAGTATGGGATACGAATCATAAACAAAATTGATTAAACATAATTATTACAAAAAAAAACCTTGTTTGTTGAGACTTAAAAAATATTTTGGAAAAAATAAAAAATAGAAAAAGAACAACCATCTTGTTTGCTGAGAATTAAAAATTAATTTAGAAATAAAACATATATATGAGTACTTTACTTCAAATGACAAGTATAGAAAGAGCAATTATGTCCTATGATGCAATTGTTGATAAATGTGCACACACACACACACACCACAATTACTCATTGAAACAAAACTTCATACATATTTGATTTGACTTGACATAATTATAATTTGTTAATAATCTATATGCAGGTGGAGACCTAGTATTTGTTGATGCAGTTTTCAATCTATGATAGTTTGTTTTAGTGATTATATATAATAAGTGCAGCAAAATAAAAAAAAATTGGATGATGATAGATCTCCAGTAAAATTATAGATCTTATAAATACAGATCATCCATCAAGAACTAAGATCTAAAAATTACTAATATATATTTTAAACTGTATTTTCTTAAATACAAATCTATAATTAAAAATTAAAAAATACAGATCTAAAAGGAACTGTATTTGTTTTAAAACAAATCCAAAAGTTACAAATCTGTATTAATTTTAAAATTACAAATCCGATGTATTTTATTTAAAAAATTAACAAACTTCATAGACAATCAGATTTGTATTTTAAATTAATAAATAATTCTAAAAATTACAAATATGTAATATTAAAGTTACAAATCTAATAATTTCATAGCTAAAATCCATATATATATATATATATATATATTATCTAATACAATAGAGCTCAGTGGGATAAAGAGCGGCTGAGATTGATTATTTTTACTTATATCAAACGGCTGTAATTTATTCCGCCTGACACGTGTCCTCCTGAATCAGGACTGTCAAGAAGATTCCTAATCTAATCTAAACTGTTTTTATCTCATATATAAATCTCATCTAAACTTTTTTTATCTCAACCTCATCTAACCGTTTCATATTCACGTTTTTCTTCCTAAATCTCATCTAAACTGTTTTTATCTTAACCTAATCTAACTGTTTCCTATTCACGTTTTTCTTCCTACGTTTTTATTTCAATCGACTTTCTTCCATACTTTTCAGGCTTAGTTTTTTTTTTTTTTTTGTTCTCTTTTTAAACTTTGTACTCCTTCTTTCTTCTTTTTTCCTTCATGTAAAATAGGCTATTAAATCTATTTGATGAAATAGTTATATTCTAGCTTTATATATACACACACACACACACACACACACACACACACACACACAATATATATTATTTATTATATTGATTTATTTGAATACTAACACCGTCATATATTGACATCGTCCCATACTGGCGCCGTTCCATAGGCACGGGCACAAGTATAAACTGAGATTTATATATCTATTATATAAAACAGATCAGGCGGTTGGGAAAAGTTATTTACCAGCCAGAATTTGATTTTACCAAAGACAATCACCGGCCAGGATTAAATATTTGGGAAAAGCTATTTACCGGCCAGGATTAAATCTCATCTAAACTGTTTTTATTTCAACCTAATCAAATCTAACCGTTTCCTATTCACGTTTTTCTTCCTAAATCTCATCTAAACTGTTTTTATCTTAACCTAATCTAACCGTTTCTTATTCACGCTTTTTTTCCTAAGTTTTTATTTCAACCACCGTCACTTTCTCTGTCTAATCCCTTAATTATTTATTTATTTATTTATTTGACTCTTCTCTTTCATTCTTTAGTAAATCACTTTTGACCACCACCCCCTATCTTTAGCTGAGTTCTCACTAATTTAAATAAATTTTATATATATATATATATATATATATATATATATATATATAGATATACAAACAAACACACAATATAGATTATTTATTATATTGATTTATTTGAATACTAACACCGTCTTATACTGACATCATTTCATACTGGCACCGTGCCCTAGGCACGGGCACAGAATCTAGTATATATATATATTACACATCAGTAATTTCAGATATGATAGTGATAGTTATAATAGTCGTATATGTTAACGACAATTTTTTGTATATAATGAAGTATTCTAAAATTTATAATAACTTTTTTAAAATTATGTGATTTTTTATCTTTAAATTTACTATTTATTAATCTTTTTTTTATTTTGTCCATATTAAACTTTTTAATTATATATTAATTAACTTTAACTAAATATATAATTTTACATCTGTATACAAACCGTGCAACGCACGGGACATCACTAGTGTACCAAGAAAAAGAGGCATAAAATAGATAACAACATTACATGTTAGCTTTAGTACTTACCATCAAACCAAACTGACATTAGCTTGACGCCATCCATCAGTTGGAATTTTTCTTTTTTTGATTGGTCTCCAATTTTTTAAGAATATATTTTAAAGGGCTAAATATACCATTAGTCTCTAAACTTTGGTCAAACCTATCATCAGTCCCCTAACTTCAATAGTGATCGACATTAACCAAATATCACTTTTTTTGTTCACGGCTAATCCTTAGCCCTAACGCCATTAGTGTATTGCCGTTAAGTGAGCATGTGTCACTCACATGCATAAAAATCGAGGGTAAAATATATTTTTTTTACTTCAAATAAGGGGTCAGTTTGTTATCATCATCAAAACATGAAGCAATGAATGACATCATAAAAATAAGGTGGTCATGTGAAAAATTTGACTCTCACTTCATCACCTTCCTCTTCAACTTCCGCGACCTCTCCATGTCACCACTCTCCCCCACGAACAAATCCTTCCCGGTCAACCTCCCCAATGAATACTCCCTCTTTTTCGCCAACTGCGCACCGAAATCACAAGTCACCATCAACGTCTACACTGAATTATACAACGTAGACACTGAAGACGTCAAGGACTACCTTCCCACCGGCTTGACTCAGCTTCAAACGATTTATTTCACCACATTTTTCGCTTACATTGTATTTCTAGGTTTCTCGGGTTACATGTGCCTGCAAAGTTATCGAATGAGATCAGGATTCGTACACATGATCCATCTTCTAATGGGAGAGTTGCTCATGGTGAAAGCCTTGAACTTAATCTGTGCTACGGAGGACAAACATGGATGACACAATGAAGTTGGTGGCTGGAGACGTGGGCTTCGCGGAAGAGGAAGGTGAAGACGAAGATGATGTTAGAGAGAGGGGAGGAGAGGACTTGGGGGCACATGGACATGGCGTGTCAGAGATCGGGAAGGGTGAGACCGACGACGGAGATCGGGAGAGAGTCTGGGTAAAAATGAACTGGGTATTAAAATTTTCAATTGGCCCCTTTATTTTGATGATGTTATCCACAATCCCTTGTTTTGATGATAATAACAAACCGACCCCTTATTTGAAATAAAAAACTCTATTTTACCCTCAATTTTTGTGCATGTGAGTAGCACATGCTCACTTAACGGTAATACACTAACAGCGTTAGGGTTAGAGACTAACAGCGAACAAAAAATGTGATGTTTGGTCAATAGTGATCACTTTTGAAGTTGTGAGACTAATGATGAGTTTGGTCAAAATTCAGGGACTAATAGTGTATTTAGCCCTATTTTAAAATATTCTATTGTAATGCCTCTTTTCGTCTCCAATTTTTTTTTATACTCCAATTATTATTATTATTTATTATTTTTTGTTCGTACTATTTTAATGTTGATTTTACATACACATAAAACATAAAGAAAATTATATATTATTTATAATGAAGTTAAATAATCTTGTCTTCATCTGTGTGCTGTCAAATATCAAATATAACATTGAAATATTTAGAGCAGTGACGACGGAGGTTTTTAAAAAAATCAAAATGAATCAAAGCTTCCAATGGTTGTTTAAATAGAGATTAAATCCAAATCTTATTTGATTTGGATCAATATAGATTATAAATCAAAGCCAAATCAAAAAATAAAATAAAATCAAATCAAAGCAACATCCAAAGCACAAAACTACCATGTTTTGGGCTTTTACAACCCGAAACATGATCGTTTAATACCGAAATTTTTAAAAAAGCAGAGCAAAGCCGACAACCCTCCTTACCACTCTGCCAATTTGCTTCCCATATTGGCATTTTTAAAATACTTTTCAACCGTCATTTTTCTTGGCCAATTTTCAGTCAATTTTTTTAAAAAAAATTTCCTGATGAGTTTATGCAAGAAGAAGGATTTCTCGGGGGAAAGCTTACACTCTTTAGCAAGATCAATAGCCCTATATCAACATGATCCTTACCAATAGAAGTAAACAAAGCAAATAACGCAGATTTTTAATCAAGTGATGAGCTTCGACAAAGGAAGCCCTATAACACATGAACCTTATAAATGGAGAAGTAAACAAGGTCAATGGTGAGTTTTTAATCATGTAATGAGATTATGTAATAAGAATAATAGTATTGTTCTTTTTGTATTGTTCTTTTTAAATTATTAGTATTGTTCTTTTTTTTTGGACAACCCGTTTGTTGATCATTGTTATAAGTTGCAAAAAAAAAATTAAATCTTTCTTTGCAAACTAATCGTTCAATCAATCATTCTTGAAATTCTACTCTTAATTATTACATGTGATTCTTATTGATTGAGTTTTTGGTTTTGCTTACTATGTGAATCACTATTTAATTGTTTAGTTCTTTTAGAACTTGGGGGAATTGAAATTGAGAGAGAGTAGGTAAACACGATAAACGTGACATTAATTGAGCGATACACGAAAGGGAGTGGGTGATGCGATTTTGCTAACAAAATTTCTTGCAGGTACACCATGTCTAATACAAGTGAGAATAATGTTCCTAGCTTTGACATGAGACTTTATATGGAAGGTTTTGTGAGAGATTTGTATAAAACTATGAGGGAGCAAAAGGAGGATCTAATACAAGAGATTGGAAAGATTTGTAATGAAAGTAAAAAAAAATAAAAAATCATGTGAAGGAGATAATAAGCCTAATACCTTGCTAAGACGTAGACTAGATGAAGAATTTTTTGAGAAATTTTGAGAGGATCTTCAGTTGCAAATTAAAAATCATGTGAAGGAGGTAATAGAGACTTTGTTTGTTTCATTTGGATATCAGAAAAAAATTTCGATGATTTTTTCAAGTTTTTAGTCATTTTTTGAAGAAAAAGAAAATAAAGTAATTAAGATAAATATGGTGGGATATGTAAAAGTATTGGATTCTGTGCCACTGTTGTATGAATTTTTTGGTTTTGAATCAAATGAGTATCAAATGTTTTATTTTATTAATTTTTAATAGGTTGTGTTTGATTTGTTATTTGATTTGAGTTGTTTGATCCAAACTGTCGTCCTTGCTCTTAGGAGCGCATGTAGTAAGTGTTTGATTAGGAGATAAATATAGTGAGATATTAATTTTTTTTGTTGTTGTTGCTATTTTTCTCTACTTTTCGGGTTGTTAATTTACAATTTCTGTATAGTACTGTTCGTTATTATTTGCTTCAATTGATAATATACTATAAATCTGTATTTTTTCTGTTGTTTATTTAATATTGAATTATCAATTTATTGGTTCTGTGTTTGCCGTTGTTTTTCAATGATCGAATCAAAAAGTAATAAGAAGATAGAGAGAATAATCAAGTGACCAATGAGAGTGAAAGTAAAAATAATACACATAATATGTAAGTAAATAATCTTTTCGTTCTATTAAGATTCCATGTTTTAAAAAATCAAATGTATTATGACCACTATTTTTAATTAGAGACTTGAACTTATTCTTGAGAGCGGTGATAGGATTCAAAGAAAAAAAAAATCAGTGAAGGCACGAAGCATTTAGGAATGGCTTAGGTATTACTAGGGGTTTACGTGATTTGGTTTCTTGTGGTTTAGGCCAAAATCATTAATCGAACCACCCTTTATTGATTTCAAAATTTTTAATTCGAATCGAACTGCTCAGTTTGATTTGATTTTATGGTTTATATAATTTTTTTAATCAACATTAACAATAACAATAAAAAAAACATTTTAATGGAATTGACATCAAACATTGGAAAATAACTATTGAAAGTAAATTATCATAAATAAAACAATGCAAATTACAAAATAAATACAAATAATGAAAAAAAAATTCTCTAACAATCAAAGTTTTGTTTGATTTAGTAAATTTATATATATATATATATATAAATATAATAGTTAATAAATGTTATGTAATATATATTTCATATAATAAGTAAATTAAAATATATAGATTCGGTTTGGTTCGATATCACAACCGTGAACCGAACAGAACCGGACGGTTTGTCAATTTTTCAAATCAAAACCGAACCATATTGAACCAAAACCAAACCAAATGGATTACTTAGTTTCGTGGTTATGATGTACACCCCTAAATATTACTTTCCAAACAAACTTAAAAGATCAACACTGTTACTTTTTGTGTGTATGAGGGGGAAGAGTTTGTCGGACCACCGCCATTTATGGTGATGGCCAAGGTAGTAAACCGACCGAAGGCATAGTTATTGGCGTGAAGGAGAAAAAGGGAAAAGAAAGAATTCTTATTAATACTGTCAAAAAATATAAAGTTCAAACTTAACCTATTGCATAAAAATTAGGAAGCCCGGTATCATTTGCTGGAATTACAAAAGCTCTTGTACCTTATTTTTTTAAACATCAAAGGTTTATTTTCATAATTTTTTTCTAAAATTGTCTGCAGCCTGTTGCTTTAGTCTTCTTCTTCCGGTTCGTCTTCCTTCTCAGATCTGTTCGATATCCAGCTTCGTCTCCATTTTTCTTTTCTTCATCGCTAACCTCCTTTCATCTTCTACGATAGTTTTGAAACTAATGCACTAGTAGAAATCAAAAAGTTGAGGACTCTTCCATCGGCATGAAATAACTTATGAAATAACTTTTGATCCCGAATAGATCACGAGATCTACCGAATATCAAATCGAAGCTCTCGATGAGATAAACAAGACACACAGGCTTACCTCATGATGTCTTCGTTTTAAGGCCAAAAAACGCTGATTAAGCACTGTTTTGGGCTTCAAAAGTTTTTGTGATACCTAATTTTTGCATTGCGATGCCCAGATTTGAGCTGAGATTTTTGCATTTCGATGTCCAAATTTTGACAGATTTCAATTATGCATTGCGATGCCCAAATTTGAGCCGTGACTTTGTCCGCGTGTCTTTCCTTCATTAAGGGTATCTTCATCATTTTTTTTCCCAAAATTTTACTTTAGTGGTTTAAAACAAATATAAGGGACCTAGATGATTATAATTTCACCAAAAGGGATCAGATTATCTCCCCAAGAAAGGAAAAATTCTGGCCGGTCCCTTTTTATAAGTTTTTAACCCTAAAAGTCTACCGTTCTTTTTTTAACCGCAAAAGACCACTTTTCAAAATATTGTTCCAAAAATATAATTGTCTTCTTCAACAGCTTCAGCAACAAATTTTGGATTCGAAAATCACGATTATGCGCAACGAAACGGGAATCAACATGTGCTGGGTTGAAGGATTTTTCAGTTGGGATAAAGGCAGCGAAGGATGAGGTAGAAGAAGAGTTACGACGGAGGAGATTGAAGAAGAACGTAGAGAACGTAAACTGTTTTTTATGCTATTGTATCGCGGTGCAAAAATAAATTAGATAATATTTGTGCACTGCGGTTCAAAGTTTAATTTCCTAGTCTATTTTTGCACCGCGATTCATAAATTTCATTGTATTATTTTTGTACCGCGGTTCAAAGTTTAATTTCCTAGTCTATTTTTGCACCGCGATTCATAAATTCCATTGCATTATTTTTACACTGCGGTTCAAAGTTTAATTTCCTAGTCTATTTTTGCACTGCGATTCATAAATTTCATTGCATTAATTTTGCACCGCAATTCAAAGTTTAATTTCTTATTCTATTTTTGCATAGTGATTCATAAATTTCATTGTATTAATATTTAAACCACGATTCATAAATCTTATTGCATTAATTTTTGCACCGTGGTTCAGTAGTTTAATTGCCTAGTTTAATTAAAACGCGATGCAAAAATAATGACCTCCGTAGCACGCATACGGTTCATTAAGGGTATCGTAATCATTTTGTCACAAAAAGTGACTTTTTCCGATTAAAAAAAGAGAGAGGGTATTGTAGTGATTAAAAACTTCAAAAAGTGCACTGGACAGCAAATTTTCCTAAATTCTTCAACAAATACCCATTTCAACTTGTGCAAACTTGCAACCATCACTTTTTGACAAAAATAAATATCGATGCGTGGTTTCACACATCAATTGTATGATTCCTAAATGTCCATGGTGTAGAAACTAATAAAGTTTAGGAATAATAGCATAGTCTTTCCATTGAATGAATCACCTATTTATAGGGAGATTTACAATTAGGATTACACTTGGAGTAGGATACAAGTAACATATACAAGGAAGGTAACTAATTAGGAAAGAACTCTACAAGGTAATTACCACTAATTACTAATTACAAATCAACAAGAATAATTAAAAGATATTATTCTCTAACATGCCCCCGCAAGATGGACGTCCTAGAGGAGAGACCAATCTTGTGTAGTAATTGATGAAATCGTTGGCGAGCAAGAGGCTTGGTCAAGACATCAGCCAGTTGATCGGCCGAGGAGACATGGAAAACGTGCATAAGCCCATCCTGAACTTGTTGCCGAATGAAATGAAAGTCCAGAGCTACATGCTTCATGCGAGTATGAAAAACCGGGTTAGAGCAGAGACTTGTAGCGCCCACATTGTCACAATAAATGACTGGTTGAGTCGAGGAGGCGAGACCGAGTTCACTAAGAAGAGATACAATCCACGACTTCACCGCGGGCGCCTATTCGCCGAGGAGCGAGCTTTGTTTCTTGGAGCTCCAAGAGATCGGGTTGCTGCCAAGATAGACAATGTAGGCACTGGTGGATGTGTAGTCATCCTTATTGCCAGCCCAGTCTGCATCAGTAAAGGCATGGAGAGCAGGAGGAGACTGGCGATGAAGGAGGATGCCCGCATCAATTGTGCCACAGAGATACCGAAGAACTCGTTTGACCGCAATCCAGTGTTCAGTGGTCGGCCTATGCATGAACTGGGAGAGTTTGTTGACAGCGAAGGCAACATCAGGCCGGGTGAGGGACAGATATTGAAGACTGCCGACCATTGCTCGAAATTATGTCGGATCTGAGAGAGCAGTGCCGGTGTGGAGAGTCAAGGTAGGTGAGGTAGCAAGAGGCGTAGCTACCGGGCAAGCATCGGTCATGCCTGTGCGAGCAAGGAGATCAGCTATATACCCACGCTGGGAGAGCAGAAGACCACTTGGGCGCTTAACCACTTCAACCCCAAGAAAGTAGTGAAGATCGCCAAGGTCCTTGAGAGAAAAACAATTGGCGAGCAGAGAGATGAAAGTCTGGACTGCAGCGAGCTGGTTTCCAGTGACAATTATGTCATCCACATATACAAGGAGGTAGATGATGGTGCCCGCAGTACGAAGGATAAACAGCGATGTGTCAGCCACCGAGTTTTTGAAGCCGGAGGCAAGAAGAAACTGACGCAGCTCATTATACCATGCTCGGGGAGCCTGCTTGAGACCATAAATAGCCTTGCGAAGCCGACACACATGGTGGTTTGTCTTTATCTGTGAACCCAGGCGGCTGAGCCATGAATACCTCCTCGGACAGGTTGCCTTGAAGAAAGGCATTGTTTACATCCAGTTGACGAAGATCCCAGCCTTGACAAACGGCCAGTGAGAGAACAAGATGAATAGTGGACTCGCTTAACCACCGGCCGAAAGTCTCGTGGTAGTCAACCCCGGTCGCCGGTGAAACCCTCGCCACTAGGCGAGCTTTGTAGCGATCAACAAGCACCATCACTGTCTCTTGATACGGTAGATCCACTTACAGCCAACAATATTGCGAGCATCTCCTGAAGGGACGAGATCCCAAGTCCCATTGCGAGCAAGGGCATCAAACTCATCAGACATGGCCTGACGCCACTTCACATCCTTGAGAGCTTGAGTGACACATGTGGGTTCACAATCGACTGCCAGCTGAGCCGAAAGACTCATTTTGATCTTCGGTTTGAAGATGTTGTTCTTGGAGCGAGTAACTATGGAAGAGGTGCCAGGCACGTGAGCCGGGTCGGGCATGGGAACCAATGTAGCGGCACAGACTTGCAGCACCGTGGTGATCCTCTGGCACGATATCGGTTGCCGAGGAGGGCCGAGCAACGATACTGTAATCCTCGAGCGTGGAGCCGGTGGCCGAGGAGGGTGGAGCAATGCACGGGACAAGGAGTAGGCGCAAGGATATCCTCGGTCACGAGTCGGGTGAGAGGTTGGGTTGTGGGTGAGCCGAGATCAACCAAATCGATTAGTGGCGTGAGCCACGACGTAGGGTACCGGAGCGGCGCCAGATGGTGTGTATGAAGCGAGAGCGCTCGTGTGGAGGGAACCGTGGTTCACATCATAGATAGCCGAATGTAAGGGGTGTGCGAGGTGGACATGGGAAAGCGCGACTCAACAAAGCGAACATGACGTGAAACGAAGAGCTTGGTGGTGCTCGGATCGTAACACAGATAGTCACTCTGAGTGAGCGAGTAGCCTAGGAAGACACATGGAGTGGAACGAGCAGCCAGTTGGTGGGTGGAGTAGGGGTGAAGCCAAGGGTAGCAAAGGCAACCAAAGGCACGGAGTTTGGAGTAGTTGGGCTGAGAGCCAAAGCTTTGTTAGGGAGATAGGTGAGCTAGGGTGGGTGTGGGTAGACGACACGAGGTAGGTGGCGGTTTGGAAGGCAAACGACCGTAAAGGCAAATGAAGAGATGCACGAGAGAGAGAGAGACCGGTCTCAACTATATGCCGATGACGACGCCCGAGAACCCATTGTGTTCGGGGTGCGAGGAGGCGAGGTGAGATGAGTGATGCCATGAGTGGACAAGTAAGCGGCCAAGCCAGTGTCCCGTGCAAGTCCCATGTACTCGCCACCATTGTCCGAGTAAAGAGTGACAATGTGTCTTTTAAAATAATTTTCGACAAGGGCTTTGAAGCGAGGGAAGAGAGTGGCGACCTCGCACTTTCTACGGGTAGAGCCATATGTAGTGAGTGTAGTGATCAACAAATATGACATAGTATTTAAAGCCATCAATAGACTGAATGGGAGAAGTCCGCACATCGAGTAAATAATTTCGAGCGGAAAGAAGACACTAAGGTAGATTGTGAAAAAGGAATTTTGTGACTTTTATTGCATAAACAATCATTACAATGTTTTTGTTTGATGCAAGTAGTGTCTAACGTAATGCCTAAACTAGATAGAATCTGACGCTGAATTGGTTCAGAGGGATGGCCCACCGATGATGCCGCCATGATGAGAGACTTTAGAACCGACACAAGCGTAAGAGCGAGCAGAGGAGTTGTGGTCGGCCATTCATACACACCATCTTTAGATTGCCCTGGCCGCCAGAATGCTCCTCGTCCGTAGATCCTTCACATGAAAAGAGGTTGGTAAGAACTCAATAGAAGTATGATTAGAGAGACAAATTTGAGATATGGAAATAAGGTTTTTTTCATGTCAGGAACAAAGAGAATATTATGCAGGGCAAAAGTGTGTGATGGTGTGTGAAGGGAAGAGAAACCGCTTTGGAGATAGGAAGCCCTGGTACATCATCACCAATAACCATGTCATCCGTGTGTAGGAGGTGTGAAGGTGGAGATTGCCAAGGTCGCCGGTAACATGATGGGAGGCACCACGCCAAGCCGCCCGAGTCCCCGTCCGTAGAGGTCGCTAGATTGGCCCGAGGTGCCCACCACTTGTCGAGGAGGAAGGGGCAGCTTGGTTGTTGGTGGCAACCACCGGTAGATCGGACAATGAGCAACCGTGACCTTGTTGACGACAACCTTGACACTTACCAAGATAGGGACGTTGGTGCCGAGGAGCAGATGTTGGAGCCTGCTGTGAAGGAGGCCGAGGTTGGGAAGAAGCCTGGCGAGCATGCGAAGAAGAGTGCCGATCAGTCGAGTTGATGTTCCTCGGAGTAGCAGGATTGGCAGTGACCGGATGGGAGAAGGACGCGGGCTGAGATTGCTTCAGAAGCAGCTCGCGGTTGATGAGTTTTTCATGAAGCTCATCGAAAGAGATGGGGGTGTCACGGCCTTCAACAACATCCACGATGTGACGGTAGTCATCATCCAACCCACCGAGGAAGATCTCAATGAGGTCTTCGTGGTGGTCGGTTTGCCCGAGCCGCTAGTTCATCGCCCGACTTTTGACATCGCATGTAGTCGGTGATCGATCGGGTTCCCTCGTTGCTCGCTGAGGTAATCTTTGATCCGCTTTAATGTGACCGCGAGTTGGGCGAGCATAGGTATGAGCCAGATGTCCTGTGCCTCACGAGCAAAGGCGGCCTGTTGGATCGAGGAACCGTGGGAGCGCATAGAAGCCAACAAGGGCCCCAAAAAGGAGTTTGTCTTGGAGAATCCATGGCTGGTAGTGAGGGTTTGGGGTGGGGACGTCCTTGGATGTTTGAGCATCCTTGGTGAGGACAGTGGGAGGCGATCATGGGTGTGAACCGTCTACAAACTTGTAGAAGTCATAGCCAATGAGGATGGCCTCAACTTGGAGTTTCCAAGCTATGTAATTGGTAGAGGTGAGTTTGGTGATGTTGTGGTGGGAGATATTGATGAGGTCGAAGGTTTGAGTGGGATCAAGAGGGTTTTTGACGGTGAGAGAGTGGTTTCCGTTAGCCATTGTAGAGGGTGATTAGGGCGGCGGCTAGAGGAAGAGGAAGAGGGTTTTAGGAGCAGAGCTCTGATACCATGTAGAAACTGATAAAGTTTAGGAATAATGGCATAGCCTTTCCATTGAATGAATCACCTATTTATAGGGAGATTTACAATTAGGGTTACACTAGGATTACACTTGGAGTAGGATACAAGTAACCTATACAAGGAAGGTAACTAATTAGGAAAGAACTCTACAAGGTAATTACCACTAATTACTAATTACAAATCAACAAGAATAATTAAAAGATATTATTCTCTAACACATGGCACGTGATTTGGTTCAATAAATTCTGATTTTCAAAATTCCTTATTGGCTGGAGACTCCAAGAGAGATTAAATGTGAATTCATCGTTCTTATGAACCTTGCCTACAAAGCTTGAATTTCGACCTAGGGCTCACATTGATGAACAAGCAGTTGACAAAATGAACATATATATAAATGGATCCGTTTTTCTTTAAAAGGTTGCCTACGACGATTTAATTTTGATGTAAGACTCACATTGATGAATGAGCAGTTCGGAAAACAAATAAACTTGCTAAAAAGTAACATAAGAAAAAGAGCTTGGAGTAAATCCCGAGGATTAAAATCGATCAGCAATGGGCATATGATGGATTCGATGGAACACAAAAAGAGAGAGAGAGAGAGAGAGAGAGAGAGAGAGGGGGGGGGAGAGGGAAAGGTAGAGAGAGATGGCTTCCTCGACTTTCTTACGGTATATAACGACGACGTTTAGGTTAAAAAAATCAAGATGCATGATTTTGAATTATGTTTTCATTATGATGCATGATTTTTGAATTGCGATGCATTAAACTTCTTCCCAGTAGTCCTAATGCAAAAATACTGATGCACACATTGGAATTGTGATGCACACCTTCTTCCCAATAATCTCGATGCAAATATTAAATTACCGTTGCACAAATTGGAACAACGTACATCTTCTTCCTAGTAATCTCCATGCAATAGTTGAATTACCGATGGACAATTGGAATTGTGATGCACATATCATTCATCTCGTTTAAAAATGCAGTAAATGCCCCATAATAACAATTAAAATACCGATGCACAATTGGAATTGCGATAAATCTTTGTTTCTATTCTAATAGCTTGTTTTCATTCTAATAGCTTGTAAAGTTAATTAACATTGATTTATGTGGGTGATTAATTGTCGGGAGTCAATTATGTCTAACTTGAGAGATAAATGTGTTCAAACAGAGTGAAAGAAAAATCAAAGCCAACTAATGCATCCCGTTGCATGCTTTTGAATTATGTTTCCAGTACTGTGATGCATGACTTTTGAATTGCGACTCGTGAAACTTCTTTTCAATAATCCCAATGTAAAATTTGGATTACCAATGCACACATTAGAATTACAATGCATCGACTTTGAATTACGATGCAACGCACCCCAAATCCAATTTCATTTAGAGTCTACTCTTCTTTTTACCCTAAAAATGTCTTTTAATATGAGGGACCTTGACAGTTGAAAATATCACAAATAGGATCGGCGCGGTTATATCCCCTATTTCTATGCTAACTTGACCTAAACTAATTGATTCATATCTATGCCCAAACTTGACTAAAGTCGAATTTCAGATTAAAGTACCTCTACCGATAAAATTTATCAAATTAACTCTTAAAACTTTGTAAGATTTCATCATAAATTAAAAGGGCAAGAAACATCATATGGACTAATAAGCTTACCATGCCTAACAGCCTTTAAGAAAGCTACAAACTCTTGGCATTCTCTAACCTCAGCCTTGAACCGAAAGAGTGGTGGAAAGAATAGCCAAAAGCCCGAAACCAGCACAAAACCCAATGTCAATAACCTGGATACAATTGGTTGGAACCTTAATTTCCCATCCAAAGCTTTTTTGATAACAATTTCAATATCAACGCACACACCATGAATGATAAAAAACCATGTAACTTCCCATGTTGGTTTTAACCGTCCAATGTAGTAAAAGATCAGCTCGTGCATTAGACCCGACACCAAAAATGTAGCAAAAACAGCTGGTACTGGCGCCCACTTCTTTGGGATCATCAAACGGGTCGAAATGGACTTGATCGGAAGGTATACGGTGGGACGTAGAATACTTGATACCATTAGATTCCACCGTCTACCCCAAAAATCTTGTAACGAAGTAGCTAGATAAGGTTCATCAAACTGTGGCTCAAGCTCTATTCGAACTAAGGCTTTTGCCAGAGTTGCAAATATGGCTAATCCAATGTCTAGCGCCAAGTAAATGTGGAAGCCATACAATAACATTTTCAACAGTGGATGAGGATGACCGTCTTTTTTAAAATCACAGACCATTGGCGATGTACAGAACAACATAATCTTGGTAGCATAATTCAAAGGGGATTTATGGCCTTTCTTGGAATTTTTTTTGAATGACTTTCCAGAAATCTCAAAATTGGAAGGTTGTTCTAAGGTTTGAGGATATGGGTATTTGTTAAAGAAGGAAAAATAAATTGCAACTACAAACTGAAAACTGGAATGGAAGTGAGGGCTGATGCAAAGTTTGGAGAATTGAATTGCAAATTGAGAAGTTATTTGAAATCAATTACATTACAAAATACAAGTGGCTGGTTGTAATTGTGTTTAAGTTCATAAGGAGGCTAATTGTAATTTCAGAAAGTTTGTAGTTAAGGTAGTTAGTTAGTTTCTTTTATTCTGTTCAAATGTGAACAGATTTTATCAATGTAACGGCTACTATCTTGATATATATAATTGCAGTATGAGCAAGAGGGAGATCAAGCTTTGATCGCTCATATTTTCCTTTTAGTTTCTTGTCATGGTATCAGAGCCTTAGATCCTTCACCTATTATCACCAATTCTTTTCATTCCCCGAAACCCTAAACAATGACAGAAGGAAAATTAGCCGACCAAGCCGATCAATCCAATTCGAAAAACAAAGGAGTTTCCATGGAAATTGGAATTGATTCCAATATGCATCCGTTATACCTACACAATAATGATCATCCAGGTTTAGTTCTCATCGCTACAAAACTCACAGGAAGTGAAAATTATAGTTCATGGAAGAGATCTCTCGAAATTGCTTTTTCGGCTAAGAACAAGATCATGATCTTGAATGGCACCTTTGCAGCACCGGAAAAGGACGATCCTCTCTTTCCCTTATGGGCCAGAGCAAATGACATGGTCATTTCCTGGATCTTTAATACGGTTACAGAAGAAATTAGTAACAGCCTTAAATTTGTGACTGATGCCAACTCAGTCTGGAAGGAACTTGCAGAAAGATTCTCCAACATTGATGGACATAGGGCTTTCCAGTTACAAAAGGAATTGCATCGACTTGAACAAGGTACTGCCTCTGTCGAATTCTATTTCCATAAAATGAAAGGATATTGGGATGAAAATGCAGCTTTAGATCCAATTACTGCATGTAAGTGTCCTTGTACCTGTGGTTCTGCCAAGATCCAAGAATCAAGAGATCAAAGAATCAAGTTGATGCAGTTCTTGATGGGGCTGCACGAAAGCTATGTGAATACAAGAGGGCAAATTCTGAGGATGAAGCCATTGCCCACAATTTCTGAAGCTTATTATATAATCAGGCAGGAAGAAACTCAAAGACAAGGATATGTCCCTGAATTTAGTTCCATTGCAGCCAACATTAATCAGTCAGGGCAATCTCAGGTCATGGGAGATAGATGTAATTTTGGGACTTCACAAAACAAGGCAGGATATACTAGAACCATTTTCAAGAAGGGAATATTTTGTAACTATTGTAACAGGGAAGGTCATGTCAAGGAGGAATGTTATAGACTCAAGGGTTTCCCAATTGGGCATCCTGGAAATCCTAGTCATCCAGCACACAAATCTAGGACTAATACTACTGGTAGACAGACTGGGAAAGGACAAGGGAATCAGACAGAATCATCAAATTCCAAGGTTATGCAAGTTCAGGCTGCATCAGTTGGAAATGCAGAAAACAATGACAAGGCAAGATTGGGAGTGTCCAAGATTGATCGCTTGTTGAACAAATAAACCAGGTCATGGCTATGCTAAAAGTCAAAGACAGCCCTGAAGATCATAGTGTTGATCAAAGTGGACACAAATTTGCTGGTATGACACACATGGCAGGTAGTTCTATTCCCAACCATCAGTCTATATACTTCCATAACTTGCATACCTGGATTATTGATACAGGTGCCACAGATCACATATGCACATCATTATCTGTCATGCATGATGTAGAAGTTGCAAATCACCCTATTTTTCTGTCTCTTCCTAATGGTACTAAAGTAAAAGTCACTCATATAGGAAAAGCTTATATTAATCCTCAGCTTACTCTAGAAACTGTTTTCTACATACCTGATTTCCATTACAACCTTTTGTCTGTATCAAAACTTACTATGCAAACCAGATGTCACACACTTATTATTGGAAAACAATGTTTTTTCCAGGACCTTCAGATGACCAGGACTTTAGCTATTGGTGATATGATTGATGGTTTGTATCTTCTGAAGGCAGACCAATTTTCAGATTCTAAACATGTTTGCACTATTGCTTCTAAATACAAAGATATTGTTAGCTGGCACCAGAGACTTGGACATAGTTCTTTAAGTACTCTAAAAAATATTGTAGGTTTGAATTCTCTTTGTAAGCATGATAATATTGAAATTCAGAGAATTTTATCCTGTGATATATGTCCCCTTGCTAAACAGCACAAATTGCCATTTGTGTTAACACACATTAAAAGTAAAGCTCCCTTTGATCTCATACATTGTGATTTGTGGGGACCATACAGGAAAACTACCATGAATGGTTGCAAATACTTTCTGACTATTGTTGATGATTTTTCAAGGGGGGTGTGGACTTTCCTCATGTCAACCAAAACTCATGTATTTTCTCTGTTAAAACAGTTTAATGCCTATGTTCTAAACCATTTCAAAACCAATGTTAAATTTTGTAGAACTGACCATGGGACTGAATTCTATAATAATGAGGTTATACCCTATCTAGCTAGTCTAGGCATTTTACACCAAAGCTCATGTGTTGATACTCCCCAACAGAATGGGGTTGTTGAAAGAAAGCATCAGCATCTCTTAGATATGTCTAGGGCTATTAGGTTCCAATCTGGTCTTCCTATCCAATTTTGGGGATATTGTCTTTTGGCTGCCACCCACATTATAAATAGGATTCCTACTGCAGCCCTAAAGTTTAAATCTCCATATGAAATGCTCTATAGGACTAAACCTTCTTATGAACATTTGAGAGTCATAGGCTGTTTAGCCTATGCTTCCACTCATCCTAGTGATAAGTTTGCCCCCAGGGCTGTGAAGTGTGTCCATTTAGGGTATCCAACAGGACAAAAGGGATATGTTTTGTACAATCTTGAAACCAAGAAGGTCTTCATTAGCAGACATGTCATATTTCATGAATCAATTTTTCCTTTCATTAATAATGAATCTGTGAAACCTAATCAGCCTGAAATAGACATAAATCTTTTTCATGATAAGGTTCCTGAAAGTAGGAATGGTACCAATCATGATATCAAAGAACAAGATCATGATCCTGTTAACATAAGGGATGATGACAAATCTGATGATCATACAGGTGATAGAAAAGATGACAACCTTAAAGTTTCTAGTAGGGTTTCAACAAGAATCAAATATCCTTCTGTCAAGTTAAAGGACTACATTGTATCATCTGTTTTTACCAAACCTGTACATTTCTTTAATCAATGCAATATGCAGCAAAGTAGTGTCAATTCCATAATGTTAGTCCAAGAGCCTCAGTCATACTATGAAGCTGCACAAAGTAAAGATTGGATTGAAGCTATGAATAAAGAAATTACAGCTTTGGAGTCAAACCAAACATGGGACATAGTAAGTCTGCCTCAAGGAAAGAAGGCTATAGGATGCAGATGGATCTACAAAGTCAAGTACAATTCAGATGGCAGTGTGGAGAGGCTTAAAGCAAGATTGGTTGCCAAGGGTTACAGCCAAAGAGAGGGTATTGATTACTCAGAAACTTTTGCTCCTGTGGCAAAAATGGTGACTGTCAGGGCTATTCTAGCTGTTGCTGCTGTACAGAAATGGGAGGTTCATCAACTAGATGTGAATAATGCATTCTTGCATGGTGACTTAGAAGAGGAGGTATATATGCAACTGCCACTAGGGTACAAGTCTCAGGTGAAATCTAACAGTGTTTGCCTGCTAAAGAAATCCCTGTATGGCCTAAAACAAGCATCTAGGCAGTGGTTCTCAAAGCTAACTGAAGTTCTTCTAAGCCTTGGATATAGACAATCCCTAGTAGATTACTCCTTATTCACCTTGAAAAGAGATGCAAAGTTCACCAGTGTCCTAGTATATGTGGATGATGTTTTAGTGGCAGGTAATGATTTAGACAACATAGTTTCTTTAAAGAATCTGTTGCATGAAAGGTTTAGCATAAAGGATTTGGGGCATGTGAAATATTATTTGGGCATAGAAGTCATGAGATCTGAGCATGGTTTCCATCTTAGCCAGAAGAGATATGCTTTGGAGTTAATTGAGGCTGCAGGATTGTTAAATGCCAAGCCACTTACTATCCCTTTTGATCCTAATAAGAAACTCCTGAAAAATGAAGGGATTCTTCTTGATAATCCTACAGAATACAGGCAACTGGTGGGAAAGCTCATTTATCTGACTGTGACCAGACCAGACTTGGCTTTTGCAGCACAATGTTTGAGCCAGTTTGTGCAGAATCCAAGGGATATTCACTTGAAAGCATTGCATAGAGTTCTTAGGTATGTTAAGACTTCACCAGATCAAGGGATATACTTACCTTCAGACAATCATCTACAGCTTAAGGGATTTTGTGACAGTGATTGGGGAGGAAATCCTAATGACAGAAAGTCCATAACAGGTTTCTGTATGATGCTGGGAAACTCTTTGATTTCATGGCATTCTAAAAAGCAGTCTGTGGTTTCAAGATCATCTACAGAATCAGAATATAGGGCTTTGGCTACTGCTAGCTGTGAAGTGATTTGGTTGACCAGTTTGTTGAAGGATATGGAAGTCAAACTGCCAAAGCCTGTCACTATCTACTGTGACAATTCATCTGCCATAGCAGTGGCTAACAATCCTGTATATCATGCTAGAACCAAGCACATAGAATTGGACTGTCATTTCATTAGAGAAAAGATTTCTAATGGTCTGATCAGTCTGCAGCATATACCAACCAAAGGGCAAATTGCAGACATATTTACCAAATTTCTGGGAAAGGTATTGCATTGGAGATTCCTATCCAAGTTGGGAGTAGTTAGCATTCACCTACCCTCAACTTGTGGGGAGGGTGTTAAAGAAGGAAAAATAAATTGCAACTACAAACTGAAAACTGGAATGGAAGTGAGGGCTGATGCAAAGTTTGGAGAATTGAATTGCAAATTGAGAAGTTATTTGAAATCAATTACATTACAAAATACAAGTGGCTGGTTGTAATTGTGTTTAAGTTCATAAGGAGGCTAATTGTAATTTCAGAAAGTTTGTAGTTAAGGTAGTTAGTTAGTTTCTTTTATTCTGTTCAAATGTGAACAGATTTTATCAATGTAACGGCTACTATCTTGATATATATAATTGCAGTATGAGCAAGAGGGAGATCAAGCTTTGATCGCTCATATTTTCCTTTTAGTTTCTTGTCAGTATTCTTGAAAATTAAAATTGGAAGATTGGTAGTCTTTAGTTTCAGAGTTGGCAACTTTTTCAAGATTTGAAGGAGGAGATGGGTCGGTTATAATCTTGATGGGTAAACAAGCCACGAGGACAAATTGGGATAGTGAGATGGGAAGACCATTTGAAGGATTAGATAAAGGGCCATCACCAAAAGCAAAGAGGAGGAGCTTGAAGTTAGTGAGCCAAGCTATGGAGAAAGAGGTTAAACCACCAAGGTGCATGGTGGTGAGATTGAGAGGAAGAAAGAAAAAGAGGGATATAATTGGAATTAAGGCAAGGAGTCTAGTTGTACCTTGCGGGATGTTCTTGCCAATTATTGTGTGACAAAAGCAGAGAGATGCCAAGATTGTCATCCATACCCACATGAAATTATAAAACTCCCCTTCCATTGATCTTTTTCTGTGCTTTCAAACCTCTGCAACATGTCCTAAATAAAAATATATACCTACTCACTTGCCAGCCTAAGTTATTTTCGTTTAGATGAATAGGCCAAGATATTTGTCCTTTTTGAGTAATATTTTAGGTATATCGTTGGGTATATTTATTAATAGTCTTTACAACTTTCAAAAAATAAAACCAACCTAATTATTAAAAAAATGTTCTTTTATAACCTTTTTTGTGTCAAATTATCGATAACACTTTTTGACTTTCAAAACTAATATAGTGTGCCCTAGGTCGATTAACTCGACCTTTGGGTCAATCAATAGTCGATTAACTCGACCTTTGGGTCGATCAATGGTCAATCAAGTGTCTATCAAAGATCGAGTTAATCGACCTTAAAATCTAAAAAATATATTTATCTTTTTTAAATATTTCAAGATTCAACATATTTAAGGACATGAAAATATATTACATGATCGTTATAAAGCTTTAATTGACCATTCCCACTGTATATCGAAAGTGGAGTGGACACCAAATATGTATCAAATTAATAATTGAATATGAAAATTTGGCCTCTAATGAGGTGGTCTAGTGGTAGACATGGGACTTCACAAAGTGTGAGGTCTCAGGTTCGATCCCTTCTCGCCTCCTTAGGTGGAAAAAAAAATAATCCCTCCGTCCTTAAATTATCGTCCTCCTTTCCTTTTTCGTCCGTCCTAAAATAATTGTCCACTTTAAAACTTACCTTTTTAGAATATCACTTTTACCACTTTACCCTTACTTTTTCATCATACTTTAATTATGGGCCACATACACATGGGCTTTAAAGGAAACTACACATTAAACCAATATTAATAATCCAGTCAAATAGGTTTTCTTAAACGGTGCATCGGGTCAACTAGGACAATAAATTAGGAACGGATGGAGTATATGAAAATTTGAATAATTCAAATTACAATCAAGGCTGGGTCCCATGCAATGAGTCACATATGAGTAAAAGGTAATAATTACAATAACCCAAATCTCTTTTTAGTAAGGATGTTATGAATAAGATAATTTTATTGGAAAAAAATGAGTTTAGATCTTATGTATTACTTGTGTGTATCACTGGTATATTATTTTTTATTTCAACTATTAGTTAAGATGCAATTATTGGGATGCAATGGTGAAGATGAAAAATAATACACTAATAGTACATACAAGTGGTACAGGAGATCCGAACTCAAAAAAAATATGACACTAATTTGGTAAAAATTTAAAAAGATTTTTATAAAACATATCTTTTTGACCCAACTTATATTATGTTGGTAGGCTAAACTATTATTGTGAGAAAGTAAAACATCATTTTAATAATTAAAATATATAAAACGATATTATCGGAGGGTGCATTTCAGAATGCGTAATATGAGCATTAATTACATGTTTGTCTTTAGCGTTGGTGTCAAACTAAAAGACATTATTTTGGCACCAACGAACATTACTAGTCGGGGTCCAGTTCTCGAATTGAAAAAACATGAAATTGGATTTAATTGAACAAATATGTTGTTTATTTATTTATTTTATTATATATATATATTGTATTATTATAAAAGTATATATTAATTTTATATATATATATATATATATATATATATATATATATATATATATTAATTTCTAATACATTCTTTGTTTTACTTTTTAGTTGGTACTATTATATTATTTTGTTTCCATCGGTTTGTTATACTATGAGTTTATAAGTTTGATATTTTTAATTGTTGAATGCACTTTTATCGAAAGGTTCTTAATTTTTTAATGAAGTTTCAGCCTTAAAATTTTTATTATGTATTTGTAATAAATAGTTAAAAAATAAAAAATCATAGTATTGGTCCGGTCCTGATTCTCATATATCTTTGATTGGTTCTGGACCAGACCAATGTTTTGGTTCTCATGCATATTGGGTTCTTTCCGGTTCTAAATTTTTTGAGAATCAGACTATTGGTCTGGTTTCGATTTTCTCTTTTTTTCCAAAAAACTGGACCGAACCGGACCAAGCTCACCCCTACCAGTTAACCTTTATTTTGGAAAATAAGTATTAGTAGCTCTCAAAGATGAGACCGTTTTGAAATGAAATTATACTACATCTTTATATTCGTGTCTATGATATGGTGCTAGTATATCTGATTTCGTCAATTGAAATGACAGTACTTAAATAAAACGTATAATTTTTTTAAAAAATGTTACAATTACATTGCTTCAAATGATAGTTCAGAGATTAATATTTTATAAGGGATGACTGTTCAGAAGATTAATCGCATAATGTGATTTTTTAATGTGAAGATAAACCATAGGGAGAATAAAAAATGGTGACTGCTCATAATATTAATCATACTCTTATGACACGGTGTCAGTATATCTGATTTCGTCAATTGAAATGATAGTGCCTAAGTAGAAAGTACGATTTTTTTTTAAAAATGTTACAGTTGAGGGGTACATTACTTCAAGTGATAGTTGATGGATTGATGTTTTATAAGGGGTGACTATTCATAAGATTAGTCGTATGATATGACTTTATAATATAAAGATAAAATATAGGGAGCACAAAAAAGAGTGACTTCTTATAATATTAATTGTATGGGGTGACTTGTAATAGGGAAAGAAAACATAAGGAGTTAAAAATTGATAACTACTCACACATGTGAATGTGATGGTGAATCTCAACCATTAAATTTTTAAAGATAATTTAATCTCAATATCTGAATAGCTTTAGTAAATTATTTAGCTGTTTTATAATATATATCTTCATGTTCGTGCATATGACACGGTGCCAGTATATCTGATTTCGTCAATTGAAATGACAGTGCCTAAATAGAAGTTGCGATTTAAAAAAATGTTACAGCTGAAGGATACATTGCTTCAAGTGAAAGTTGAGGGATTGATGTTTTATAAGGGGTGATAGTTCAGAAAATTAATTGTAGGGTGTGACTTTGTAATATGAAGATAAAATATAGGAAGAAAAAAAGGGTGACTGCTCATAATATTAATTGTAGGGGTGACTTGTAATATGGAAAGAAAAAATAGGAAGTTAAAAATGGATAACTACTCACACATGCGAATGTGAGGCTGAATCTCAACCGTTAAATTTTTAAAGATAATTTAATCTCAATCTCTGAATATCCTTAATCAATTAACTAATTGTTTTATAATATAGATATGGAAAGAAAAAAAAAGTTAAAAATTGATAACTACTCACACATGTAAATATGAGAGTGAATCGCAACCGTTAAATTTTTTAAAAATAATTTAGTCTCATTCACAATATATATATAGAGATAGACGAAAAGTTATGTCCCTCATCAAGTCGTAACTCTTCCGAAACAAACGTGGGAAGAGACAATAATGTTTCTTGTATTGAGAGACTCATTCATAAATTCACAGTCTTCAATAACCAACATGATTTTAGGTAACTCTTAATCATCAAATATAAGTCTCTTGTAAGACGGTCCGTAAGATGAACTTTTACTTTCTTATAACTTAATCTATCAATACACGATAGGTCAAATAAAGAATATTTGTCTTATAAAAAATATTTGTAAAACGTCTTACCTAAGTTTTGTCATATCTTATTAGATAAACTTAATACTTCACCGTTCCGAACAAATAGTCCCCGTTTAAAAGTTAATTTTTTTTTAAATGACAATTTTAATAGCTCGTTAGTAATAAAATGACACTTTTATGCCTTAATTTTTTGAAGTGGACTCTTTAAGTGAAATATTGAAAATATAATAGTTAACTTTTTGTCCTGAACATATGGAGTATTTAATAAAAAACATCTATAATACAATAGAGGTCAGTGTGGCACGCTTACAATTGACAAAAGATAAAGATCGTCTGAAATTTACTGTTTTACCACGATTCTACGGCTATGGTTAAAAATTTGTCTTTAAGTGTACGACACCGGTTATAAGAAGATTTACCAAGTTTACACCCGTTACTGTTTTATCTTCACATGATTTACTTTTTTTATTTTATATTTCACTTCTTCATATTATACTATTTTGTTTCAAACATTTAATAAAGTAACATGAATATTATCGAATGTCCGTACGATAACTAACGAGATATGGGAAGATAAGATCTCAAATATATGTATATCTAAAATATGTATATATATATATATATATATATATATAGTTGCTCTTTTACTGAATATTACGGTTTTACCCCCCTTAGGAGGAAAAAAAAGCGATATTACGGTTTTACAGTTTTATAGTTGGGAAAATATGTATTTGTATTTTTTTTCTTTTTAATTGTTATTATAATTAACTTAATCAATTTAATTTTTTTCCGACTCGTAATTTCGTATACAAATTTAAAAAATTTTAAAAAAATCGTAAGTTTTATAATTTGAAATGTTTGTTTTTTTCTTTTTAAATGTTATCGTAATTAACTTAATCAATTTAATTTTTAAAAATTATTATTTATTAATTACCAATTTCGTATACAATTTTTTTTAAATTATTAATTAATCCCTCCGTTTCGGGTAAAGAAGCCCCGTTTGAAAGTCAAAAATTTTTAATAAAATAATATTTTTAGTAGTTCATTTCCACAATATCTGCTTCATTTATTTATAAATTCTCAAACTGGCGTCGTGTCATCGGCATGGACAAGAGTAGTGGTATAAAGATAATATGAGTCATGAGATACTAAAAAATAGTAAAATATTCTTACAGTCTTCCACTTGGTTCATGTGATATTTTTTTCACAATTTCATAAATAAGACATAGGAGCATCTCCAATAAGGTTGATTTTTAACCAATTTTTTAGCTTGGTTTCACTGCCACCTACACATTTTAAGAATTTTATTCTTTAAAAATTTAACTTCCCAATGGTTTTCATTCTTCTTCAATTCTTACATAAGTCCTACAAAATCATCCACCTTATTTACACTACTTTTTTTATTTTTACTTTTCAAACAAATTAATTAATTCGTATATTTTTTTATAAATAAATTAATTTGTTTTAATTTTAATGAATATATTTTTAATATTATTTATAAATAAAATAATTTGATCCATTTATAATTTGAATTGTAATATTAAAGAAAGATAGGAGATTAGAGGATTATTTATAGATAGAAGATTGAATTTTTTTAATGTTTTTCTCAACGGTCTAAAGGAGAGAAAAAAAGAAAGAAAGAACAGACATAAGACAATGATAAAAAAAAATTTGTACAAATTTCGGCCTCAACAACTAATTTAAAAAAAAAAAAACAGTTCAAATCCACAGTGACCAACATGTGGGACCTAACTATTTTAGGTATATCAAAGGGTATATTTATTAATAGCCTTCACAACTTTTAAAAAACAAAACTAACCTAACTATTAAAAAATGTTCTTTTATAGCCTTTTTGGGTCAATCAATGGTCGATCAACTCAACCTTTGGGTCGATCAATGGTCGATCAAGTGTCTATCAAAGGTCGAGTTAATCGACCTTGATCGACCTTAAAATCTGAAGAATATACTAATCTGTTTCAAATGTTATGAGATTTAACATAGTTAAAGATCATAAAAATATACTCCCTCCGTCCCTAAATTATCGTCTTCCTTTCTTTTTTCGTCCGTCCTAAAATAATTGTCCACTTTGAAACTTACCTTTTTAGAATATCACTTTTATCACTTTACCCTTACTTTTTCACCCTACTTTAATTATGAGCCACATATACATGGGCTTTAAAGAAAACTACACATTAAACTAATATTAATAATCCAATCAAATAGATTTTTTTTAAATAGTACACCAAGTCAACCAAGACAATAAATTAAAGACGGAGGGAGTATTACATAAGTCATATAAGGCTTTACTTGACTATTCCTCTATATATTGAAAGTGCACACCAAATATATATGTATCAAATTAATAATTAAATATGAACATTTGAATAATTCAAAGTACAATCAAGGATGGGTCCCAAGCAATGAGTCACATATGAGTTAAATGTAATAATTACAAGTACAAATGATCAAAATCTCTTCTTAGGGTCCATTTGGTGCAGCGGTTTCAAAATGCAACTTTTTTAAAACGCAGAGTTTTTAAAACACAGTTTTTTTAAAACACAGATTTTTTCTTAAAAACATGTTTGGGATACAATTTCAAAACGTTATTTTGTAATCTGAATATTTGTTAAAATGATGGTTTTATCCTTTTATATAATTACTTATCAAGCAAAAATAATTTCAAAATAAAAATATCAATTATAATAAAGTTTTTAAAAATTAAACTTATTAACTTATTTGGATGAGTGATTGTTGTATTAAAAAGTATAAAAAATGAGCATAAATTTTATTTTTGAGTCCACATTTAATAATTATATCCAAAGAAAGTTGGACAGTAAGCTACTTAAGAAAGTAAAGAAAGAGAGTTATGCAAAAACAGGGGCATTTCTGATTCAACAGCAAATCTTGTGCGTTTTCTTTGAGCGTTTTCTTTTTAAGCTGAAAATTTTTGCGTTTTGAAACGCAACAGCGTTTATAATCGCGACGTTTTCTACCACGACATTGAAACACAATTTCTGAAAATACGCTCCGTTTTATTCGTGCGTTTTGCTCAAAACGCTTGACCAGACGGCCCCTTAGTATGGAAGTTATAAATAAGAAAATTTTGTTGGACAAACGATAAAGAAAAAAATACCACACTAATTTGGTAAAATCTTAAAAAGATTAATTTAAGACAAATCTTCCTGATACTACTCACTTTATATTGATGATAGGCTAAACTATCATTATGAAAAAATAAAACATCAACTTATAAATTAAAATTTATAAAACGATATTACACAGATTGCATTTCAGAATGTGCAATATGAGCATTGATTACATGTTTGTCTTTAGCGTTGGTGTCAAACCAAACTAAAAGGACATTATTTTGGCACCAACCAACATTACTACTCGGCCATTTAGCTTTTAATTTGGAAAATAAGTATTAGTAGCTCTCAAAGATGAGACCGTTTTGAAATGAAATTATACTATATCTTCGTATTCGTGTTTATAATACAGTGTAAATATATCTGATTTCGTCAATTAAAATGATAGTTTTTAAATAAAACATATAATTTAAAAAATATTATAGTTACATTGCTTTAAATGATAGTTCATGGATTGATATTTTATAAAGAGTAACTGTTCAGAAGATTAATCGCATAATGTGACTTTTTAATGTGAAGATAAAACATAGGGAGAAGAAAAAAGGGTGACTGCTCATAATATTAATCATACTCGTATGACACGGTGTCAGTATATCTTATTTCGTCAATTAAAATGACAGTGCCTAAATAGAAGGTGTGATTTAAAACAAAAAGTTACAGTTGAGGGGTACATTGTTTCAAGTGATAGTTGATGGATTTATGTTTTATAAGGGGTGATTATTCATAAGATTAGTTGTATGGTGTGACTTTGTAATATAAAGATAAAAAAATAGGGAGAAAAAAAAAGAGTGACGGCTCATAATATTAATTGTATGAGGTGACTTGTAATAGGGAAATAAAACATAGGGTGTTAAAAATGGATAACTACTCACACATGTGAATGTGATGGTGAATCTCAACTGTTAAATTTTTTAAGATAATTTAATCTCAACATTTAAATAGCCCTAGTCAATTATCTAGCTGCTTATTAATATATATCTTCATGCCCGTGCATATGACACGGTGTCAGTATATATGATTTCGTCAATTGAAATGACAGTCCCTAAATAGAAGGTGCGATTTAAAAAAAAAGTTACATGTAAGGGTAAAATAGGCATGACTTATTTTGGTTTTGTTTCTTCTTTCTTGGTCATTAAGTTTAGGCATTTTTGGTAACAAAAAATTCCTAAGATTTTTGGTTTCTTGGTCCTAAAGTTTAGGTGCAATTTTTGGAAACAAAATATTCATTATATTTTAGGTTTCTTGGTTCTAAAACTTAGGACTAATTTTTGGAAATAAAATCTTTGCAAAAATCTTTCCTAATGTCGTGCCTTAAAGTCCTTGTCAATATGGTAAGAGAATCTAGTGAATAAGGAAGTTGATTTGATTTCTAATTCTAATCATTTTCCATATTGGAGTTTGTTTCTTTCTTTATGTGTAGGTCTCCTTCACAATATAAATAGAGGGCTTGGGAAGCGGCTGAACACACACGAACAGAGAGAGAGAACAGAAAATTCAGATCATATTCAGAGAGCTTCATAATTTCATAATTGTGCAGAATTTGAATGTAGCTTCCAATGCAGAAACATCAGAAGCTACATTGAAAATTGCTGGAATTGTTTGTCTTCCTAGCTATTCTAGGAAGCTTATTTTTTCTTCCCACGTTTTCTGTACCTGTTTTTCTGTGGGTTTTTGCTCTCTAAGACTTGTTGTCTTGTGAGAGTATTTGTTTTGGTGATTTCACATAGGTTTTGTAAAACAATTCATCTTTTTGAGTGAAATCTTTTTGGCCATGAGGCTAGACCTACAAACATAGGCTTGTAGGTTGTTTGGTATCTGTTTGTGCTTGATTTGTGCGTCTGTTGTTAAGTCTTCCGCTATTTTAATTTTTCTGACCATTGTGACTTCCATTGTAGCTTCATCAGAAGCTACATTGGAAACTGCATTGGGTGTTTTTGCGAATCCTAGCTACTTGTGTTCTTACAATTGGTATCAGAGCCTCCTCTTAACGACACTAAGAGAAGATTTTGGTTGTAGCCATGATGGATTCTCAATATGTGTATGTTGCTCGTTCTCCTACCATGAAAAGTATTATTTTTCTTCTGTTGTTGATATGTCCTCTGATTTTGATGAATACTCTATGGATCTTTTGACTACTAAGTTTAAAAACATTTTGAAAACCAAGAGTCAAAACAAAACTCCATCTTCAAACTCCAAATCCTCTTTTAAACATGATTCTGGTAAATTTACTCCCAAAGAAAATTCCTTTCAAACTCCAAAAAAACCTTTTAGCAATCCTTTTGCTTCAAAACCTTCTTACAGTGGAAAGAATATTGATTCTATTCAGTGTAGGGAGTGTCAAGGATTTGGTCACTATGCAAATCAATGTGCAAATACCTTGAGAAAGAAGGGTTTGAATTTTTCTGCAACTTTGAGTGATAGTGATGATGAAGATCCAGGTGATCTCATCACTCTCATTGTTGTACACAACTCTCCATCTAATTTTGCAGGATTTTCAGCCAATGTACCTCCGAATGTAGCTTCTTCAGAAACTACAACTACATCGAAGCTACATTGACGTAAGATGATTTTTGTCGCTTTTAACTCGTCTGTCACAGAAGATGGTGGAGAATCTGAATCAAACCTGCTGGAAGCTTACAAAGAGTTGTACAAGGATTGGCAGAAAATGGCTTATCAAGTTACATTGCTTGGAAAGACAAATGATTTGCTAAAAAAGGTAAATGAAGATCAGAAGGAGTGTATCACAAGGCTGGAATGTTTGCTGACCAAGAAGGATGTGGAGATTGAAGATCTGAAAGAAGAACTCATCAAAGCCAATGAAACCTTGGAAAAATGGAATTCAAGCCAACACAAAATAGATGATATGTTGAATTCTGGTAATTCTGGTAAGCCTGGTATTGTATTCAGGCCCAAGACGTTTGTAAAAGAAGGTGAAGGTATGTCTACTGAACCAAAACATCCCACACAAAATTTTCAAAATCCAAACTTCTTTGAAAAACTCAAAACAAGAAATAGAAATTTTGTGTGTCACTATTGTCACAAGCCTAGTCATATTCAACCATTTTGTTTTCTTAAAAAGGTTGTCTATGAGGAAGAGGTTAGGCAAGCTTACCTAGTTTGTAACCAAGTGCAGCACCAAATGCAGCATCCAATGCAGCAACATTTGAAGCTACATCAGCCAAAAATGTTCAGAAAAGTTTGGGTTACTAAAAGACAATCAGACACTATTCCAGCCCCAGAAGATACAGAATCTGCAAGTGGTGAAAATTCAGTGAATGAGTCTCAGGATATAGTGAATGTAGCCGATGCGATCGAAGCTATATCGGCCGAAACCCGCCGATATAGAAGCGATCCCGAATAAAACTCTATCCAGTTTGACTGATCGTAGCCATGATATTCCTAGCCGCATACAAAAAAATCATTAAATCTCTCAAGTGATAGGTAATATTCATGATGGCATATACACAAGGAGAAGAGGTAAGATTGATTCTCACAAATTAGCGTGTTTATCAAAATATATTTGAGAGAAGCCTTGTTACTTTTAGTAGTTAGTTTAACTTAATCTTTTTTTTATCAGAAATTTTTTCTAGAGTCCATTTTTTTTGCTTTTTTTGCTTGCTTTTTAGATATGACTACAACTTTTATAGATGCTCCAAATGATCAAAGATTATGGGCTACACATTGATGTGTTAACCTTGTATTTTGATAACACCTATGCAATTTGTATAGCACAAAAAATCCAATTCAACATTCTCGAACAAAACACATTAATATAAGACACCACTTTATTAGAGACTTGGTTGAATAAGGAATTGTTTGCATTGAATATGTTGGGACTGAAAATCAACTTGCTGGCATTATATTTTTAAGAGTCTAGATTTAGAGAGATTTTTCAATCATTGGAAATCTCTTGTGTTATGTGTGTCATTTGACTTTACACTTAGTTTATTAAGAAAAGAGAAAAAAAATTAGGCATGATATCATTTTGTCTTTAGAGGGCACTCTAGATCATTTGTCACACATGTGTGTGCCTCATGTGGTTACTTGGGAATTGCATTCAATATCAGTTGTGATTTTTTTTGTTTTAATTCTCTCTCTCTCTCTCTCTCTCCCTATTCTTAGCATGTTTGAAGTCTACAAAGGAAAGAGCTACCTTAAAATACAAGGGTTGTAGCATTTTATCTTGGTACCATGGAACTTTGGTTCTCATGGGTTGATCTTGAGCAAAGTGAATACCCTTGGAAAAGTGTGAAAGCTACCTGAAGGAAAAGAACTACATATGAACAAGGTTTGCTGTCATTCTCTCCTGGGACTATGAATCCTTGGATTTCATGGGTTGATCAAAAGCAAAGTGGGTTCCCTTGGTAAATAGTGTAAAAGGTTCCAAGTGGCATGTTTTTATAGCTTGAAATAAAGCAGATCTATATTCCTAGAGAACTGAAGTACCTATGGATTTTTGTTATGAAACATTTATGATCTTGGGAGAGAAATCTGGTTGAGAAAAAGAAAAGATGCAAATTGCACAAAATTTTATTATTGATGAATGCACCTCCCAATGCAGCTGCATTAGGAACTACATCCTTTGATCTGGTCTTTATCACTTGTGTGTGATTGCATTAATTTTTTTTTGCCTAGCTTTTAGTTATCATATTTTTAGGCATAAAATTTTAGGACATGTATTGTTGGTAAGGATATCAGCTTGGTAAAATTTTGTCTTAAAATAAACTGTGCAAATCAATTTCTAAAAATTTCCATGTTGAAAAATATTTAGTGGATTTCTAATTCTTGTGTGGAACTAAGAGATATTGAATCTGGATATGAGGTGCTCAGTTATTGCTAGGGGTGTGATCAAATCATGGAGAACATTTAATTGTGTTTTCCAAAATTTTGGATTTTTGAGAATTCCTAAAAGATTGTTTCTCCCTTTTTCTTTTCTGGTCAAATAGGGGGAGAGAGATCAAGTGTTTCTGGTGATGGTGATGAATCTCATAAACTGTTCATGTTTTTTTTGTATGCATGTGATTGCATCATTGGTATATTCTGATTTGTGTTTAATAATGATTTCTGATTTTATACCTTACACAAATTCAGGAGGAGATGAGATTTTCTAACCAATGCATGTTAGATGGTTTGATTGGTGTTGAATAAACACTTGTGATTTGATTTGACCAGAAATGTTCAACAAAGGGGGAGATTGTAAGGGTAAAATAGGGATGACCTATTTTGGTTTTGTTTCTCCTTTCTTGGTCATTAGGAATTTTTTGTAACAAAATATTCCTAAGATTTTTGGTTTCTTGGTCTTAAAGTTTAGGTGCAATTTTTGGAAACAAAATATTCATTATATTTTGGGTTTCTTGGTCCTAAAACTAAGGAGTAATTTTTAGAAACAAAATCTTTGCAAAAATCATTCCAAATGTCGTGCCTTAAAGTCCTTATCAATATGGTAAGAGAATCTAGTAAATAAGGAAGTTGATTTGATTTCTAATTATAATCCTTTTCCATATTGGAGTTTGTTTCCTTCTCTATGTGTAGATCTCCTTCACAATATAAATAGAGGGCTTGGGAAGCGGCTGAACACACACGAACAAAGAGAGAACAGAAAATTCAGATCATATTCAGAGAGTTTCATAATTCCAGAATTGTGCAGAATTTGAATGTAGCTTCCAATGCATCAACATCAGAAGTTACATTGAAAACTGCTGGAACTGTTTGTCTTCCTAGCTATTCTAGTAAGCTTATTTTTTCTTCCCACGTTTTCTGTACCTGTTTTTCTGTGGGTTTTTGCTCTCCAAGACTTGTTGTCTTGTGAGAGTATTTGTTTTGGTGATTTCACATAGTTTTTTGTAAAACAATTCATCTGTTTAAGTGAAATCTTTTTTTGCCATGAGGCTAGACCTACAAGCATAGGCTTGTAGGTTGTTTGGTATCTGTTTGTGCTTGATTTGTGCGTCTGTTGTTAAGTCTTCCACTATTTTAATTTTTCTTACCATTGTGACTTCCATTGTAGCTTCATCAGAAGCTACATTGGAAACTGCATTGAGTGTTTTTGCGAATCCTAGCTACTTGTGTACAGTTGAATGATACATTGTTTCAAGTGAAAGTTGAGGGATTGATGTTTTATAAGAGGTGATAGTTCAGAAAATTAATCGTAAGGTGTGACTTTGTAATATGAAGATAAAATATAGGGAGAAAAAAAGGGTGACTGCTCTTAATATTAATTGTAGGGAGTGACTTGTAATATGGAAAGAAAAAAAATAGAAAGTTAAAATGGATAATTACTCACACATGTGAATGTGAGGGTATGTGATGGTGAATCTCAACCGTTAAATTTTTTAAGATGATTTAATCTCAACCTCTAAATAGCCATAATCAATTAACTAACTGTTTCTATCCTTTCTATCCCTTCTCCCTCCGATTCCGGCCACCAACAGCTTCGTTTCTAGTTGAATCCCTTGAGTTGAATGACCTGATCCCTGCATGGTAAACTGGTTATGGATTATTAAACTGATTGATCGAATTGGAAACCGAGTATGCCTCAGAGATCGTGATGCGGGGAGAGGCGGGGGAGGAGTAGTGAAGGACTGTGAAGTCGAAGGTGGCAATTGCAATGTCGACGAAGAATAAGATGACGCGTTCTTCATGGAGGACATAACGAATCGGGTGAATCACGGATAACTATGGTTTGTTGGGCTTGGGCGAGTAGGCGTCCGCTATGGGTTAGGCCTCCTGGCCCCTGTAGATCAACTCCAATCCCATCTCTCTCTCTTTCTATTTCACTTTTTCCGTGTGTGTGATTGTTGACTAAGTGTGTATTTTGGAAGGAAGGAATCGATAAAAAGAGAAGAGGGGAGAGAGAGGGATATGTAGGGACAAAAGTGTTTCAGGTGATGGTAGCTTATACTCCCTGGCACGTGAGCATTTTTCGCCGGATATAGATCATGTGCTTGTTTAGATCAAGGGCATTCTCGTCAATTAAAAAAACAAACGACAAAACTAACGCTAACTGTGGGAGGGAGCAAATTGGTCCAAAAAAACATGTCCAGGGACTACCTTCGATTGTTTTTTTGTCCGGGGACCAAAACATTCTTTTTCGATATGTCCAGGGACCAAACATTATATTAATCATAATATTAAATGTAGGGGTGACTTGTAATAGGGAGAGAAAAAATATGGAGTTAAAAATGGATAACTGTGAATGTGAAGGTGAATCTTAACCGTTAAATGTTTTAAGAGAATTAAATCTTAACCTCTGAATAGCCCTAGTCAATTATCTAGCAGTTTTATAATATAGATAGAGACTCATTCATATTATATATATAGACGAAAAGTTATGTCCCTCACTAAGTCGTAACTCTTCCGAAACAATCGTGGGAAGAGACAATCATGTTTCTTGTATTGAGAGACTCATTCATAAATTCATAATCTTCAATAACCAACATGATTTTAGGTAACTCTTAATCATCAAATATAAGTCTCTTGTGACGGTACGTAAGGTAGAGTCTTACTCTTTCACAACTCAATCCATCAACTCAAGTAAGGAGGATCCGTCTTACAAAAAATATCTGTAAAACGTCTTACTTAAGTTTTTGCCATATCTTATTAGATAAACTTAATACTTCATCTGTTCCGAACAAATAGTCCCTGTTTAAAAGTCAAACTTTTAAAAAAAAATGACACTTTTAACAGCTTATTAGTAATAAAATAACACTTTTATGCCTTAATTTTTAAAAATAGACTCTTTAAGTGAAATATCGAAAATATAATAGTTAACTCTTTGTCCTGAACATATGAAGTATTTAATAAAAACATATAAAGATAATATGAGTCATGAGATACTAAAAAATATAATAAAATATTCTTACAGTCTTCCACTTGGTTTATGTGATATTTTTTTTCACAATTTCATAAATAAGACATAGGAGCATCTCCAATAAGGTTGATTTTTAACCAAATTTTTAGTTTGATCTCACTGCCACCTACACATTTTAAGAATTTTATTCTCTAAAAAATAAACTTCCCAATGGTTTTCATTCTTCCTCAATTCTTACATGAGTCCTACAAAATCATCCACTTTATTTACACTATTTTTTTATTTTTACTTTTCAGACAAATTAATTAATTTTTATATTGTTTTATAAATAAATTAATTCATTTTAATTTTAATGAATATATTTTTAATA
The DNA here is from genome assembly GCA_013146195.2 of Codonopsis lanceolata. Classification (NCBI taxonomy): domain Eukaryota; kingdom Viridiplantae; phylum Streptophyta; class Magnoliopsida; order Asterales; family Campanulaceae; genus Codonopsis; species Codonopsis lanceolata. The sequence continues at coordinate 129,140,033 of CM028377.1, forward strand.
TTATTTATAAATAAAATAATTTAATCCGTTTATAATTTGAATTGTAATATTAAAGAAAGATATTTATAGATAGGAGATTGATTTTTTTTTAATGTTTTTTTCAACGGTCAAAAGGGGAGAAAGAAAGAAAGAAAGAAAGAACAAACATAAGACAACGATAAACAATGTACACATTTTGGCCTCAACGACTAATTTTTTTTAAAAAAATATTCAAATCCACAGTGACGAACATGTGGGACTTGCGTCTCCACACGTCGTATGCAAGGGGGCGGTGCGTCTCACCTCCTCTCCATGAGGTTGGTGAAACTACCTCTCCCCCCCCCAATTCTTATTTTGAGAATTACATGAATTTTTTAAAAGAATTTTTGGGTTAAGAATTCTCTCTAATGGTTCGGTGAGAATCACCCATTGGTGATGTTCTAATGTGCACAAAAATAATATAATTAATAATTTTATTTATTTGGCTAAATCTAGATATAATGACTAAGTGTAGACACCCCAATTTCGTACCTCTGATATGTAACATTGACATAAGATATCAAGACATGTTAAAAGCTAACAAATGTCAAGTTACATGGTTAAAAAATGCAAAAGAAAAAGCAGGATGCGTAAACAGTGAAATACATGGGGCCTAAGTGCCAAAAAGAAGATCCAAAATCCCCCTAGCGTCACCCATGGATCCTCTAGGCGTCGCGCCAGCTATCTCCATGGGTGGCGCCCAATAGTGCTCTGTGTACTGTAGCAGTTTGCCTTCGGTGCAATTCTCTCAGTGCGCGGTACAAACCGATGAAGCACAAAATGATAAAACTTAATGACGAATGAATCCTCTCTCCAGCCTATAAATAGAAGGCCCCGGCTTGTGAAAATTCGCACCGTTCAGAGACAATTCACGCAGTGAAACACACACCGTTAGCAGTTTACGCAATGAGTTTCTCCTGAGAGAGCGTTGTGAGATTTCCTCCTTTAGCCTCGAAGCTCTGCCAAATCTCCCCCAAACACAAAACCAACCGGTCAAAGTGAAACCTAGCTGCCCTACTAGGATTCTGCTATATTCTTCCGGTCCAAAAATCCAAAAGCAAGTAGTTGCTCTGCCCAAATCCAGACACAAAATCAGTGAAAAACAAGCAGTTGCTCTGCCCAATTTCCGCCAGCTGCAAACAAACAACAGAAAAAAAGTAAGCAGTTGCTCCGCCCAGTTCCTGAGGCCTGAAAGAAACTTTCGGAAGCAGTCACTCTGCTCGAATCCCCGCAACAACACAGCAGCAAAAAAAAAACTCCCTCTCCCTTAAGGACAGAGCAAGCGCACCCTAAGTCTGTCAGAAGCTAGTTGGTACGGGATAAAACCCATACACTTCAAGAGGTAGGTTATTTAAAGTTTTTATTATATTAAAGTGCTATTTAGACTAGCAAAATGTAAGCAATATAAGCAGTTATGCTGTCCGAAGTTTTATAGAAAATAACACTAAAAAGAGCCATTATTATTGCCAAATATTTATAAATGTATTTGTAACTCCCGAAAGGTGGCTGTGATAACTGTTGTAATAATATATGTACAGATATATATATTTAAATGCTTTATTTCATCTGCTAAATAAATATATAAAAAAAGCATATTTTAGTCAAAAAACTATTTTGTGACCGAAAGGGCGAGTTGGGTGCCTAACACCTTCCCACCTCGTAACTTAGCCTCCGAACCCTTTGCGAATCTGGTTACATCTGGTTTTTCTTTGTTTTTCCTTAAAATAAAGATGGCGACTATGTTGATCATATTTTGAGTCCATAATGAGGTCGGGTGTATTCCACGCGCGTTAAAACGTTTTGATTTTGTTTTCCTTTAAGGGAAAATAAAATGTGAAAATCCAGGGCACTCACACTAAGCAATGTGAATCATGGAGGTCGTAAGTAGAGCTGTCAAATTAAAACAGGCTCGACCCAACCCACCTGATATTATGCTGGGCTGGTGTGAGAACTACGTTTCAACCCCGGTCTCGCTACGTGAGAAAAATGAGTGGCTTCAAAACTTAAAGCACATGGATACGCTCGGTCTCGTTGTGGACTCAAAAAATGTAATATGTATATACAGAGTCGCCAACTCCATTTAAATGGTTAATAGAGAAAAACCAAAATTATCAAAAATATGGGTTCGAGGGTTAAGTTATAACCTAAGAAGGGGAAAGACACCCGACTCGCCCTTTCGGTCTCAAATGGTTTGCTAACATGCTTAGTCTATTTAGTATACATTCATTCTAGAAAACATTTGTACATATATACAAAGAAAAATAAAAGAAGATTATATATATATAACAAAGAAAATGAAGTAATAATAGAATGAAACAAAGAAAAGATAAGGAACATTTTATAAACTATTCTATAAACAAAAACCACACTAAAAAGAAAGGAAAATAACAAATATTTATATTATATATAGAAACTAACTAAACAAGAAAAACTTATTTACGTAGGCAGAAAATGTTATAGAGGAAAAGAACAAATTCTAACAATATTTACAAACGATAATGATAATATGTACAGATCCACAAAGTTTGTATGTCTACATTTTATTTACAAACCGAAATAAATCGCAACATGGACAGAATATCAGAGATCTGTTATCTTTGGAGCGTGATAGTCTGAACCTGGTACGCCTTTGTAACGCCCCAAACTCATTACCGACACCGCGGTCCCACAGTTTGGTCACGTCACCAATTCTAAATACTAATTCACAAAATATCCAAAATAAAACATTTAAATTTTTCCTATTCAAAATACATGACGGTCTAATACAAATTCCAAAATATAATAACCACAAAAAATCCCAGACAAATGTTTAATCCTAAAATAAAAACTGTCAAATCTAGTAAAATTTATCTTGTCCGCGCCACCCTTCAAACGATCCACCTGATCCAAAAAAGATTTCAAATTTTATTTATGACCTGAAGAAAATAGAAAAAGGGTGAGCGAACAATGCCCAGCAAGTTCATAAACAACCCTTCCGGTTTCTAAGGAGGAGTTGACCATAAAAATAAATTTTGCCAGGGTCAAATAATTTTAACAAGATCAAAAACTGCATTTATCGGATAAAGAAACAAATAAATCGAATATAGTGCTGATTAGGAGTTCCAAATAATAGATAAAGCTTAAAACAAATACGAGTTATTCAACTGTCGCCAACTGTCTCATTCCAGTTGAAAACAAAGAATATCCGCAGATTTCATGATCACTTAAGTGGTCAATTCGACCAGACTAACTGCCCCAATGGGCCTGATGCCCAACGGGCCTAAACCCGCAACGGGCCTAAAGGTGTATCCGGATAACCTCACTACATGTCCAGTGGTGCCAAATAATTCAAAGTTAAAAAATGTTACGTATTGCACGTAACAACTTAATTTACTTAGTGATCACGGAGGAGTTCCAAATAAAGTCAAATGTCCAAAGTTATGCAATTTATTTTTCCAACGGATTGATATTTCAAATAAGTCAAATGTGGGTTACAAAAGTTTCAAAATTCAGATTATGAACAAAAGGGGTTAGACGGAGTTCAAAGCAAATATCGGCGAATGCCGAACATGGGTTTACAAAGAAAGCGTTATGCCAATAAAGATACAACGGAAGCCTACCAAACAAAATTTGATGATCAAATAACCTAAAGGAGTATAATCCCTTACCAAAAAGTAGTGGACAAAAACTTGTACGTGTTAGGCACCGATGCTCGTACTGGTCCAAATCTAACAACAAATACAAAATACACTAAATTATTTTAAACGACATATTACCCGAATTAAACAAATTTTTATTTTTTTATTTTTTTGTAACTTAGTTTTAGTTATTATTATTATTATTTTCGTTTAGGAACCAAATTGATAATGAGCCAAAACAATACCCAAACAAACTCTAAACACCAAATTAACTCAAATCCCAAATTTGTTTTTTTTTCTCTTCCCTACCGTCACTTCCACTCTCCCTCTTTTTCTTTCTTTTTTCTTCTTGAAAAGACCACTCCTTACACAACCATCACCCTCACCCATCACCATCATTACCTTTTTATTTTTTTAAAATTCCTCCTTAGTGATCTATCTACCCCTACCCGAAACCCCCTCCCCTTTTTCTATTCTGTTTTCTTCCTTTATTTCCTTTCGTCTCTTCCATTCTTCCTTCCGCCAAACAACACAGCCAAACCTTCTTCCTCTTTTTCTTTTCTGCGTTTACTCTGCCGGCCACACCACCTCTTTGTTTTATTCTTTTGTTTTTCATTCCTTTCCCCCAACACTAGCAGGAGCGTCCCCAAGGTACAGATTCGCGACCCAAAGGAAAACCCAACATAACTATCAACTCGACAGAAAAGTTCGACTACAAGAAATTCGAAACGGAGAAAAGTCAGTGCCTCACCTTAATCCAAGATTCGATCCTGCCCGCCGAAGACTTGACGCGTTCTTCGGTTCTTCTACTCCGATATTGGCGAGACTTCCTTCGATCAAGCTCTCTCTCACCCTCTGTTTCTACCTTTGAGAACGATGCAGCTTAGGAGAGGTCCACCCTCTTATATAGCCACCGAAATGAACTCTCCAGCTCCCCACCATTACTGCAGCCGAACAGCTTCCTCCCGTTACCCTTTAACGGCACCAAAAACCGGCCCCCTCCGATGCCCCAATTTAACTTCCCACTAATTACAATTTACTGCACAAAAACCATACTAATTACGGTGTTTATTATTATTATTATTATTATTATTATTATTATTATTATTATTATTATTATTATTATTATTATATCTATCAAAAAGCCCATCAATTGGGCTTCAAGCCAAATCCCAAATAAACCACCCAATTGTGTATCAAACTTAATGGGCTAGCTATTAAACTCAAATAGGCCCAATTACCAATTTCATTTAAATTAGGCCCAATATAATTATTCTAATTAAACAAACAAATTTATCAAAATTAGGGATATTACACTCTCACCCCCTTAAAATAAGTTTAGTCCTCTAAACTTGACGTACCTGGTCAAACAAATAGCTCGGGATATTTCTCCCTCACCTCCTCCTCGAGCTCCCATGTGGCTTCCCTTTCGGTATGGTTACTCCACTGAACCTTGACATAAGGAATAGTTCGCCTCCTCAGAACCTGGTCTTTCCGATCCACAATTCGGACAGGTTGTTCATCATAACTCAAATCTTCTCGGAGTTGTAAGGGTTCATACGCGATCACTTGACTAGGATCTGACATGTACTTTCTTAGCATCAACACATGGAACACATTGTGAACTCCGGAGAGTGTAGGTGGTAGAACAAGTCGGTAGGCGACTTCTCCCACCCGCTCAAGTATTTCAAACGGTCCAACATACCTCGGACTCAACTTACCCTTAATACCAAACCTCATAACTCCTCTCGTGGGTGAAATCTTTAGGAACACGTGATCCCCCGCTTCGAATTCAAGTCCGTGGCGACGGTTGTCGGCATACGACTTCTATCTGCTCTGTGCCATAAGAAGTCGCTTTCTAATCAACTGCACCTTCTCTGATGTAGCTTGCACTAACTCGGGTCCCGTAAGCTTCCTTTCACCCACTTCATCCCAACAGGTAGGTGATCGACACTTTCGCCCATACAAAGCCTCGTACGTTGCCATCCCAATACTCGCGTGATAACTATTGTTGTACGTGAATTCCACCAACGGCAGGTGATCATCCCAACTGCCCTGCAAATCCAAAGCACACGTCCGCAACATGTCCTCCAGTGTCTGTATGGTCCGTTCAGATTGACCATCTGTTTGTGGATGAAAAGCCGTACTCATGCTCAACTTTGTACCTAACGCCTTTTGCAAACTGGCCCAAAACTTAGAGGTAAACCTTGCATCACGATCTAACACAATCTGACAATCTCGTCAACATACAACCTGGCCAACTTCTCCAAAGAATCTGTAACCTGAAAATCCAAAAAATGTGCAGACTTTGTTAATCGATCCACAATAACCCATATAGCATTGTGACCCTTCAAAGTCCTAGGTAACCCGATCACAAAGTCCATGGTGATATGTTCCCACTTCCACTCGGGAACCGGTAATGATTGCAATAACCCTCCTGGCTTATGATGCTCGATCTTCACTTGCTGACATACCAAACACTTGGAGACGAACTCCGCGATCTCCCTTTTCATGTTATCCCACCAGAAGGTATCACGCACATCCCGGTACATCATAGTACTACCAGGGTGTACCGCGAACCTCGAGCTATGTGCTTCCTCCAAGATTTCCCTCTTCAATTTCGGGTCTGAGGGGACACAAACTCTGGATCCAAAACATAGAATCCCATCACTACTAACCCGGAAATCTGATTGACGACCTTCTTCGAGTCCTTTCGAGACTTTCATCAACTTTGGGTCCACAGCCTGTCCTGCCTTAATTCTTTCTAACAAAGATGGTTGCACACTCATCGCCGCCAAAAGTCCCCTATCGCCTGGAACCCTGACTTCAATTCCCAAGGATTCTAGGTCGTCTAAAATTCTCCTTTCTTTAGTGATCATAGCTGCCAAGCTCCCTTGGTTCTTCCAACTCAACGCGTCAGCCACGACGTTGGCCTTCCCAGGGTGGTATAGTATCGTACAATCATAATCCTTAAGTAGTTCCAACCACCTTCGCTGCCGCATGTTTAACTCTTTCTGTGTGAATATATACTTAAGACTTTTATTGTCGGTATAAATCTCACACTTCTTCCCATACAGATAATGCCTCCAAATTTTCAAAGCAAACACCACAGCTGCCAACTCCAAATCATGGGTTGGATAATTCTTCTCATAGTTCTTGAGTTGTCGGGAAGCGTAAGCAATTACCTTGTCATTTTGCATCAAGACGCACCCTAATCCTTTTAGCGATACATCACTGTAGATCACGAATCCTTCCGACCCAGACGGTAAGGTAAGGATCGGAGCTAATACCAACCGATTCTTCAACTCTTGAAAACTAGCCTCGCACTCATCTGTCCATACAAACTTAACATTCTTCTGGGTCAGTCTAGATAAGGGTACTGCTATCTTTGAGAACCCCTCCACAAATCGGCGATAATAACCGGCCAACCCCAGGAAACTTCTAACTTCAGTGACAGTTGTTGGTCGCTCCCAATTTACCACCGTCTCAATCTTAGCTGGGTCCACAGAGATGCCATCCTTTGATACCATGTGCCCCAAGAAAGCTACCTTTTCCAGCCAAAATTCACACTTCTTAAATTTGGCATACAATTTCTTTTCTCTTAGGATCTGCAGCACAGCTCTCAAATGTTCTTCATGCTCCTCCCTTGTCTTAGAGTAAACTAAGATATCATCAATGAACACAATCACACAACGGTCAAGAAACTTCTTGAACACCCAATTCATCAGGTCCATAAATGCGGCTGGAGCATTGGTCAACCCAAATGGCATAACCCGGAACTCATAGTGGCCATATCTGGTTCTAAACGCCGTTTTAGGAATATCTTCATTCCTAACCCTTAACTGATGGTAGCCTGATCGGAGATCGATCTTGGAGAAGTAACGAGCACATTGCAACTGGTCAAACAAATCATCAATTCTTGGTAAAGGGTACCTATTCTTTATTGTAACCCGGTTCAACTCCCGATAGTCAATGCACAACCTCATAGACCCGTCTTTCTTCTTTACAAACAACACCGGAGCGCCCCAAGGTGAAACGCTCGGCTGAATTAACCCCTTTTCCAACTGTTCCTGCAACTGTTCCTTCAATTCCTTAAGTTCTGCCGGCGCCATCCTATATGGTGCCTTCGAGATGGGTGCCGTACCAGGCACTAGGTCAATCATAAATTCTACTTCCCGCTCTAGTGGTAGACCGGGTAGATCCTCTGGAAACACATCCCTAAACTCATTAACTACTGGAAGTGATTCGAGGCTAACTCCTTCCTTACGTGTGTCAGTGATGGAGGCTAGATATCCCTGGCAACCCTTTCTCAAAAGTCTCCTTGCCTTTAGGAAAGAAATAAGACCTGACACGCCCACTGGCTTGGAACCATTAAACCTAAACTCTGGCTCTCCCGGAATGCAAAACACAACCTCTTGAATGTCTAAGGGTATTAAGTCAACAGGCAACTCCCTATCCCCGAGTTTCAGCGGGCAAGATCAAAACACTGTAGTTACCGGAATAGATTCCTTGATTGGGGTATCTATGATCAACTCAACACCTAGATCTTGGGGAGATAATTTCATGCGACGTGCAAGAGCAGCAGAAATAACAGAGTGGGTAGCACCAGGGTCAATTAAAGCATACACGTTGCGGGTGTAGAGATGTACAGTACCTGCCACCACATCATTAGTTGCCCGAGCATCCCTAGTTGTCATAGCAAAAATTCTTCCTTGTGCCTTGGGTTTGTCCTTGTCCCCACTCCCCGAGCCTTTGTTGAAAGTATTCTTGAGCGGCTCCGGACAGTTCCTGATCATATGCCCCACCTTTCCATAGTTAAAACATGCTCCTGTCCCTCGGTAGCAAGGCTTGTTTGGATGCAAACCCCCACAAATGCGGCACGTGTCATCTGTTTTCTGATTAAAATTTGACCCCTGACTTTGAGACTGATTCCTTGACGGCTGAGCTCCCCATTTAAAACGGTTATCCTCAGTGGCCCTTCTTTTACCACTCTGTAACGCCCCAAACTCATTACCGACACCGCGGTCCCACAGTTTGGCCACGTCACCAATTCTAAATACTAACTCACAAAATATTCAAAATAAAACATTTAAATTTTTCCTATTCAAAATACATGACGGTCTAATACAAATTCCAAAATATAATAACCACCAAAAATCCCAGACAAATGTTTAATCCTAAAATAAAAACTGTCAAATCTAGGAAAATTTATCTTGTCCGCGCCACCCTTCAAACGATCCACCTGATCCCAAAAAGATTTCAAAATTTACTTATGACCTGAAGAAAATAGAAAAAGGGTGAGCGAACAATGCCCAGCAAGTTCATAAACAACCCCTCCGGTTTCTAAGGAGGAGTTGACCACAAAAATAAATTTTGCCAGGGTCAAATAATTTTAACAAAATCAAAAACTGCATTTATCGGATAAAGAAACAAATAAATCGAATATAGTGCTGATTAGGAGTTCCAAATAATAGATAAAGCTCAAAACAAATACGAGTTATTCAACTGTCGCCAACTGTCCCATTCCAGTTGAAAACAAAGAATATCCGCAGATTCCATGATCACTTAAGTGGTTAATTCGACCAGACTAACTGCCCCAATGGGCCTGATGCCCAACGGCCTAAAGGTGTATCCGGATAACCTCACCACATGTCTAGTGGTGCCAAATAATTCAAAGTTCAAAAATGTTACGTATTGCACGTAACAACTTAATTTACTTAGTGATCACAGAGGAGTTCCAAATAAAGTCAAATGTCCAAAGTTATGCAATTTATTTTTCCAACGGATTGATATTTCAAATAAGTCAAATGTAGATTACAAAAGTTTCAAAATTCAGATTATGAACAAAATGGGTTAGACGGAGTTCAAAGCAAATATCGGCGAATGCCGAACATGAGTTTACAAAGAAAGCGTTATGCCAATAAAGATACAACGGAAGCCTACCGAACAAAATTTGATGAGCAAATAACTTAAAGGAGTATAATCCCTTACCAAAAAGTAGTGGACAAAAACTTGTACGTGTTAGGCACCGATGCTCGTACTGGCCCAAATCTAACAACAAATACAAAATACACTAAATTATTTTAAACGACATATTACCCACATTAAACAAATTTTATTTTTATTATTATTTTTTTATAACTTAGTTTTAGTTATTATTATTATTATTTTCGTTTAGGAACCAAATTGATAATGAGCCAAAACAATACCCAAACAAACTCTAAACACCAAAATAACCCAAATCCCAAATTTGTTTTTTTTTTCTCTTCCCTACCGTCACTTCCACTCTCCCTCTTTTTCTTTCTTTTTTTTTCTTGAAAAGACCACTCCTTACACAACCATCACCCTCAGCCATCACCATCATCACCTTTTTAATTTTTTAAAATTCCTCCTTAGTGATCTATCTACCCCTATCCCAAATAAACCACCCAATTGTGTATCAAACTTAATGGGCTAGCTATTAAACTCATATAGGCCCAATTACCAATTTCATTTAAATTAGGCCCAATATAATTATTCTAATTAAACAAACAAATTTATCAAAATTAGGGATATTACAGCCTTGGCTTAGGCGATCTCCGTGTGCTCCCCTTGTCTTCCTGAGAAGAGAGGTTTTTTTTTTTGTTTTTGTTGTTGTTGTGTGCGTGTATGTGTTGTGTGTGTGTTTTGGGCTGTGTGTAGGTTGTAGTAGATATGTGTGTTGTATCTATGGGTAGTGGATGTGTGTGTTGTATACGTGGGTAGTGGATGTGTGTTTTGAGAGTATTTTGGCAGAACTTCGGTAGCGTAACGACAGCGCAGTGGTATCCTTGGTAGCATTAAGGCAGCGTAAGGGGGAGGATAATTGTTTTATCATAAGCAGCACTTTGGCAGCGTAACGTTAAGGTGGTTGTTCTTTTCTTTTTTTTTTTTTTTGCTGAAGAAATGGGTTCCTATTTATAGGAGAAGTGAGTGGCTTTACTGTAATAAGAGGCAACTTCGGGAAGAAGTATCTGACCTCTCGAAGGCGTAGAGGATTATTGTGGTGACGAAGCACGTTTCCTCGGCATAATTCGACGTAGGTAGTAACTGAAGTAGGAGGAACATGCATTGCCAAAACAGTAAACAAGGCACCACATTGGAGGAATGGGCGCAACACACCCATATTTGGGCGTCGCGCCATTTTTGGCTGGTGCTACGCCTCGTTCTGTCTTCTTCTCTATTTTGATGCACTTTCACCCCTTCTTTGTTATCATTTGTCCTTTGAGTCCTTCCAAGTTTCTTTTGACATTTTGGTCCCCTGAAAGGTTTTAAAGATAACATTTAGTACTTTTTTAATTTGTAATATTATTTTATAGGACATTATAAAATAGGGTACGAAATTTTGGTGTCTACAGCTGGGCTTTAGGTTCCATAGGGCCGGTGAAATTTCAGCCCGACCCGACTTCAATGCTTGCTTCGTTGTGTTTTGTTGTGAGCCAGAAAATAGGTGAAAATAGATGGTAAACTTGGTACATCAAATGGGTGGGCTTGGTCTTTAGTTTTGACGGCCCGAAAAAATTTCGGGCCGGTGGGCTTGGTGCCATTACACTTGACATAATCCCTTTCATGTACTACTACACCGAATCCTAATTAATATGATCCTTAAACAAATAGTACAATATTTTTTGGGTTGAAAAAGAAAAGATATGGTTAAACTTATCGTTTACTCCCTCTCTACCTTTCCAGCCAAAGAGTTTATGTTTGAAAAGTTTAATTATTAGAAAACTAACATTAAAGTTTGTCATAATTACAAAAATGTTATAATCAATATGTTAATAGAAAATGTGAGGGCAAAGTTGAAATGTTATGGAGATGATTAACATTTTTTTAAAAGTATACTATTAAAGAAAATATTTAAAAATAGTATGGCATACTCTTTATCCGAAACGGAGGGTGTATTTTAGTACAATGGTTTTCTCTTTGGTAATAAGTATTATTAGGTCTTTTCTCCAAACTCATCAGGGAAGAAGTTCAAAAATAACCTTGAGGTATTTTAGTAAACCTTGTTTTTTTTCCCAACCCAAAGACCTTGTACGTAGTATAATTTTCATTGTATTTCAAACCTTCCTTCCTTTATGTGTCGAGTATTATAATGCTAGAGACACTCTGAAAACACTCTGTTGTAAATCTTCCTCTCATTTGTTGGCAGTTGAAATCTGTGGTCTTTAAGAAATTATGGTTTTAGTGGTTATTTTGTCTTCAATCTTCTAGAAGTTTGTTAATTGCCTTAAATATTTAGAACACCTAGATCTCTCATTTAATAAGATGAATAGCTTACCGACCAAAGATTACTTATTTGTAGAGATGTTAAAAGGGCCGAGGACCGCAAGGCCGATCCTGTTAAACCGTAACCGAAAAGGGTTAGGGTCGAGAAAATGTAACCCTATTAAATTCATTACTAACATGGCTGGCCCTATATGGTTAGGGTTAGGGTCAGTGTCAACCTGTGTAAAATAGAGTGCCAACCCTGTTAAATCGTAACAAAAAATGACTAGTGGGGTCGCAACCCTACAGGGTTGACGTTGTTGGGCTAGGGCCGACCCAATTAACATCTCTACTTATTTGGATGCCTTGATAGCATTGAGAGTTACAAGTAATAAATTGGTCAAATTACCTTTGGGGTTATCGGCTCTGCACAGTTTGAAGGTTTGGATCTGTCGAACAATACGATTACTTCCTTGGAGTGTCTCGAACTTGGCTCAATGGATATGCGATAGAGAGAGGGAGCTGGGGAGACCTGTATATTTGTGGAATCGGATATTGTTGGCAGTAGGATCTGCAGGCGCCGAAGAAGAAAAGGAACTCGTAGCATATCTTTGGATGTACCGGGTGATTTTGGGGAAAATTAGGTTATTTAATTTTTGTTATCTAATTACTCTCCTTGATTTTTTGTAATTGGGTTAAAGATAATTAATACTCCCTTCGTCCCTAAATTATCGTCCTCCTTTCCTTTTTCGTCCGTTTCAAAATAATTGTCCAGTTTGAAACTTATCTTTTTAGAACATTCCTTTTACCAATTTATCCTTATTTTTTCACCATACTTTAATTATGGGCCACATACTCATGGGCTTTAAAGGAAACTACACACTAAACTAATATAAATAATCAAGTCAATTGTTTTTTCTTAATCCGTGCGTCGGGTCAACTAGGACGATAATTTAGGGACGGAGGGAGTATTGGGTTAGTAAGTAATTAAATACTCCATCAGTTCCAAAATAAATAAAGTTTTAAAAATTTGCGCACAGATTAAGGAAACTTAAAAAAAACTGATCGACCCTTATTTAAGTGGAATTATTATTGATAAGTTGCATGATTATTTTTCTCTTCACTTAACATCTCTTTTACAATCATTATATTTTTTTCATCCCCAATATAACATTGAATTATAGAGTACTCAATGAATAAAAGCAATTTTGAAAAAATTGTGAATATATTTCTCTTGAATTCCTATAATTTCATTTTTTAGGATAATTTTTTTAAGGTTAAACATCATTTATTTTTGTTATATTTATGTCTCAAACCCTTTTGGGATTAGGATTGATAAATTGCTAAAGGATTAGGAGTATATTAATCCTAATTAGTGAAGGATAATGTTTGTGAACATGACCTATATAAGAGCATGTACATGCCGCATAGATAGTGTGCCAAAGGCAAGTTTGTAATACAAAGTGGAGATGGACGGCAACGATACAATTGGTGTCGAGGGTTTCGAGGTCTTGGCGTTGTTAGATAAAATAGTGCGTGGCTATTTTGGGCTGTGAGATGTGTGGTACTCTGTGTGATAGTATCAATCCTTGTAACCCTTGTCCTATGTAGGGTGAGCACATTGAAAACTCTCTATTGTGATTCCTCATCGTTTATAGTGAAGTTTTTGCTTGCCTTGGAGTGGATTAAACCACGTAAAATCCTTTGTTCCCTTTTACTTTATTATGTTATATTTTCTATTATCTTATCATTATTCGTCCAAATACTTGGTGCTATTATTTTCGACCGATTCGCTTCCTCATTGAAAATAGAAACTTGGAATTCTTAATCCAAGAATTTCTTCGTTTTTATAACAAACATGTATAAGAGCTTTGGGCTAGATAGTCGAAATTTTGAGATCAAGAGATTGACGTTTTTTTGAAGATGGCGGACATTGGAAATTCTACGCAACTCCAATTGGAGAAATTTAATGGAAGTAATAACTTTAGCTTGTGGCAAGTTAAAGTTATGGATGTATTGATCCAGACAAATCAAGAGATTGCTTTGGAAGGAAAGGAAGCAAAACCCGACGATATGAAAGATGAGGTATGGAAGAAAATTGTTCGAAAGACGGCTAGCACTATCCGACGATGTTGCGCGGATAATGTTCTCTACAACGTTATCTCCGAAAATATCGCGAAGGTATTATGGGAGAAGTTGGAAAGTATCTACATGGGAAAATGAATGTCAAACCGGTTGTATCTAAATAAGGAGTTGTTTAGTTTCATGATGTCTGAAGGTAAGAATATTCATGATCACTTGAATGCTTTTAACAAGATACTTTGCGAGTTGGCAAATATTGATGTTAAAATTAAGGATGAAGTTCAAGGTTTAATTTTGTTGACGTCTTTGCCACCATCTTACAAGTACTTAGTTACTACTTACTACTATTATGCATGGGAAAAACACGCTTACTTTGAGTTAGGTACAAACTTCATTATTAATAGATGATTCTATAAACAAGGGTTTTAAGAATAATAATAGTGATGTGTTGTATGTGGGAAGGAAAGTTAAACATGTTGGTAATTCGTCCGATCAAGGTTCAAGTGATGGTAAGAAGAATAAGAAGACTTCCAAGCAAAAGTGTTGGCATTGTAATGTGACGGGTCACATTATTCGTAATTGTCAAAAGTTCAAGGATAAAGTGAAGAAATAATTGAATTCTAATGCTAATATTTTCATCTTTGAGGGTGATATTAGCAATGACAAGAATAATGGTGATGTACTCAATGTGATCGTGGATGATAATCTACTGAATGAATGAGTCATTGATTCAGGTTTTCTTTTCACATGTGTTCCAATAAAGATATGCTTTCTACTTACAAGTGTGCAAGTAGCGATGTAGTTTTAATGGATGGTTCTTCTTGCAAGATTGAAGGTGTTGGAACAATAAAATTCAAAAGTCAAGGTGTGTTAGACAACAATATTTTTGTAATCGTAATCTTCTATTTTAGGATAGCATAGATTGTGATGTAATCAGTTATTGACTTTCCTAGTTTCTAGCCTTAAACTAAGCTTGTACAGCATATATATTAACCATCTTGAGAATGAGAATACAGACGGATAAATCTCTAATATGGTATCAGATTTCTAAGGTTTTCTTTCTTCTTCTTCTTCCTGGGAACCCCATCTTTGTTCTTCACGCAGCCTTGCTCCCTTCTTGTCCCACCTTGTTTCTTCTACACCATGTCAGACAACAAAGAACAGTTCCACCCCGCCCTTTCGATTACCAACGTGAAATCCGTCATCCCAACCACGTTGGATAACGAAACTGGCCAATATCATTCATGGGTTGCTCTTTTCATGGTTCAACTCCGTGTCCACAACCTCCTTGACCACATCTTTCCTCCCACCGAGGAAGCAGCAAAGGCCGCCCACGAGAAGGAGAAAGCTGCTGACCCAGCTCTTTGGAAACGTCTCGACGCCACCATACTGCAATGGATTTATGCCACCATATCCTCCGACCTTCTCCATGCCATATTGTTCAAGGATGACTCGGCCCAGGCGACATGGAACCGCTTTAAAACTCTATTCTGTGACAATAAAAGATCTTGTGCTACCCAGCTTGAAGAGGAATTGGCTGCCGTGAATTTTGAGAATTTTTCCAGTATCGATGCTTATTGCAACCATGTAAAGTCATTGGCCGATAGACTAGTCGACGTGGATGCTCCGGTGACGAATAGTCGCCTTGTTCTCAAACTTACATGAGGACTGCCAAATTCGTACTCCGGCGTGGTCGACTACATTCAGAACCAAGACCCACTACCCCCGTTCGAAAATTGTCGATCTCGTCTCAAGCTTCGAGAACGTACCATCAAAACTGCTGCCGCTAAAGAAAATGGTGGCGCTGCTGCCCTTGTCACCACTACAAATGGGTCATATTATAATCCTCCCATCGATGGCCACAATAACTCTCATGGTCAAAACAACAACAAAGCCAAAAATAGGATGAAGAATAATAGAGGCGGTAATGGTCAAAAAAACCGCTCTTGCAATAAAAATGGCAGCTCCGGCGGTGGTGGCTCCTCTTCCGGCACTGGCAACAACAACCATAACCCCCAGCAGCGATGGCAGCCGCCTCCTAGCCTCAGCCCATGGGCAGCGTGGCAGCAGCCTTAGGGCGCCCCTTGGACAGTTCCTCCTTGTCCTTACCCATCAATTTATGGGTAGCCTAGATCCAATTATGCTCAATGGGCTCCTGGAGTGCTTGGCCGAAGACCACAACAGGCATATGCAACTTCTTATGCCCCCTCCACCGTAGGCTACACCCCAACGGACATCGAGGCAGCCATGCACACTATGACTCTCTCTCAATGGGATGGAAACTACTACATGGACACAGGTGTGAGATCTCATATAACGGCGAATCAAGGTATATTTTCTTCCTATTTTAATTCGAGCAATATTAATCATCACATTGTTGTTGGCAAAGGAAATTTGATTCCAATTGTTGGTCATGTGAACACTACCCTACCATCCCCCACCCTCCATTAACCTTGAACAACATGTTACATGCTCCTAAACTCATCAAAAACCTTATTTCAGTTCGAAAATTTACGACTGATAATTTTGTTTCCGTTGAGTTTGATCCATTTGGGTTTTCTGTGAATGATCTACAGATAGGGACAAAAATCATGAGATGTGACAGCACTGGTGATCTTTATCCTATCTTTTCCACAAATCGAGCCATTTCTACTCAATCTCCTTCAGCTCTCACTGCTTTGTCAACCCAATTGTGGCATAGTCGCCTAGGGCATCCGGGAGATAATATTTTGCATCAACTTAGTCATAATCAGTTTATTGCTTGTAATAAGGCTCGTAAACACTCTTATTCCTCTTGTCCTCTTGGCAAACTTACCAAGTTGCCTTTTTGTGACTCTTTGTCTTTTACTGTTTTGCCTTTGGAAATAATTCATAGTGATTTGTGGACTTCCCCCATTGCCAGTTCGCTTGGGCATCGTTATTATGTTTTGTTTCTTGATGATTTTAGTAAATTCTTGTGGACTTACCCCACTGCTACAAAGTCGCAGGTCTTTCCATATTTTAAAGCTTTCCATACTCTCACTACAACACAATTTGAACGACCCATCAAGAACTTCCAATGTGATAATGGCACGGAATTTGTAAATGGCCCATTTACACAATTCTGTGTCGATAATGGCATCCAACTACGTCTCTCTTGCCCTTACACATCTCCTCAAAATGGGAAAGCCGAAAGACACATTCAATCCATTAATAATATCATGCGTACAATTCTTGCTCATGCTTCTATCCCGGGATCGTTTTGGCATCATGCACTTGCCATGGCCACCTACCTTCTCAATATTCTCCTAACCAAAGTCCTAGGAAACCTTTCCCCTACTCAAGTTCTTTATCAAAAGGATCCTACCTATTCTCATTTGAGAGTCTTTGGTTGCCTTTGTTTTCCCCTCTTTCCTTCCTCCACCATAAACAAATTGCAAGAACGATCCACTCCTTGTGCATTCTTAGGCTACCCTCCTAATCATCGTGGATATAAGTGTTATGATATGTCTAGTGAAAAAATATTCATTTGTCGTCATGTGCGTTTCATTGAAAATGAGTTTCCTTTCTCCAAAATTCATACCCCCACCACTCATGAATATGAATTTCTTGCTACTGGCTTACCTCGCCATTTTCTTTATCAAATTCAAACAACAATATTTTTGTAAATATTTTTGTAATCGTAATCTTCTATTTTAGGATAGCATATATTGTGATGTAATCAGTTATTGACTTTCCTAGTTTCTAGCCTCAAACTAAGCTTGTACAGCATGCATATTAACCATCTTGAGCAATGAGAATACAGACGGATTAATCTCTAATAAGGTGGAGTAAAAACACTAGCGGAAGTTCGTCATGTTCTTAGTTTGAGGAGGAATTAATTTCTTTGGACTACTTGGATTCGAAAAGGTTCAATTACAATGTTTGTGATGGAAAGATAAAAATCTTTCGTGGTGGCCGTTTTCTCATGGGTGGAAACAAAATGAGCAACACGTATTTACTACAATAGAATATCATTCAAGGTGGATCTCATATTATATTTCAAAGTGAAGATGCCAAATATGAAGAATTTGGAAGTATCCGGTTTGGTAGTATTTCATGGAGTGAATTTAAGGGCCGCTTGGATTCATGTGTTCGAGATCAATTCTAGACACTCATGGTGGGTGCATGATTGGCAAGCAACAATGAGGATAGACGATTGATAGAATTTGAGCTAAGGTGGAGATTTGTTATATTTATGTCTCAAAGCCTTTTGAGATTGTTAAATGAATAGGAGTATGTTAATCTTAATTAGTGAAGGATAATATTTGTGAACATGACATATATAAGGACATGTATATGTCGCAAGACGAGTTTGTAATATAAAGTGGAGACGGACAACAACGATACAATTGGTATCGAGGGTCTCGAGGTCTTGACGTTGTTAGACAAAATAGTGCGTAGCTATTTTGGGCTGTGAGAGGTGTGATACTCTGTGGGATCGTGTCAATCATTGTAATCCTTGTCCTAGGTAGGGTGAGTATATTGAAAACTCTCTATCGTAATTCCTCATCGTTTATAGTAAAATTGTTGCTTATATTGAAAACTCTCTATCGTAATTCTTCATCGTTTATAGTAAAATTGTTGCTTACCTTAGAATAGATTAAACCACATAAATTCATTTGTTTCCTTTTACTTTATTCCGTTATATTTTATCTTATCTTGTCATTATTCGTCCTAATACTTAATGCTATTATTTTCTATCGATTCGCTTTCGTATTGAAGATAAAAATTTAGAATTCTTAATTCAAAAATTTCTCCGTTTTTATAAAAACAATTAACAAAAGAAGTAAAAAAAATAAAAAAAGAATCCACTAATGTCATATCTTTTGTACTCAAATTTGAGTAGTGTCTAGCATTACACTTTTTAAACAGAATTCTGAGTCGGCTCTCTAGAATGCTTGAGGAGGATGCCACTATTCCTCTCCATTTGATTCTTCAACTAAAGGTTAAACCCTAAGTAAGTAAAAGACAACTTTACCCTTAATTACTACAAGTTCATATATTTTTATGTTTTGTGAAGACATCTGAATTTCTCCGGCCGGCCTCCTATTGCTCATAACATTTCGTATCAAAACTAAGTTTAGAAAATAGAGAAGAGCTTCTTTAACCTTGAAAAAGAAGCAGTTAGATCTACTAAAGTGTTGCTTAACCTAGTTAACTGATCCAAAAGGTTGGGAAATCGATCACTGTCATGGCTTGAGTCTAGGGGAATTGTGATAAGCCAACCAGCGAAATTTGAACCCTACTCACACGGTTGAGGTGGTTACGGTTATCTGTGGTTTACTCAAACAAATTGTAAATGTTGTCTCAAGGTTGAGCTATTTATATCCTAGCTTGGCCCAAACTTAACAGAAGTAAAATTTCAGACTAAGTTATCACTAACCATAAAATATATAGGTCTCATATAAGACCACCGTATTACAGA
Organism: Codonopsis lanceolata; assembly: GCA_013146195.2. Taxonomy (NCBI): domain Eukaryota; kingdom Viridiplantae; phylum Streptophyta; class Magnoliopsida; order Asterales; family Campanulaceae; genus Codonopsis; species Codonopsis lanceolata. The sequence goes on from CM028377.1 coordinate 129,159,422, forward strand.
TTTTAGTACGTAAGACGAAACTCCACTCTTTTACAACTTAACCCACTACACACGGGGATCAAATAAAGAGGATCGTCTTACAAAAAAATATCTGTAATACCGTCTTGCAAAGAATATTTGTAATATCGTATTGTAAGTGATGGTTGGGCCTGTGTTTGGGCAGCCCACTTGGTGAAGCCCAAACCCAAAGCAACCCAAATAACCCATGTGTTCAGCCCGACCCTTTCCCCTCTCCCAGTTTTGATCGCAGCTATTCTTTGCGTTTGGTGTTTGCGGCTTGGTTCTATTTTTCGGGAGATTGCGTCTTTGACCCAGGAAATCCGCCCCCTTCCAATCCTTGTTCCAATCAGCTCGTTGATTGCTCCCGTCTCAGATTCTTCGCGATTGATTGCCTTGTCTTCGCGGTTGATTGCCGTGGCTGTGCGCATATATATACTCCCTCTGTCCGCCCGCTTTGTGATAAAACAGACAAACGGTGATCTCTCTCTCTTGTGTGTTCTCTTCTGCTTCTTCTCTGCTTCTAAAAGATGTGAGTAGTGAGGTAATCTGTGTAGGGAAACATTGTGATTTTGAGATCTGATTCGAGGGTTCTGTGAGAGGGGTAATTGGGGTTTCTTGGGGTTATTCTGTTGGAAGGCTTGGGTTTGGTTTCACAGTGAGAAATCCTTGGAACAATTGTCCCTTTCAGTGGTGAACTCTTGGTTGGACTGTTTTGCTATACTCAGTGTATAGCATTGTGTTGTGGGGGTCTGAGCCTAGGCAACCATAAGCCCTAGACAGATCGAGTTAGGCTTCGGCCAAGGATACTCAAGTTGTTCTTATATTAACCTGTTATTCTATATTTCAGTCTAACATTATTTTGCAGTTAGAGCTTGGGTTAATTAATGTTGGTGACTGAATCTTTGGGTAATCTTGAAACACAGCTTGGTTAGCTTGTTTGAGAGTGCTCCTGTATTGTTTGGTCGAAGAGTATAGAAACATAACGGTGGAATCGAGCTTGGTTTGTGTCTTGACAAACGGTGGAGCTGCTTTCAATCCAAAGGTAGAAATCACAGTCAGTGATTTCTGGGTATCGTGTTCCAAACTTAAACTTTTTACTTAGTTTCTTGTTGGTGAAACTTGTGTTTAAGTTTTAGTTGTTTGGCTTGATTACGTTTATATTGCTTCCATTGTGCATTGTTGTTTGGTTAGTTAATATTCTGATTTAAAAAGGTTTTTTCCATAAACTTTTTGGGTGATTTTTTCTTTTCCTAGTCTTGGAAAAATAAAAAATAAAAAAAATATATATAAAAAAATTACTTTGTGTGATTTTGGTGATATTTTTTTTAAAAAAAATTGTTCTGTGTTGGTTTTCCAAAAATGGCAAACTCGTCATCGTCCTATAATTTGGTACCCTTTGATGGGAAAACGGATTTTTCTATTTGGCAATAGAAAATGAAGGGCATTTTGATAAAGGAAAAAGTCTTTAAAGCTATAACTTTAAAATTTTCTGAAAATGAAAAATTGGACGATAGGACTGAAATGGACGAGTCGGCTTATTATTCCATACTTTTGAACTTGAATGACTCAGTGATAAGGAAGGTTGGTAAACTTGGATCTGCTAAAGAACTTTGGGATAGGCTAGAAGAACTTTATTATGAAAAATCGTTACCTAGCAAATTATATCTCTTGGAAAAGTTTTTTCGATTCAAACTAGACCTTGATAAAGACATGGATGATAATATCGATGTTTTCACTAAGTTAGTTCAAGACATTAAGCAAACCGGGGATAAAAACATTGATGATTACACTGCTATTGTTCTTTTAAATGGTATTCCTGATTCTTATGCTGATGTGAAATCTGCTATTAAGTATGGTAGGGATGATATCACACTTGATAAGGTGATTGTTGGGTTAAAAAGCAAAGAATTAGATTTAAAAGTAAATAGGGGTAAATCTCAAGCCGGTGAGGTTCATATGGTAAGAGGAAGACAACATGATAGGAACAATGGTCAAAATGGTGAAGAACAAAATCATGGTCAAAATCAGAATTATGGAAACAACAGGGGTAGAAGCCAAAGTAGGTCTAAGAATGGATCTAAGAAAAGACTCTGCTACAATTGCGGTGAATCTGGCCATTTTAAGAAGGATTGCACAAATCCTAAAAAGAAAAGTCAAAATCAGAATCATGATAATCAAAAGGACTGTAATTTGGCCTTGTGTGAAGATGGTGGTGATGTTTTTATGGTAACGGAGTCTTGTGAAACCAAAGTGAATTATGTGTACTCTATTTCTGCATATATGAATGAGTGGGTTATAGATTCTGCGTGTGCGTTTCACATGACACCTTTTAAAAATGTTTTTTCTTCATATAAAGATGTGGAAACTAGAACTGTTTCCTTGGCTAATGGTAAGAATTGTCAAATTGCTGGAATTGGCAATGTGTGCTTGAAATTTGATTCTGGGTATAATTTGACTTTGGAAAATGTTAGACACGTGCCTGATTTGTGTAATAATCTGATCTCGTGTGCATCATTGGAAGATGATGGGTTAGAGGGTAGATGGGGAAGGGGTGAGATGAAAATTATAAAAGATAACTTGGTTATTTTCAAAATTTGGAAAAGCAGCGAAACTTGTATGTGTGTGATCTTTGCTCTGTGTCTTTTATTGAGAATCATGCAAATGTTGTTAAGAGTGATAAAACAAATTTGATGAATAAAAGCCTTGGACATCATAGGTTTAGTTTTCCACCTCCCTCCCTAGAGAAATACTCTATAGAAAATTCCCTTGAGTTGATCCATGTGGATCTGTCGGGTCCTTTGTTACCCACTCATGGTGGGAATATGTTCTTTCTGTCTATCGTTGATGACTTCTCACGAAAAGTCTGGATAGTTTTATTGAAAGAGAAAACTGAAGTTTTTGAAAAATTTAAAACTTGGAAGATTTTGATTGAAAATCAAACCGGTATGAAAATTAAAAGGCTTAGGACGGATAGTGGGTTGGAGTTTTGCAACTGTGAGTTTGAGAGACTTTGCACCGATAGTGGGATTGACCATCAAAAATCTATCCCTTGTAGCCCTCATCAGAATGAGGTTGCTGTGCGTATGATTCAGACTTTGCTAGGACGTGCAAGGGTCATGCTTGCCACGTCAGGTATTTCCAAATGTTTTTGGGGAGAGGCAGTTGTGTGTGCCGCCTATGTCATTAATAGGTCTCCTATCCCGCCTAATGGGAGATGTCCTAAGGCTGTGTTTTCCGGTGGAGAAGTTGTTTTTTCAAAATTTTAGAGTTTTCGGTTGTGCTGCTTATATTCATCGAGAGAACAACACTTTTGAACCGAGACCGGTTAGGTGTGTCTTCCTAGGGTACGCGGAGGGTGAGAAAGGTTATAAATTATGGTTAAAAGAGGAACCAGGTTTTGAAACAATCATTAGTAGAGATATTATCTTTAATGAGAATGAGTTTCCTTGCTTAAATGAACCTGTTCCCCCTCCCCCGGCTCCAAATATGGTGGAGCAACCCTTATTGTGAGTTCTCTTGTTATGATATATGATTCGTGTGGATTGTTGTTATTGCCTCGAAAATCCTCGACTTACTTGGTGTTTGTTGAGGTGTCTCTCTTTTTCATACTTTGTGTTAGAATGAGTTAGATTTAATGCTTACTTTGTGTTTGCTTTCTGGTGTTCTTGTTTCCTACTTTGTGTTGGAACAAGTTCCGTGTATAGGCTATGATGTACCCCACTTGTGTCCATGAGTTCAATGTGATTGACCCGGTACTTGTTCCAAGGTGGAGATTGTAAGTGATGGCTGGGCTTGTGTTTGGGCAGCCCACTTGGTGAAGCCCAAACCCAAAGCAACCCAAATAACCCCTGTGTTCAGCCCGCCCCTTTCCCCTCTCCCAGTTTTGATCGCAGCAGCTGTTGCTGCGTTTTGGTGTTTGCGGCTTGGTTCTATTTTTCGGGAGATTGCGCTCTTTGACCCAGGAAATCCGCCCCCTTCCAATCCTTGTTCCAATCAGCTCGTTGATTGCTCCCATCTCAGATTCTTCGCGATTGATTGCCTTGTCTTCGCGGTTGATTACCGTGGCTGTGCGCATATATATACTCCCTCTGTCCGCCCGCTTTGTGATAAAACAGACAAACGGTGATCTCTCTCTCTTGTGTGTTCTCTTCTGCTTCTTCTCTGCTTCTAAAAGCTGTGAGTAGTGAGGTAATCTGTGTAGGGAAACATTGTGATTTTGAGATCTGATTCGAGGGTTCTGTGAGAGGGGTAATTGGGATTTCTTGGGGTTATTCTGTTGGAAGGCTTGGGTTTGGTTTCACAGTGAGAAATCCTTGGAACAATTGTCCCTTTCGGTGGTGAACTCTTGGTTGGACTGTTTTGCTATACTCAGTGTATAGCATTGTGTTGTGGGGGTCTGAGCCTAGGCAACCATAAGCCCTAGACAGATCGAGTTAGGCTTCGGCCAAGGATACTCAAGCTGTTCTTATATTAACATGTTATTCTATATTTCAGTCTAACATTATTTTGCAGTTAGAGCTTGGGTTAATTAATGTTGGTGACTGAATCTTTGGGTAATCTTGAAAAACAGCTTGGTTAGCTTGTTTGAGAGTGCTCCTGTATTGTTTGGTCAGTAGTATAGAAACATAACACGTATTACCCAAATTTTTGTCATCTCCGCTTAACTCTTAAAACTTTTTAAGAAATCATCATAAATTAAAAGGGCAAGAAACATCATAAGGACTTATAAGCTTGCCATGCCTAAGAAACTTTAAAAAAGCTACCAACTCTTGGCAATCTCTAACCTCCGGCTTGAACCGCAAGAGAGGTGGAAAGAACAACCAAAAGCTAGTACCCAGCACAAATCCCAATGTCAATAACCTGGATACAATTGGGTGCAACCTGAATTTCCCATCCAAAGCTTTTTTGATAACAATTTCAATATCCAGACACACCCCATGAATTACAAAGAAACATGTAACTTCCCCTGTCGGTTTTGACCGTCCAATGTAGTAAAATATCAGCTCGTGCATTAGACCCGACACCAAGAAAGTAACAAAAACAGCCGGTAATGGCGCCCACTTCTTTGGAATCCTCAAATGGGTTGAAATGGACTTGACCGGAAAGTATACGGTGGGGCGTAGTATACTTGACACCATAAGATTCCAACGTCTGCCCCAAAAATCTTGTAATGACGTAGTTAGATAAGGTTCATCAAACTGCGGCTCAAGCTCGACTCGACACAAGGCTTTTCCCAGGGTTGCAAGCATGGCTATTGTTATCTCGAGCATAAAGTAAATGTGGAAGCCATAAAATGCCATTTTCAAATGCGGATTAAAATCTTCATCATAGACGGCAAGTAAAATGCAGAATACCATAATTTTGGTAGCGTAATTCAGAAGTGATTTATGGCCTTTCTTGGGAACTTGTTCATGTGACTTTTGAGAAGATGGGTTTTCTTGACCACCAAAATTGGAAGGTTTCTCTAAATTTTTACAATATGGGTAGTCTTTAATTTCGAAATTGGCAAGTTTTTCAAGATTTGAAGAAGATGGTGTGTTTAGAATCTTGATGGGTAAACAAGCCATGGGAACAAATTGGAATAATGGGATGGGAAGAGTAGTGTTTGAAGGATTAGACAAAGGGCCTTTACCAAAGGCAAAAAGGAGGAGTTTGAAATTAGCAAGCCAAGCTATGAAGAAAGAGGTAAAACCACCAAGTTGCAATGTGGTTAGATTGAGAGGAAGCCAGAAAAAAAGACATATAACTGGACTCAAGGCAAGGAGTCTAGTAGTACCTTGTGGGATGTTCTTGCCAATTACTGTGTGACAAAAGAAGAGAGATACCAATATTGTCATCCATACCCATATGAAATTGTAAACCTCTCCCTCCATTGATGTGCTTCTTTGTTTTCAATCCCTCTCAAACGTCTGCTTACAAGTCCTAGATATACCAACTGATTAGCCAGTCCACATAGTTTCCATTTAGGTGAATATGCCAAGATATTTTGCTTTTTGTGTATTAATCAAACCAAGTGGCTGGCACATTTAACGACAACCTTTACACGTTTCGCAATTTTAGTGGTGTCATGGATTTTTTTCTTTCTATTCCGTTTTTACCTATTTTTCAACTAAAACATGACTCACTATGTCCCTGTATTATCGTCCTAGTTGATCTGATGCACAGATTAAAAAAATATAATTGACTTAATTATTTATATTAGTTTAATATATAGTTTCTTTTAAAGTCCATGTCTATGTGGCCCATAATTAAAGTAGCATGAAAAAGTAAGGGTAAAGTGGTAAAAATGATCTTCTAAAAAGGTAAGTTTCAAAGTGGACAATTATTTTGGAACGGAAGAAAAAGGAAAGGAGGACGATAATTTAGGAACGGAGGGAGTATTATTTTTTTCAAAAAAAAATATCTACACATTTTTATCTATAAATAGAGAATTGGTTTGCGAAATTTGAATATCAACTTAATTTTCTACAATTTTTTTGAGTTTTCCTTCATTTCCTTTACCCCTCCCAAAATTTATATTTTCTACTAACCATATTTATTTATGAGGTGGTCTCCTGTAAGACCGTCTTACGGATCCTTAACTGTAAGACGGAGCCCCATTTAAGAATTCGCGGGTTAATGATTAAATATGTTAATAAAATTCACAATCATAAGTTTGGTGTGCTGGATGGAAGTTATTTTTAAGGGTTTGGTCGACTGGAGGTCGCGGGTTCAAAACCCCTTCACAACGTAATTTGGTTTTATTTCTTTTTAATGAGAATTATAAATTTGCGGGTCATAATAAATTAATAATACGTTATAAAAACTTATAAAAATCAATATGGTGAGATGGTTCACATGGTTTTATAAGTTGTTGGAATTAGCATATTTGGTCTAAGGTTCGAAACCTTGTAGAATTGTTTTTATTGTTTTTAAGTTTTATTAGAAGAAAGAGTGTTACTTTTAGGCTTGGCGTGTGTCACTTTGAGAACAAAAATGTGTCACTTTTGGATAATTGTTGCCTTAGGTCTGATTAAGTTTTACTTAGTTACTTTAAATCAGAGTGTCACTTTTAAACATAGAATGTGTCGCTTTTAAGTTTTACGTGTGTCACTTTTGGTAAAAAATCACTTTTCATCTTTAAATTTTTATTCATAAGTGTCACGTTTAGTATGTCACTTTTATGTATTAATTGTGTCACTTTTAGGCATTAGGTGTGTCACTTTTGGTAAAACAACTCATTTTTATAATCATACAATTTGTATAAATAAGAGTGTCACTTTTAGGCTTGAAGTGTGTTACTTTTAGGACTAAAGTGTGTCACTTTTGAGCTAGTGATTTTAACAGCAATAATCAATTGAACACTACTGAAATATATCTTCTCATTCATAGAAATGTATATAATCCCAAGTGTCAATCGTTAAAAACACAAAACCATAACTTTTTCAAGGTAAAGTATATGTTTCTTACTCAAACTTACAAAATTTACTGAAAATATATCTAAAATAATCAAGCATTAGGAGTCTTGGAACCAAATTACTTGGCTTGATGGGAATCAGAAAAATAAGTAGTCTTTTTCTTGCAATTTTCAATACTTCTCTTAATTCTTTTTGGACTTTCCCTTCGTAACAGAGGGAGCAAGATCTAGGCATGTAGAAGATGAACTTGAAACACGAGATGATTCATTTTGGTCCGGTAAATTATTTAAGGAAGAGTGTCACTTTTTAGTATTAAATGTGTCACTTTTTAGTATTAAGAGTGTCACTTTTTAGTATTAAGAGTGTCACTTTTTAGTATTAAATGTGTCACTTTTTGTATTAAGAGTGTTACTTTTTAGTATTAAGAGTATCACTTTTTAGTATTAAATGTGTCACTTTTTAGTATCAATAGTGTCACTTTGTATTTTAATAAAAATTATAATAAATTTTCATTTATAGTGTCACTTTTAACATTAAAATGTGTCACTTTTTTTGTTTTTAATGTGTCACTTTTGGTTTTAAATGTGTCATTTAGCATTTTGTCAAAGTCCGTTAGGATCTGTCAAGTATCTCAAGGCAATTGATACTAACGGATGACTAACAAAGCTAACAAACATTGAAAGTGGAGGGGCACTGAAACAAATAGAAGAACTTTTCAATAATGAGAATTAAAACAAAACATTGTTTAGTGTCACTTTGTATTTTAATAAAAATTATAATAAATTTGCATTTATAGTGTCACTTTTAACATTAAAATGTGTCACTTTTTTTGTTTTTAATGTGTCACTTTTGGTTTTAAATGTGTCATTTAGCATTTTGTCAAAGTCCGTTAGGATCTGTCAAGTATCTCAAGGCAATTGATACTAACGGATGGCTAACAAAGCTAACAAACATTGAAAGTGGAGGGGCACTGAAACAAATAGAAGAACTTTTCAATAATGAGAATTAAAACAAACATTGTAACTATGGTGTTTTGAACCACTGACCATCAGTGGTTTTAAATGTGTCATTTAGCATTTTGTCAAAGTCCGTTAGGATCTGTCAAGTATCTCAAGGCAATTGATACTAACGGATGGCTAACAAAGCTAACAAACATTGAAAGTGGAGGGGCACTGAAACAAATAGAAGAACTTTTCAATAATGAGAATTAAAACAAAACATTTTTTAGTGTCACTTTGTATTTTAATAAAAATTATAATAAATTTGCATTTATAGTGTCACTTTTAACATTAAAATGTGTCACTTTTTTTGTTTTTAATGTGTCACTTTTGGTTTTAAATGTGTCATTTAGCATTTTGTCAAAGTCCGTTAGGATCTGTCAAGTATCTCAAGGCAATTGATACTAACGGATGGCTAACAAAGCTAACAAACATTGAAAGTGGAGGGGCACTGAAACAAATAGAAGAACTTTTCAATAATGAGAATTAAAACAAACATTGTAACTATGGTGTTTTGAACCACTGACCATCAGTCCCTAAACCCTTAAGATGGCACCTTCAACCAACTTTACTAACAACTTATTATGGTTTTTATTAACAGATTTAATTATTAACTCGTAAATAGAGGAAATGAGTATTAAAACATAATGTTGAAGTTGGGGGGGTGTCGAACCACAGACCTCCTTCGGCTGAACCTCTAAGTTCCACCTATCACCAACTCAGCTAGCTTGTTTTTGTAATTATTATTAACAGATTTTGTTATTAACCCCCGAATTTGTAAATGGGGCTCCGTCTTACGGATTTAGGATTCGTAAGACGGTCCTATACAAGTCTTTGCCTTTATTTATTTTAAGATTTTTTGTTTACTATATTTAGTTCTAATATTTTATTTAGTAGTTAATTATTAATATTACTATTATTAGTAATTTATGCAATATAAAAATTATTTTTCTTAAACTAATTTATTTATTGATATATAATAGGGTTAAGTATATCATTAGTCCCTAAACTTTGGCCAAACTCATCATCAGTCCTCCAACTTTAAAAAGTTTCACTACTGACCAAATAGGCTTTTTTTACTCATCGGAGATCCTTAGCCCTGACGTCGTTTGTGTATTTTCATTAAGTGAGCATGTGTCACTCACATGCACAAAATAAGGGGGCCATGTATAACATCATCAAAATAAGGGGGTCATGTGTTCGATCTACTTGTGATTGTGGTATTTATCAGTAGTCTCAAACACTCTGTTCTGGAAATGGATAAATATGTAGGCCTTAAATCCATCTCACATATATGTTGTGAAATCCCTCAAATTCAATCAAAGTTTCCGAAAAATGAACAAACCCTATGCAGCTCCCATAACCCCAACCTAAGAATGACTAATAATAGCGTGAGATTCGCGTGCATTGACAATAATGACGTGAGATTTACGTGTATTGACCTAATGAAAAAAAATTAACGAAAATGAACTGAAGGATAATTTGTGTCAAAACTTTTAATACAAGAACCAATAAAGTTCGATTTTTTTTACAATGACGAAGTTAAAAAAAGTGGTAAAATACATGAACGATTTGTGTAATTCCCTCATTAATCTAACAAAAGGGCCAACACATGCAAGTAAGACTATATTTTACTTTTCATTAAAAATTTAAAGTTTTTCATTTAAATAACTTGACGAACTTATGAACAGCATATTTATATTTAAATAAAGTGATTAAAGTGTAAACGAAAATAAATATAATAAGCATAATGAACTTTCGGTAAAAATAGAGTTACAAAATTGAGACTTCAACTTTAATTTTTTTAAAATACTATGTTAAAATATTGATAAATGATTATAAATATCTTTAGCTTTAAATAATTGAGATATTAATATCCCAAATACAACCATCCAATTGGCGTATGTTAGATGTTTATTAAATTGATCACGTTTTAAAATTTTATTCTATCCGTTTCGAACAAAGAGTTCCTGTTTAAAAGTAAATTTTTTTAAGAAAATGATATTTATAGTAGTTAATTAATAATAAAATAATATTTTTATATATTAAATTTTGAAAGTGGACTCTTTAAATAAAACGTTAGACCATCTACAATGGAGGATCCTTGGGTAGCATGGTATGTATTTTGTAAAACAATGGTGAAAGTTTCGGTAGCAAAGAAAGGAATTGGAAGAGTTAAGTAGTGGGTTAATATCATTTTTGATACCCCAACTTTACTCATTTTTCAGTTTCCATACCCACTGTTCCTAGGCTATCAAAGTTAAGCCAAACATTTCCAAAATCCATCACTTTTAATTCCAATCGTTAAATGGCCGTGAATTACTAACGACTGACCTGCTATCTTAGGTTGGAAACCGGCAATAGGCTTGGCAACATGTATATCCTTACATCCCTTGTTCATTTCCCGTAATTTCTCCCTTCTTCCATTTCCCACAATTTGCTTCTGTGCTCTAATTTCTTTCGTCCACAATTTCCTTCCCCAGTTACAACCAACCCAAACAATCATCACATTCAATCATCAAAGCCCTCCCAGTCCTAAAACACACCCTACACTCCTCTACTTCAGGGTCATCTTCATCCCAGTTAGCATCCTCTCTTCTCTTCACATAAACATCATCTCCAACCGAAAACTCGCCCCCATCATAAGACACCTTCTTGTAATACACCTCTTTTTTGGGTACCCCACGATTCCTTCTCTGTTCCTCAAATTTGTTTCCCTTTTTAGAAACCCTGGTTTTGGTTTTACCCACATTTTCAGTACATTGTTCTATCCTCTTTGACTCGAATCGACCGGGAGAAGCATGGTAAAATGCATCAGGTTCTTCGATACCCGTTTTTCGTTTTGATTTTTCAAATTTTCTGTTAGAATTGGGAGTTTGACTGGTTAACTTCTTCGGGGTTCGACTGGTTGATTTTCTGGGTGTTTGTTTGGTTGATTTTTGTTGGGTTTTTTTGTTGTTGAAGTTAAGGGATGCTCTTGGGGAGGGAAATTTTGGTGGGTCCAGGGAGGAAATGAAGCAGGACAAGCAGCGGACGGTGGAGGCTTGGGTTGGTGGGGTAGGGGGATTGAGAATTTGGGAGAAGAATACTGGGTTGATTCGAGGTTTTTGAGTTTCTTGGGGGTTTCAGCCATGGATGAAAGGTGTTTCCTGAGTTAGAAGAGAGTGTGCGAGCGAGTGTGAGTTAAAGAGAGAGAGTTGGGGCATGTTCGGAGAGAGAGATAGAGTGATATGGCGGTGAAGTGACCGGAGAGATATATATGAGACGAGAGGGAAGTGATAATATCACTTGGGGGCAAGACTATTGCTTGCTATCAAAATCCAGAAAGTTGTATCCATGAAAATCCATATAGGATCGAGAAAAGATATTCCGTTAAGGCAAAAACTGGAAGACAGCGACATAATCACCGTGCCACGAATTATGTGTCGACGATCAAGCGAGAACGCGTAGACCGGTTTGGCGCGCTTTTTCAAACATTGTGCTGTGTAGTTGAAGTTGCTTTGCCAATGAGGTTAGCTAGAATCAATGAATGAAATTGGGGAAGGAATAAGGAGTAATTGGGATAGAAAACAACCTGGAGAAACATGTTAGTCGTTAGTAATTCACGGTCATTTAACTATTGGGATTAAAAGTGATGGATTTTGGAAAGGTTTGGCTTAACTTTGATTGCCTAGAAACAGTGGGTATGAAAACTGAAAAATGAGTAAAGTTGGTGTATCAAAAATGATATTAACCCATTAAGTAGTTTTAAATGCTACGGGGGATCCAAAAGTAGCTTTGACTACAAATGAGATTAAACGGTGTAGTTTTGTTACAAAAATTGATGAAAAGGTGATGTTTCAATATCACCAACATAGGTAATCAAACCAAGTGGCCGGCACATTTAATCTACCACCTTTACACGTGTTGTAATTTTAGTGGTGTCATGGTTTTTTTCTTTTTATTCCGTTTTTACCTATTTTTCACCTAAAACATTATTATTTTTTTAAAAAAAAATTAAAAAAATATATCTACACATCTTTATCTATAAATTGAGATTTGGTTTGCTGAATTTGAATATCAACTTAATTTTCTACAATTTTTTTAGTTTTCCTTCGTTTCCTTTACCCTTCCCAAAATTTGATATTTTCTACTAACCATATTTATTTATTTCAAGATTTTTTGTTAACTATATTTAGTTCTAATATTTTATTTAGTAGTTAATTATTAATATTACTATTATTAGTAATTTACGCAATATAAAATTTATTTTTCTTAAACTAATTTATTTATTAATATATAATAGGGTTAAGTATATCATTAGTCCCTAAACTTTGGTCAAACCCATCATCAGTCCTCCAACTTAAAAAAGTTTCACTACTGGCCAAAATACACCTTTTTTGCTCATCGGAGGTCCCTAGCCCTAATGACGTTTGTGTATTTCTGTTAAGTGAGCATGTGCCACTCACATGCACAAAATAAGGGGGCCATGTATTCGATCTACTCGTGTGATGCTGCACAATCTGGTCTTGGGCCGGTTCTTGCGGTTTATAGGATATCTGGGCTTAACTGAATGTGAGAACTCCTAAACCCTGTCAAAAGAGAAAAACCTTAGATGAAATGCAAGGCAGGGCCTCGCAAAACCCCTCAGGTGTGAGAGTAAGTATTGAGCTTAGTTGAAAGCAAAATAACAGGGTTTCGGTATGTAGAATAGTGCGTACCTTTCAAATGAGATTTCATCAAGTATATATAGCCTTTCTGGGAGTAGGATCCGGGTTAGGCTATGATCACGGAGATATTTTAGGACTGTAATGCCATAAATGCGGGTTGACCGCGTAACCGAAGGAATCAAGGCTAAAATCTCGGGATCAGCGATGATATCTCGAGATTAATATCGAGCTCAATCGAGCAGCCTTGTCCCCTGCTCGCTAAGTGGTAGGGAAACTCCTGCTCGGTATTGACGTATGATGATCATCTCGCGGCTATCACGCTCGGGTAAATTATTTCTGGTCTCGTCATACACGTGACTATCACGTGTTGGAACTGTGCTTGGCTCGTGACCGAAGTTTGGGCCGAGCTCATCAGTGGCCCCCTGCTCCCTGTTCGGCGAGTATTTATGCTCGGTGTAGGGAGCAATATACTTGTTTGATTTTATTGATGCCGTAGTGAAGGGAGCTGCTTTATTGGTGACAGTTAGTGTATTCGAAGCGCCGGTTGCAGGGAGACTGAAAAGGCTTTTCTGAAGTGACAGCTGCTGAGTTCAGTTATGATGAGCTGCGTGTTTTCGAGGCATGCATTAATGGCGGGCTTGATCGGGTGCTTCGCAGCCGCCTTTATTTGAAATTGGGGGCGCGTGATTTGGGCGCCTTCTTCCCAAAATTTCGCCTATAAAAGGGGTAAAACCCTAACCCTTCTTCCTTTTTCGCCTTCTATCCTTCAAAACTCTATACAGTGTTCTTCTGTTAGCTTCTTCCGTGGTATCATTGTGACAAGGAATTCAGCTCTTGCCATTCTGGATCATTACAATATTTCAGCTTCCGGCAAATTAATCCCCGCTCAACGCACAAGTAAGTCTTCTCCGGCCTTCATCCTTTTTGCTTCTCTGTAAATTCTTTTGGATTTTCTGGCCTTTTTCTGTGTTCTTCACGTTCATGGTTTCTGGGTAGATTCTTAGGGTTTTCGGTTTAGGCTTGGGTAGTCCGCAGGGAGATCAAGGAAAAACCTTCGAAGAATCATAATTTTCTGGGGATTAATCCAGATTATTGCTCGATCTGTTGTAGGATGTCTTCCCCTCTTCGACTTTTTGATGACAGTTCTGATCATGAGCAAGAGGCTTATGATTACGACAATGGAACCAAACTGATGCTGCACAATCTGGTCTTGGGCCGGTCCTTGCGGTTTATAGGATATCTGGGCTTAACTGAATGTGAGAACTCCTAAACCCTGTCAAAAGAGAAAAACCTTAGATGAAATGCAAGGCAGGGCCTCGCAAAACCCCTCAGGTGTGAGAGTAAGTATTGAGCTTAGTTGAAAGCAAAATAACAGGGTTTCGGTATGTAGAATAGTGCGTACCTTTCAAATGAGATTTCATCAAGTATATATAGCCTTTCTGGGAGTAGGATCCGGGTTAGGCTATGATCACGGAGATATTTTAGGGCTGTGTAATGCCATAAATGCGGGTTGGCCAGAAAAGGAATCAAGGCTAAAATCTCGGGATCAGCGATGATATCTCGAGATTAATATCGAGCTCAATCGAGCAGCCTTGTCCCCTGCTCGCTAAGTGGTAGGGAAACTCCTGCTCGGTATTGACGTATGATGATCATCTCGCGGCTATCCTGCTCGGGTAAATTATTTCCTGGTCTCTGTCATACACGTGACTATCACGTGTTGGAACCTGTGCTTGGCTCGTGACCGAAGTTTGGGCCGAGCTCATCATCGTGATTGTGTATTTATCAGTAGTCTCAAACACTCTGTTCTGGAAATGGACAGATATGTAGGCCTTAAATCCATCTCACATATATGTTGTGAAATCCCCCAAATTCAATCAAAGTTGCCGCAAAATGAACAAACCCTACTCAGCTCCCATAACCCCAACCCAATAATGACTACTAATGACATGAGATTCACGTACATTGACAATAATGACGTGAGGTTCACGTGCATTGACCTAACGAAAAAAAAAAATAACGAAAATGGACGGAAGGATAATTTGTGTCAAAACTTTTTATACAAGAACCAATAAAGTTCGATTTTTTTTTTACAATGACAACGTTAAGAAAGTGGTAAAATACATGAACGATTTGTGTAATTCGCCCATTAATCTAACAAAAGGGCCAACACATGCAAGTAAGACTATATTTTCCTTTTCATTAAAAATTTAAAGTTTTTCATTTAAATAACTTGACGAACTTATGAACACCATATTTATATTTAAATAAAGTGATTAAAGTGTAAACGAAAATAAATATAATAAGCATAATGAACTTTCGGTAAAAATAGAGTTACAAAATTGAGACTTCAACTTTAATATTTTTAAAACACTATGTTAAAATATTGATAAATGATTACAAATATATTTTTCTTTAAATAATTGAGATATTAATATCCAAAATACAACTGTCCAATTGGCGTATGTTACATGTTTATTAAATTGATCACGTTTTAAAATTTTATTCCCTCCGTTTTGAACAAAGAGTTTTCGTTTAAAAGTAATTTTTTTTAAGAAAATGATATTTATAATAATTAATTAATAATAAAATAATACTTTTATGTATTAAATTTTGAAAATAGACTCTTTAAATAAAACGTTAGACCATCTACAATGGAGGATCCTTGGGTAGCATGATAAGTATTTTGTAAAACAATGGTGAAAGTTTCGGTAGCCAATGGTAGCAAAGAAAGGAATTGGAAGAATTAAGTAGTTTTAAATGCTACGGGGATCCACAAGTAGCTTTGACTTCAAATGAGATTAAACGGTGTAGTTTTGTTACAAAAATTGATAAAAAGGTGATGTTTCAATATCACCAACATAGGTACTTAAGAGTAACACCATTGTTGCTTTTTAGGTCTCTTCTTATTTGAGAAGAAAAAAAAACAACAATGGGAACACTCTTCTTAAATTGGTCACATAGGAGAAACAGAATGAGAGCTTCTTAAATTGGAAGAAAAGGAGGGAAGAAGAATGGGGAGAGGGAGCAACGTGAGGTGCACCACTTCCTTAAATGGGGCGTGTGCACCACACTCTCGGGACGGAGCGTGAGAGGCGGGGCAGCGTTGGGTCCCAGTGTCTGTTTTTTTGACTAATTTGTTGATTTTTTTTTTTAAATTTCAACCATTGCTTCCTACTTTTGGGGGTTTTGCAATATTTTCTTTTTACTAAAAGAAAATAATTGGTGCATTTTTTGTATATAAATTAATTAAGTTTTTTTATTATTATTTTTCCCTTCTTCCCTATAAATATTATTTATAAATTAATTTATTTATACAAAATATTTAAATATGAAATATATCAAATAAAGTTAAATAAATTTATTTGTTTGAGAAGTATAAAAATAAGATTGAAGTGTAAAGTTAATGAGGTGGCAGTGGGACCTAGTTAAGAAGATGTTAAAAAGTTATACAATGGGAAGATATATTCTTAAATTGAATAAGAAAAGAAAAATGTGTGTGACAATGGGACCCGGTTAAAAAGATGTATAAAAATATTTAACAATAGAGTTGCTTTTAGTAGGTGTAGTGGTGTACAACATCAATGGTAAGCATGTTTTGACTTGTTTGACAATTTGCGAGTTTTACCAATAAACAATGATCGACCGACGGGCGCAAATAGACCGGTAAGTGAATATCTATTTCAAACAACAGGTATAAACGGGCCGACAGTGAATGGGTCATGAGTGGCCATTTAATTATGACAAAAACTTGGGTAAGAAGGTCGAATATTTTTTGTAAGGATGACTATCTTTACCAATCCATCGTATATTAGTGGGTTAAACTGTGAGATAGTTGAGTTCCATCATACAAATTAAGATCTGTTAGACAGTTTTACATTAGACTTAAGTGTCATTTAGTAGCCAGAATTAAGATCAGATAGAATTAACAAGTCAAGTTGTCTGATATTTGATATACAATAGGTAGTCTAGATTAATATCACGAGTTAGAAAAAGTCATTATCCCCTCACTAATAATATCGAGAGACAGGGTGGTATTATTAGAGCCTCACTAAAAGAAATTGAGCCTAACATTTTTTATCTCAAAACTACCCCTCGTATATAAGTGAAGATTAATAGCGAGGGCACTAATAGTAGTAGAATTAATAATACCGCTTATTCATGTCTTACTATCAAACAAACTCATATTCTTTAAATACTAATATAAAATTACTCTCTATCCCAAAAAAATGACGTTTTAGAGAAAAAAAAATGTCTCAAAATAAATGATGCTATAGAACTTTATGAAAAATTTATCTACGTTTTACCAAAATTGCTTTTAATAATTACTCTTTAATAAAATGTGTTATTCAAATTTTGAGAAAAATGTATGATGATTTAAAAATGAATGTTAAGAGGAAAGAGAAAAATAATCATCTAAATTATGAACAATAATTACACTTAAATATGAGCATATCAGTCTTTTTATAAAAATCCTTAATATGGAGAATACTATGTTGCAACTACTCCTTTTTGTACCTAAATAATTTTATAACCTACATATAATATGTTACATACTACTACATTATTGTACCTAACATTTACACTACTAACCACACCATTCTTGTACCTCCGATTTGTGCTACATCTTACTCTATTATTCTACATAACACTGGTTATTTAGCTTGTGCTTCGTACGGGTAGAATGTGAAATACATTTTTTTATAATAATAATATAATTTTTGAAAATTATAATTAAATTTTCAAACTCGACGATGATTATAATAATTTATTTTTTTATATTGTTACTAATATTAAACATTTTTTTACCTAAATACTTTTAAAATAAACATAATTTTTTACCTAACGTGAGATACATATTATCTATTAGTAATAATAGTAAAACTCATTTATCTAAACACTTTTTAAACTAACATCTAACATGATAATAATGGTAGAAATATTTTTGTTAAAATATTTTAAAATCATTATTCATTATTCATTTTTAAACAATATGTGATACTTGTTTTCTATTTCTATTAGTAATGTAAGTTTAAGTCTTTTATCTAAATATTTTTAAAACCAACATCACTTTGTAACCATATGGTATACATAATTTCTTAATAATGTTATTTTTAAAATCAACACCAATTTCTAACAGATATGAGATACTCTCTTCTATTAATAAAAATAGTAGGAGTTTTTTTTATCAAAAGACTTTTAAACCAACATTGCTTTCTAAACAATGTGGAATATCTACTTTCTATTAGTAATAATATAAAAATTCTTTTATTTAATGACTTTTATAACCAATACACATTTCTAAATAATGTGCGATACATCTCTTTGTAACGGATGTGAGATACATTATCTAAAAACTTTTTAAACCAATATAATTTTCCAACAAATGTGAAATACTTCTCTTCTATTGGTAATAATAGTAGAAGCCTTTTATTTTTTAAAAATTGAACCAACATCTATTTCTAAACAATGTGAGATACATCTCTTCTCTTCTATTGATGATAAAAATAGAAGTCTTTTATCTAAATACTTTTAAATTCAACATCACTATTTAATCAATGTAGAATATATATATCTATTTTATTGGTAATAATAATATTTTAAAACCAACATCTATTTCTAATAAATGTGAGATATATCTTTTCTATTCGTAATAATAGTAAAAGTCTTTTATCTAAAATTAAAATCAACATCACTTTCTAACCAATGTAAGATATACATTTTTATTGGTAATAATGGTAGAAGTCTTCTATATAAGGACTTTAAAAACCAACATCACTTTCTAATCAATGTATAATACATCTATTTTATTAGTAATAATAGTATTTTTAAAACTAATATCAATTTTTAACCAATGTGGGATACATCGCTTCTATTGGTAATAAGAGTAGAATACTTTGTAACAAATGTGAGATACATGTATATATTCTATTTGTAATAGTAAGTCTTTAATCTAAAGATTTTTTAAACCAATATTTATTTTTAAATAATGTGAGATATATATTATTTATTGGTACTAAGAGTAGATGTCTTTAATATAAAACTTTTAAAACTAATATCTTTTTCTAACAATGTAAGATACATCTTTTGACGATGATAAAAAGATATTATACTTTAATAATAAATGTGATATATATGCATCTATTTTATTTATAATGATAAATTTTTAATCTAAAAACATTTTAAACCAACATTTTTAAAAAATAATGTGAGATACATATCATTTATTAGTAATAAGAGTAGAAGTTTTTAATAAGACTTTAAAAACTAACATCTTTTTCTAAACAATGTAAGATGCATCTCTTCTATGAATATAAAAGTATAATTTTTTATTAAAAAACTTTCAAAACTGACATCAAGTTATAACCAATGTAAGATACATTTTTTCTATTGGTAATATTAGAGGAGGTGTAGTTCATATTGGTTTTAAATAGATTTTGGTTTTAAAAGTCATTAGATCTCATATTTTATTACTAATAGAAGAGTTCTATCCCATATTGGTTTGAAAGTAATGTTGGTTGTAAATTCATTTATATAAAAGACTTCTACTATTAACAATAGAAGATATTAATAGTAGAGATTAATATCCTATTATTATATTAATTATTAATAAGTATTATTGATAAGAAATTGTTGAGAAACAAATAGTCACGCATGAATGTTTGAGAATGAATATTTATTTTAAAAAAATGTGAGGCGGTACAATCATAGTGTTCCTTACCAACTTTATATATATATATATATATATATTAAGGAAATATGAGTGATACCCTGCTAGATTTTATTAAAATAATATAATGATACAAATTTGAGGGGGACAACCAGCCTGACCCTTATAAATGGGAGGACAGAGGAGTCTGACCTCGAAAAGGAAATACTTAAAAAAACAAACAAAGAAAACAAAAAGACTAAGATATTCTGATACAAGCAATTCCGTGGCCATCAAGAATAACACTCCCCTTAATAGATCGAGGTAACTTCGCAAGCATGCAAAAAGACGAATCCGTACAACAGTCAATGGCTAAATTGGCAAGCCCATCAGCAACCGAATTAGCCTCACGAAAGCTATGACGAATAGAGAAATGAAGATCATGCTTCATAGAATTGATAGCGTTAACATAATAAGCAATAGACCAAGTAGGACAATAGCCATTATTGAGCCAGTCACAATTTATATATAAATATATATTTCTAACAAATATGATATACATCCTTCTATAATAATAATAATAATAATAATAATAATAATAATAATAATAATAATAATAATAATAATAATAATAGTCTTTTATATAAAAAAACAATTGAAATAAGCATTTCTTTCTAAACAATGTAGGATACATATCTTATATTAGTTAAAACATTAATATTATCAAATGACACGTAAAGAAATTCGTGCCTCAAGTTGCACAATTTCTCTCACTAAAAACACTAATTTTTTTTAACAAATATTATACTTTAAGTCTTGATATCTTATTATCCAAAACTCGATTTGGACAGATAAATATATCCCTCATCGAGTAGAACACATTTGCGCAATTTCCTTCGCCAACAAACAAATGACACGTAAAGAAATTCGTGCTTCAAGTTGCATAGTTTCTTTCACTAAAAACAATATTTTTTCAACAATAGAAGACATGTATCCCACATTGGTTAGAATTTGATGTTGGTTTTAAAAATACTATTATTAAGTACCAATAGAAGAAATGCATCATACATTAGTTGGAAATTGATGTTGATTTTTAAAGTCATTTGATAAAAGACTTTTACCATTATTACCAATAGAAGATGTATATCTCACATTGGTTAGAAAATGATATTGAGTTTAAATTATTTTATATTATTACCAATAAAAGATATGTATAACACATTGCTTAAAAAGAAAATGTTAGATTTTAAAGTCTTTAGACTAAAGACTTTCACTTTTACAATAGATGTATCTCACATGGTTACAAAATATTCTACTATTATTATCAATAGAAGAGATATATCACACATTGGTTAGAAATTGATGTTTGTATTAAAAATATTATTATTAATTACTAATTGAAAAGATGTATCATACATTGGTTAGAAAGTGATGTTGGTTTTCAAAGTTTTTTGATAAAAGACTTCTACCATTATTACCAATAGAAGATGTATATCTCACATTGGTTAAAAAATAATGTTGATTTTTAATAATTTTAGATTATATAAAAGAGTTACTATTAATAGCAATAGAAGATATATATATCACACATTTGTTATAAATTGATGTTGGTTTTAAATTACTATTATTACCAATAAAATAATTAAATCTTACATTGGTTAAAAAGTGATGTTGATTTTAAAAGTTTTTAAATAAAAAGACTTCTACTTTTATCATTTATAAAAGAGAAGAGATATATCCCATTATATAGAAAGAAATGTTGGTTTTAGATAATTTTTTTAGATAAAAAACTTCTACTACTATTACCAAATGATGAGATGTATTACACATTGGTTAGATAGTGATGTAGGTATTAAAAGTCTTTTTTTATAAAAGACTTAATATCAATAGAAAAAAAATGTATTTAACATTATTTAGGAAAAGTGATATTGGTTTAAAATGTTTTTAGATAATGTACATCGCATTGGTTACAAAGAGATCCACATTATTTAGAAACATATATTGGTTATAAAATTTATAGATAAACGAATTTTTATTTTATTATCAATACAAGAGATGTATGACATATTGTTTACAAAGAGATATTGGTTTCCAAACTATTTAGATAAAATACTACTACTATTATTATTTTTATGTTATAACCAATAGAAGAGATGTATCCCACATTGTTTAGAAAGAGATGTTGATTTCAAAAGTTTTTATGTAAAAGACTATTATTATTACTTTAGAAGAATATATCTCATATTTGTTAGAAATTAATGTTGGTTTTAAAAAAAATACTATTATTACCAATAGAAAAAATGTATGCTACATGATTAGAAAGAGATGTTTGTTTTAAAAGTTTTTAGATAAAAGTCTCAAACTTTTATTACCAATAGAAATAGAAAAAAAGTATCTCACATTGTTAGAATATAAAAAAGGTGTATCTTACATTGTTTAGAAAAAGATGTTAGTTTTAAAAGTCTTATAGTAAATATTTTTACACTTATTACCAATAAAAGATATGTATATCACATTGTTTAAAAATAAATGTTGGTTTAAAAAGTTTTTAGATTAAAGATTTTTTGTTACAAATAGAATAGATGCATGTATCTCACACTGGTTACAAAGTATTCTACTACTATTATCAATAGAAAAGATGTATCACACATTGGTTATAAATTAATATTGGTTTTAAAAATACTATTATTACCAATAAAATAGATGTATCATATATTTGGTAGAGGGTAAATGTTTGTTTTTAAAGTCTTTAGATATAAGACTTCTACTATTATTATCAATAGAATATGTATATCTCACAATAGTTAGAAAGTGATGTTGATTTTAATTTTAGATAAAAGACTTTTATTATTATTACTAATAGAAGAGATATTCTTCATTTGTTAAAAAATGTTGTTGGTCTTAAAAGTCTTTAGATAAAAGACTTTTACTTTTATCATCAATATAATAGAAGAGATGTATCCCACATTATTTTGGAAGAGATGTTGATTATACAATTTTTAAAATAAAAAAATTCTACTATTATTACCAAATGAGGATATGTATTATACATTGGTTAGATAGTGATGCTGATTTTAAAAGTTTACAATTATTAGCAATAGAAGAGAAGTATTTCACATTGGTTATAAAAGTGATATTGGTTTAAAAAGTTTTTAGATTATGTATCGCACATTGGTTACAAAGAAATGTAGCTCACATTATTTAGAAATGAGTATTAGTTATAAAAGTTATTAGATAAAGACATCTTTTGTTATTACCAATAGAAAATATGTATCCACATTGTTTAGAAATGAATGTTGGTTAAAAAGTCTTAATTTTATCTACTACTACTATAACTAATAGAAAATATATATATCAAATGGTTAAAATGTGGTGTTGGTTTTAAAATAAGACTTAAACTTTCATTACTAATAAAAATAGGTTTAAATCTCAATTTGGTCACCCTACTTTCGGCCAAAAGTCATTAAGATCACTCTACTTTTTTTTCCCCTCAATTTAATCACTCTACTTTGACATAAATATCAAGTTCATCACCCCGTTCAATTTTTTTTGTTAAAAAAACTTTAAATTTTTTTTGAAAATCCAAAAATACCCTTACTAATATTTTTAATATAATTTTTTATTTTCAATTTTCAAACCCAGCGGCATTTCAGCGACGCGTCCATTCTCTTCTCCGGCGAATCTCCATCACCGATGCCAACTCCAACGTTGTGAGCTTCGCCGCCGACAAACCATCCCCGTGGCACCGTTGTCAACCTTCCACAAAAATAGCACAAAAACATTGGAAATCAATTACTGCTATAAAACATGTTATATTCCGATTATCTGCACCTTTACAAAGCTAAGGTAAGAACCGATTCATCAGAATTTCCTCCGACACAGCTCCGGAGACCGAATTTTCCGGTAATTGACCGCATTTCTTACACCTACTAGACACAACCAAGATCTGACGACACAAAGGACACGACGAATGAGATCTAAGCCAAGTGTCGATGCATCCTACGTGGAAGCCGTGTCCTCACTGCGGCAACACTCGCAACTCGTCTCCCAAGAACCGGCCAGCAAATGGGACACTCGGTGAATTTCCCAGCTTCTTCGGCCAGGTAAGTGAGCTTCGGGAGCGTCTTGAGGATTTTCTTCTTGAGGCCTTTGTTTGCTGGAGGGGAGGGGTCAGGACGCCCCATGACTCTGCCAGAGAGTCGGCGGATCCAGGCACAGTGAGAGACGACGTGGCGGAGGACGCAGATTAGAGTGCGGCAAGGATGACAACGAAGTCGGAGTCAGAGTTGTCTGTGGAAGTCGAGTTAGATACGATAGTTGTCGTCAACGAATTCACGCCGCCGAGGCTCCTTGAACGAAAATTCATGTGAGCAGGGCTAAGGAGAGAGAAAGCGAGTAGAGAGAGAAGAGAACAAAAATGTTTTTATTTTTTTTGCTCTATTTTGGAAGGTTTAGTTTTTATTTTTTAGTTTGAACCCTCAACTTTTAACATTGAGAGTAAAACTCTTCAACTTAATAAGGGCATTTTGGTCTTTTCAATGATTTCCATCCAACATAACGGGTAGAAATGACTCGAGTGACCTTATTGTATGCCGAAACCAAGCAGAGTGATTAAATTGAGGAAAAAAAAGTAGAGTGAGCTTAATGGCTTTTGACCGAAAGTAGAATGATCAAATTGAGATTTAAACAATAAAAATATAAAATAAGTATCTCACGTTGTTTAAAAATGAATTATGATTTTAAAAGTTTTTAACAAAATGACTTCTAATATTATTATCAAGTTAAATGTTAATTATAAAAGTCTTTAGATAAAAAAAATAACTATTATTATTAATACAAAATATGTATTTCACGTTAGCTAGAAATTTATATTAATTTTAAAAGTATTTAGGTAAAAAAATCGTTAAATATTAGTAAAAATAGAAAAACAAAATTATAACTATGGAAGAGATTAACAATCTAATTATAATGTCCAAAAGCTATATTATTATTATTATTAATATATATATATATATATATCTCACCTTGTACCCGTGCGGAGCACGGGCTAAATAACTAGTAATAATAATAGTGGTAGTTTTTTATCTAAAGATTTTTGAAATCGGCATTTCTTTTTAAACAATATGTGATACATCTCTTCTATTGATAATAACATAATTTTTTTTATCTAAATACTTTTATAACCAATATCTCTTTCTAACTAATGTGAGATACATCTATTTGTAGCTAATGTTAGATACATTATCTAAAAATATTTTAAATCAATATCACTTTCCTAACCAATGTGAAATACACCATTTTTATTGGTTATAAGTCTTTTATAAAAAGACTTTTAACAGATACATCACTCTCTAACCAATGTGAAATACATCTCATCATTTGGTAATAATAGTAAAAGTTATTTATCTAAAAAAAATATAAGACCAACATCTCTTTCTATATTATGAGATACATCTCTTCTCTTCTATTGATAATAAAATTATAAATCTTTTTAATTAAAAGCTTTTAAAATCAACATCACTTCTTAATCAATGTAGGATGCATATCTTTTATTGGTAATAATAGTAATTTAAAACCAACATCAATTTATTACAAATGTGAGATATATCTCTTCTGATATATCAAAAAATATGTGAATACACTGGACTTTACAATCTGGATATCTGACTTTCAATCTGTCCGTAATTCTGAGGCCCAAACCTGTCAATAAATCAAGAAACAACCGTGAACTCGGCAAGGGCTTGCCCTGCAAATGCACTCATCTAAGTCCGAGCTTAGTTCATAAACGAGTAGGGACAGATCTCTAGCCACTTAGGCACAACAAGCAAGTAGCCTCCAGCCTGAAGTCAGGGGGCCAAGAGTGTAACGAGCAGGCAGAGAGGTCTTAGCGAGTACGTTCATCCCGCTCAGTTACTTGGTAACGGTCATCTTGAACGTGGGGAGTTAATGTCAGGAAACTCGCCCCCACATTCTGGACGTGGCCCTGAACATGCCCGCCATTCACGCCCATGTCATCAATGTTCAGCTCCCATCCTTGAAGGCTGGCTCTTTATAAATCTTCCTTCTTCAGAAGGAAGAGATACGCTCATTTTAAACTGGCTGAAACTCTGTCAAATTGATATCTCATTTTGTGTGTTAGCTGATTTCCACACCGGAGTGCATTTGCAGGACAAGCCCCTGCCTAGTTCACGGTTATTTCTTGATTTATTGACAGGTTTAAGCCTCATAATTACAGATAGGTTGAAAGCCAAATATCCAGATTATAAAGCCCAGTGTATTTGCATATTTTTGGATACATCATCCTCTATTGCAAATAATAGTAGAAGTCTTTTATCTAATCTAAAATAATTTAGAATCAACATCATTTTCTAACTAATGTGAGTACATCTTCTATTGGTAATAATGGTAGAAGTCTTTATCAAAAGAGTTTGAAAACCAACATCGCTTTCTAACCAATGTATGATACATCTTTTCTATTGGTAACTAATAATAGTATTTTTAAAACTAACAACAATTTCTAACTAATGTTGAATATATCTTCTATTGGTAATAATGATAGAAGTCTTTTATCAAAAGACTTTGAAAACCAACATCACTTTCTAACCAATATATGATACATCTCTTCTATTGGTAATAATAGTAGAATATTTTGTAACCAATGTGAGATACATCTCTTGTAATAAGAGTGAAAGTTTTTAGTTTAAAGACTTTAAAATTCTTTTCTTTTCAAATAATATGATATACATATTTTTTATTGGTAATAAGAGTAAAGTCTTTTATATAAGACTTTAAAAACTAACGTATTTTTCTAAACAATGTAAGTTCTTTTGGTAATACTACTACTATAAATTTTAAATGGGACATACATTTCTTCTTTTGGTAATAGTAGTAGTATAATTTTTAAAATTTTAGGCATTATGATTAAAATGTTGGAATATAAAACCAACATCATTTTCTAACAAATGTGGAATATATATATATATATATATATATATATATATATATATATATATATATATATATATAAGTGTTAAAATAAAAGACTTTTACAATTATTATTAATAGAATAGATGTATCTCACGTTGGTTAAAAAACTTCCATTACTATTACCAATAGAATATATATATATATATATATATATATATATATATATATATATATATATATATATATATATAGTAGAAGTTTTTTTATCTTAAAACTTCTGAAACCAACATCATTTTCTAACGAATGTGAGATACATCTATTCTATTAATAATAATAGTAGATGATGCGCTCGGCCCAAATGCTGGTCGCGAGCTGGGCACATATGCCCTCACGTGATAAGCACATGGAGGATAGGGATCAGGAAAAGGGTCACCTGAGCAGGACAACCAGGGGAGAACATCCTACATATCTACCGAGCAGGAATCCTCCTACCAATCTGATCGATCAGGGAGCAAAGCTGCTCGAATAAGACAGATATTCATTCAAAGCCTAACTGTCAGATAACTCTGAAGCCCGAGATTTAAGCTATGGCCCCGTTAGTTATGCGGTCAACCCGCATTTATGGTCATAAAAGCCTATGATCTGTCCTTAGTAATGACTCAGCCCGGATTTCACTCCCAAAAGGGTTATATATACCTTACAATACATCATTTCGAAGGTACACTCACTTTTACACACCGAAACTCTGTCACTTTGCTTTCTACAAGCTAAAGACTTACTCTCACACCTGAGGGGTTTCGCGAGGCCCTGCCTTGCATTCCTACTAAGGTTTTCTTCTTTTGACAGGGTTTTCACAAGATCATACCTTTACATAAGCCCAAATATCCTACAAACCGCAAGGAACGGCCCAAGACCAAATTGTGTAGCATCAGTTTGGTTCCATTGCCAGGAAACGAAAATCTTCAATTCATTTCATCGAAAATTTTATTAGCATGGCTAAGAATGGTAAGGGGCATGTTGGAGCAAGTGGAAATGTTGGTGGGGATGTGTTTGTGCACCAAGGAGATTGGCCACCAATCAATAATCGACCCTAGGGGGTCCCCAACCTGATCAGCTTCCAAGGAATGAGCTTCCCCCAATAGGTGGAGTAATGACCAGATCATAGGCAGAAGCTCAACATGCACCATTAGACAAGGCTGGCTCCATCCCAGTGAATGATCCACCTCAACCCGACTCGAGAAATCAGTTGCAACAACAAAGGGCCAATTCGATTGAGCCACGTGATCAACTAAATCAACTTCGAGAGGCTGCTCGACTTAATCCAGTGGCAGAACCTGTCCCACTGAATGAGCAAGTACAAGCTCAGGCTCAGTACTTGAACAGGATGCTCATACTGAACCAACAGTTGCGGCCGTATTGAGTCAGCCACCAGTTCCCATAGAGGAACAGCTAATCTCAGTCGTGCTCGCAGTGAGTGCTCCACAAATGGTTGAAAGGGTGCCTAGTGTTAGTGGCCATGCCCCACACAGAGCCCCCTTGGTCATCGATCAAGCACCAGCTCGAAACCAAGCAGAAATTGGTGGTAGCCACAATCAAGGAACTCGTGTGTCGAAATCCACGAAGAGAGGCGTGGACGAGATAGACGCCGTGCCAGAGATACTAGCATGGTCGCTAAGTCACAGCCCGCCAGCAGGCGGAGTCGAAGATATGAGCATGAACGCTCCTATCACTCTCGTTCTCATTACTCTCATCTGTCTCATCGGACTTCACCTCACCGTGAACATGACAGACGAGCAGATCACCATGAGGCCCTTAGACCACCAAGGGCCCCCCAACAGATTATAGCTCAACCCATTGAGGCACCTCTGGCTGCTATAGCTCAGCCTGTGGTGATATCCGTGGCACCACTACCGGCACAACCTCAGGCGATGGCTGAAGTCTTAGCAATAATATAGGCAATAATGGATGGATGGGAGGCTGGTCGCCGACCTGACGGGACGGTCTGGTCAATAGACGTTAGTCCTTTTGTGGACTGGATTAAGAACACACCTCCAGCTCAGGGGGCTGTTTTTCCCAATTTTGACAAATACTCGGGAAAAACCCAGGCAGGAGATTGGCTACACTCATTTGAGGCACAAGTTGACCTAGTAACTAGCAATGAGGCTTTATAAATGAAAGCATTTACAGGGGCTATTCAGGGTAAAGCCCAAAGCTGGTTGGGAAGAAATGGAAGGATTTGAGGGAAAAGTTTTTAGCCGAGTTTGATTCTGCCGGAGCCTTTCCAAAAAGTCGTTTTGACCTCTGCAAGGTGGTCCAGGGAATTGATGAATCTTTTCACAGCTATGTGGAACGATTAACAAAGATACTCGAGCAGGTCACGGGCATGACCGAGGGGGAGGTCACACTTTGTTTTTTTGAATAACATGCGAAGTGGGGGCTTAAAACAGGAGTTGGTAATGCATCCACCAGCAACTTAGGGTGAGATGCTTGCACGGGTCCAATTATTCAGCTCGACAAAGGTCGACCGGAAAGGGAAGGGAAAAGATAAAGTAGAGAGTAGCTCGGCAGCAACTACAACCCCTAGCTCAGGGAACAATAATTTTCGGAGGGATCGAAACATGACTTTTGATTCGACTCAACGATTTAGAAAGTAGCATTTTACTCCCCTGAACACTTCAAGGGAGGAAATTATGATGCAGATCCAAAATGATCTTCCTGCTCCCTACCCCATGAATCCAGACACAGCCCAATATCAGGATAACACAAAATTTTGTGCTTATCACAACGATGTGGGACATGTCA
This sequence comes from Codonopsis lanceolata, assembly GCA_013146195.2. Classification (NCBI taxonomy): domain Eukaryota; kingdom Viridiplantae; phylum Streptophyta; class Magnoliopsida; order Asterales; family Campanulaceae; genus Codonopsis; species Codonopsis lanceolata. Next base: position 129,188,841 of record CM028377.1, read on the forward strand.
CAAAAGAATGTTTCAACCTCAAAAAGGAAATCCAACGCTTGATCAATCAAGGACGTCTTGATAGATTCAAGCAAGGAAATAACAATTGGAATAATCGTCGTGACCCTCCTGCTTGGGGAGGAAACGGGGGAAACAGGGGTAATGCCCCTCAAATACATGGAGTTGTCAACGTAATTATCGAGGAAGAACCCAGCTCAACTAAACTGAGAAAGCACATCTACTCGCTTTCAAAGGTGATGAGTATGCCACCAGTGACTCGGTTTGGCGAGCAGACTATTCACTTCACTCGCAGTGAATTAGCAAGTATAGCTTTAGCTTCCGAGCAGCCTTTGGTTATATCAGCTTTGATTAACAATTGGTAGGTGCATCGAGTGCTAGTTGACACAGGAGCATGTCGCGACGTGCTTTACTACAATTGTTTCAAGGAAATCGGTCTCACCGATGCTCGCTTGAAACCTTACTTGGGAAGTCTGGAAGGATTCACGAACCACAAGGTCGGCGTCAAAGGCACAGTCGACCTAGAAGTCTATATAGGTGATGGGGAACACACGAGGCTGGAGGTCATTACATTCCTCGTCATTGATCTAAAATCACCATACAATGCCATCATGGGCATTCCTTCCATGGCTCGCTTCCAAATGGTCGCCTCAGTACCCCACAAGCGAGCAAAGTTTTATACTTACAGTGGCATTGGGATTCTTCACAGCTAACCCCGAGTAATGTGGGAGTATGTTCGGGATACACAGAAAAAGAAACAAAAAATTGACTGCTCTACTCCCAGCGAAGAAATCACTATTTCAGAGAAGGCCCCTGTCAGTATAACAGTAATTACATAGGGGGAGTGCTCGCAACCACAAGCTATGGAGATTGATACGCCTAGTGGTGAGAAAAAAAAAACGGCTGAGAAGATGCCAAGGCCTGCTCCTCGAAAGCCAGTTGGTGATGAGAAAATTGAAATGGACACGCTACAGGTTCGTGAGGAGCCAGAATTTCGAGCTGAAGATGAGATTGAAGAAATCGTCATCAATATTGTTCATCCAGAGCAGAAGATTAGAATTGGGACAGCACTGTCCCCAGAGGAGCGGACACGATTGATCGAGTAGTTAAAAAAGAGTCTCGATGTATTCGCTTGGACTGTGGAAGATATGAGGGGAGTAAGCGAGGAAGTGGCCCTTCATCGTCTAAGTGTGGATCCTACCTACAGACCAATTCAGCAGCGTCCTTGGCAATTCTCATCGAAGAAAAATGAGGCAATTAAAGAAGAAATGGAGAAGCTGTTAAAAGCCGACATTAGGGGTGTGCATGGGCTCTAAACACACGGGCTTTGGCATATCCCAGTATGCGCCCATCTAGCCATGGGCTTCAGTTTTCAATGCCCAGTATAGTGGGCTTCATGCGGGCATAAAATTGATGGGCTTTCATGGGCATTACATGGGCACGGGCTTTGATGGGCTTATGGATTGAAATTATATGTTTCGATATTTTTATACCTATCAAACCTTGTGCCGTCTTCCCTTGGAGGTTTGGAGAAAAGGAAAGAACTAAAGAATTGATGAACAATAACATTGTACACCGAAGTACTCAGACAAAATTGATTAGTGAACTAGTGAATGCTAGTGCAACTTTGTCTACTATATATATATATATTAAAGTAGTAGGGTCTTAAACTTTTTAACTAATGAACTAATGAAGTACTGTGAAGTGAACTAAAGTTTTTAATTTTTTATTTCTTTAAGTAAATAGTTAAGTTAAGTAAAGTAGACACAAGTAGTAGTATTATATTTATATATTATATATAATTATTAAAAAAATAAGTATTGTAAATAGATGGGCCGGGCCGGGCACAACGGGCATTAAAAAAATAAGAGCCCAATCTTGCCCGAACCCATGGGCATTCCTCACTTTAAAGCCCAGAACTGATGGACACTTTATAGGCATGGGCATTATGGGCATGGGCATTGCGGGCAGTGCGGGCCTTATGGGCTGATGGGCGAGTTTGCTCACCCCTAGCCGACATCATCGAAGAAATTCATTACCCATCTTGTCTTGCCAATGTGGTAATAGTGAAGAAGAGCAATGACAAATGGAGGATGTGCGTTGATTTCACATATCTCAATAAAGCCTGCCCCAAAGATAGCTACCCTCTTCCTTGCATTGACAGGCTGGTCGATGCTATCGCTGGTTTTGAGATGCTCAGTTTCTTGGATGTGCGCGTACTCGGGATACCAACAAGTGAAAATGTGCAAGCACGACAAGGCTATGACCACATTTCGAGTAGCTGGTGGTCTTTACTGCTATAAGATGATGCCCTTCGGGCTGAAGAACGCTGGGGCTACTTATCAGCGTATGGTGAACAAAGTTTTTGGCCGACAAATTGGCCGGAACATGGAGGCATACATTGATGACATGGTCATCAAAACGAAGGGGATAGACCATAGCAAGGACTTGGAGGAAACTTTCGCTAATCTACGAAAGCATAACATGAAGTTAAATCCAAGCAAATGCATGTTTGGAGTCCGAGCTGGTAAATTCTTAGGCTTCATGATTAACCAAAGGAGGATTGAAGCCAACCCAGAAAAGATTCAGGCTCTGCTCGACATGAAGCAACCCAGGTGCATCAAGGACATACAACGCTTGAATGGAACCATCATTGCTCTTGGTCACTTCATCTCCCGCTCAGCTGAGCGATGTTTACCTTTCTTCGAAGTTCTCCGTGGCAACAAAAGTTTTCAGTGGAACGAAGAATGCGCTGAAGCCTTCAAGCAACTTAAGAAATACCTTGGCAAACCACCTCTGATGAGCAGCCCTAGAACGAGCGAAAATCTGTACTTGTATTTGGCCGCCACAGACCAGGCTGTGGCCACTGTTTTGGTTAGGGAAGAATAAAATATTCAAAAACATGTGTATTATGTGTCCAAGGCTCTCACTCCGGTAGAGAGTCGATATTTTAATATAGAAAAGTTAGCTTATTCTCTTATCATTGCTGCTCGGAAACTACGAGCCTACTTTTCTGCATATGTGATAATTGTATACATTGACTCACCATTACGGAAAATATTGCACAAACCCAATTTTTCGGGAAGGATGCTTGGCTGGTCCATCGAGCTCACATAATTTCACATAGATTATCAGCCGAGATGGGCTATTGAAGCACAGGCATTAGCAGACTTCTTGGTAGAAACAAGTTTCTCCAACTACGAGGAAGAGCTCATCCCAACCCCAAGCTTACCTACCGAACAAGAAAAAGCAATCAAGATCAAGCGAGCACACTATTGGGAATTATTTGTGGATGGTGCCGCGAGCAAAGCAGGAAGTGGAGCAGACATCTTACTAGTTACACCTGACAAGGAAGATGAGTTCGAGATGGCTCTTCGATTTAAGTTTGCAACCTCTAATAATTAGGCTGAGTATGAAGCCATGATCGTCGGACTTGAGCTCGCATTGGACATGGGCATTGATTCCGTTACAGTGTACTCGGATTCACAGTTAGTAGTGAACCAAGTACAAAGGGAGGATGCAGTTCATAATCCTACCTTGGTCAAATATTGTGAATTAGACAAAGGAATCTTGAAGAATTTCAAGTTCTGGGAAATCATTAGAATTGATCGATCAGACAATATGAGAGTAGACTACTTCTCCAAGATAGCAGAGGACGAACTCTCGGTGTTAAGGCCGTCAGTTATGATTGATCACCTGGAAGAACCTTCTATTAACAAGGAACTGATAATGGACATCGAACCGATGAGCAGATGTTGAATCGATGTGTACAAGGATTTTATCGAGCAGGGCATCCTGCTAGAAGATAAAAACCGAGCAAGAGTCGTTCGAAACCAGGTTTGTCGATACTCGGTGGTCGAAAGAGTGTTGTACAAGCGTCAAAGGTAAGGCCGATGCTTCGCTGTATTCGACCAGAAATGACCCAAGAGCTTTTATATGAGGTTCACCAGGGAGAATGTGGGGTCATCCAGGTGCTCGAACTTTGGCACAGAAGATTTTGTTCACAGGATACTATTGGATCACACTACGGAGAGATGCATCCTTATAAGTACAAAAATGCGACAAGTGTAAGAGATTTGCAGATATACCCAGATTGTCGTCAATCGAACAAACACAATAGTTGCAGCATGGCCATTCGACATGTGGGGGATCGACCTGATCAGACCTTTTCCTCTGGCACGATCTCAGTTCAAGTATGCAGTAGTGGCAATCGATTACTTCATCAAATTGATTGAAGCAAAACCATTAGCTACCATCACTGAGAATAACATCATTAATTTTGTGCATGACCACATTTGGTGTCGTTTTGGGTTACCCAGAGCTATTGTTTCCGATTATGGCACACAGTTCTCTGATAAATTTACGGCAGAATGTAACAGGACGTATGTTAAGCATTGGCAATCTTCAGTTGCATATCTACAAGGAAATGGACAAGCGGAAGCCACGAACAAACAAATCCTGCACGCTTTAAAATGAAATTTGGACGATCAAGCAGGGAATTTTGGTGAATGAGTTGCCAGCCGTTTTATGGTCGATCAGGACAATAGTAAGGGCTCAACAGGCGAAACACCTTTTGTTCTCACATATGGATCTGAGGCTATAATCCCGATAGAAACAGCTTTTCCCAGTTACAGAGTGGCTCACTATAACGAGTAGGACAATCAGATTACCCGGGCAATCGACCTTAACCTGCTCGAAGAGCGCAGACTCGAAGCTCGCATCACAATGGTTAATTACAAGGAGAAAGCTAAGGCTCATCACGATAGGAAAGTTCGGGGAAGAGCATTTCAAATTGGGGATTGAGTCCTTAGGAAAATCGAAGTTACAAGACAGCGACCAGAGCAAGGAAAATTGTCACCTAACTGGGAAGGCCCATTTAAAGTTACAGGAATCATTAGGGAGGGCACTTACACCTTACAAAACCAATGGGGCAAAAAATTGAAGCATCCCTGACACGCTGATCATCTGAAAAAATATTACCAATAATTTTGTATTAATTTCGCAGCTACTTCTTTTTTCTGTTTTTACGTCGAAGGATTTTTTAATAAAAAGTCTCTTGAAAGTTGTTGATCAAATTTGTTATTTAAAGGGAAAATATTATCGAACAAGTATAAACATAACTTTGCCCGATAAATCGAGAAGGTGGGGCCCTGCCCGGTTTGTATTTTACGTTTGAATGCCTCGACGTGAGAAGGGGGACAACCCACTAACCGATATTGTTTGACGGCTTTGTTCGCTATGGTAAGTCTCGTTCAAATAAATATCCAGCCTGAATAATAAGTTAATGGTTTAATAAACCAAGGGCCCTGCCCAGTTAACGTGGCCAAGCAATTCTGCCCAATAAATCGAGCAGCGGGCAATTATTTGGATGCTTGCCAAATTAGCAGAAGGGGCCCTGCCCGATAGCATTTTTTATTTTTACAAAGGCATTATATCATAAAAACAAGCATTCACACACAGCTGTAAACAAAAAGTTTTCATTTCATTATCATTAAAAAATACATTCGAGGAAAACTACTACAAAACCTATTACAAGCTATTTAATTCCCTCCTTGTTCGGTAGTTTTTCCCGGCATTTCAAGCTCGGCAAAGATTCTATCCATTTCGGATTGTAAGTTGGGAGGAAGAGGAGGAGGAGGAGGCAGCTGAATCGTGCCTTGTCCAGGAGGAGGCATGTTTGTTTCCAGGCCGGTAGAGGGAGCAATCTAATCGTCTTCAACATCTATGATAACCGGACCGACGGGCTGGGGAGCGGGATCATCGTCTTCATCCTCATTGGCCTCACGCTAAAAAATAGTGTTCATCTTGTCTACCACGTTATTGGCCAACGGAGTTGGAGGAGTCCATTTCAGCTCGTCGGCTTCCCGGTCATTGTTTGTTATGATCCCCAACTCATCTTCATTATAGGGGACCAAAGCATGACCCTTCCGAGCCTCAGTACACCAAGGTGAAGCCGCTCCCCACTGCGCCATCATTTCAGGCGTTATGCCTGGAAGCCCGCTGCTCGCCAGCATGCGAAGAATGTGGTTACACCCTTTGAGAATAATATGGGACCAACTTCGCATCTACGAGCTGCTCGAGCTCAATTGACTACTTAAAGTGTTCCACAGTCGCAGTCTTGGTAGCAGCGACTTCCCTCGCAAGCCTTGCCTGCCAGGCTCTCTCTTTCTGCTCGGCCGCAACCTGAGCATCCTCAGCTTTCTTCCTCTCCTCACTCAAGGTCTTCTGAGCGGCCACCTCCCCATTCTGGGCAAACTCCAACTGGGCCTTAAGGCGAATAATCTCTTCATCAAGCTTGGTTAGCTCGACAACCTTCGCAAGGACCTCGTTGTCCTTGGCCAGCAAATCCTCCTTGTATGAGCGGGCAGCCGCATCAGACTTCCTCTACGCTCAAATAAGGCCCTAGCCTTATCTTTATATTCATCTGCACGCTTGTACAGAAGAGTAACCTTGGAGGTGAACTGAAAAACACCAAACACAAATGAGCAAGAATTACACAAATCAATATCCATTATATTCATGAAGCAATAAGCATAACTTACCTCGCTAACCAGCAAGCCAATTTCATTGAGAAAAATGATGTTCGGAGTATCGGTATCCCCACGCAGAACGTCGGGTTGGACAACCCTTTTCAGAATCCCCTGCTCGCACACATCACTCATCGTCCTCCGATCATGAAGAATGATTCCTTTAAGAGGAGGAACGACAGCAACCTCGTTGACCAATTTCCTTACCCCTTCTTAGGATACGAGCATCACAAAGTTGGCTCTCAACCAATTGGGCATACAACTCCGTAGTGGCTCTTCGCTGAGAGGAGGGGGAGGTGGCAGCCCCGTGACCGAGGGAGTCGGAATGATAGGGGAGGGCAAGGGACCAGACGCCCCTTGAATTGTTTCTTGTGGTGCATCTTCCCCTGTCTGGGATCGAGTGCGTCGACCTCCAGCTTGGGCGTCGGTCACAACTAGTCTTTTCTGATTGGTGCCGTTACGGGGGGAGATATCGGCTCGGTGGATGAGCCGAGGATCCCGGGATGATTTCCTGCTCCTTTCATCAAAAGGAGTCTTGGGCAAGGAAACAGACGAAGACTACTCGCGGCCTATCAGCTCAACATGGCGAGCAACAGATCTCCCCTTGAAATCAGTCTTTCGCTACCTCAGTATATCCTTCACCACTGTCTGAAAAAAAGAAAACATATAAAAAAACATCAAGACATATTTTTTCCAATGTTCAAAATAACAAGACCATATACTAGCATCATCAAAATCGAGACGGGGGGTACAATCTCCCGCCAAACCACACAACTCGCATTCACTGGGGAACTTGTTGTCATGACAAATCCCCCAAAAGTGATGGGCAGGGTCGGGTGCAACGACAATCAAGGGCTCCACACCCTCCACGGGAGCATGATACATCCCGGCCAGACGCAAGATCCTCGAATCCTGCACGATTGATTTCCAATCAATCAACCATTCTTGACCTTGCTCGGTCACCCCCAGCGTATCTCTCAACATCGCCATACACCTATCCTCTCTGGTGAAGGTGGCATGTCGGTCATAGGTTGGAGAGGTTTCATTTCATAAGGGATCGGGGCAAATGGCCACCCAACCTGGGGTTCCACAACGATGATTCTCTTATCCCACTTGTCGACCTTGTGGGGAAACTCGGTGAACAACTTCAAAGCCCCAGCCTTCGAACGACTAGTAATCCTGTCCGATCTTTTATCCTTGGTGAATTGGAAAAGTATACGGAGTATGGTCATTTCTGGTTCGAAGCCGACCAGGCGGCAGGTCGCACTGAAGGCAATCAAAATTAACATGGTGGTGAGTTGGAGATCACACGGAACGGCGTTAGTCTCCCTCAGGAACTCGGCAATAAAATGGTCTAACGAGAAACGCATCCCTAGGTGAAAGAAGTCATAGAAGAAGACTATTCTCTTCGTCTTTCTTCTCATTTGAGCAGGAGTCATCTCGGACTCATAAGGAACTCCTCGATAATCTTCCCCAGAGATCCCAATCGAGTTGAACCAATTCCCAACCTCTACAACTGAGTCGATTGACTCCTAGTGAGCGAGCGAGCTTAGGTTATAATAATCTTCGGTCCGATGTCTCCGTCCTGCTCGAGGTCGCCCAACCATTTCTTCATCGTAAGGGATCCCACTCGAGCTCGCCTCATCCACCTCATCCTGATCGGTGGTTACGTTATTCACAACCCTCTCAATAGGAACTCGGCTGCTCACTTCATGGGTATTCCTTCCCTAAGGAGCATGTACTTCAGATCCAATCCGCTCAGAATCTATTGGTGCATGGTTCTCTTGAGCGCCATGATCGTAGTCGTATGCTTCTTGCTCGTGGTCAGAGTTATCGTCAAACAGTCAAAGGAGAGAAGACATCCTACAAATGGTCGAGGAATATCTTGATTAAAGCCCCACAAAACTTATGATTCCTTGAAGATTTTTGATCGATCTCCCTTTAAACTACCCAGATCTAGAGCCAAAGCCCTAAGAATCTACCTACAAAAGAATAAACGTGAAGAGCATATGAAAAGGCATAGAAATTTGAAATGAATTCAATACAGGTGTAGGAAAAGAAAACAAGAACCAAAAGATTGTGCGTTGAATGAGGATTAATTTGCCAGAGGGGGAAACTTGAACTTGATCCAAATTTGTAAAAAGAGAAGAAATTCTTACTTGTCGGAAGATTCACCGCTGGAGAAATCAAGGGAACCAGAGAGTAATATAGAAGGCTTGAGGGTAAAAAGACAGTAAAAAGCACTAAGGGTTTACTTTTTATAGGCAAAATTTGGGGAAAAGGCGTCCAAATCACACGCCCAAGACCTTCCCAAATTCAAACCGTGGCGGCTGCGATACACCCGTTCAAGCCCGTCATTAATGCACGCCTCGAAAACATGCAACCCATCATGACTGCACCTAGCCGTCGTCATCCTAGAAGAACCGTCTAGCTTCCTCCAGTCGACATTTCGAATACATCAACCGTCACCAACAAAGCAACTCCCTTCACTTCTGTCAATGAAAATACACAAGTGTTCTGCTCCCTCAATCAAGCCAAAAAAAATTTAAAAACATGCTTCTTGTACTGAGCATAAATACTCATTGAACAAGGAGCAGGGGCCACTAATGAGCTCGACCCAAATCTTGGTCACGAGCTGGGCACATGTGCCCTCACGTGATAAGCACATGGAGGATAGGTACCAGGAAAAGGGTCTGTTGATTCCTAATTTTAGATTTGGTTGAGTCATTCCCGGATTCTATTGCACAGTGGCTAAAAGGTCTGTGTACCGATTAGTGTGGCAACTGTCTTAGAATCAATGTTTTGTTTAGAACTGTTTAAGTGTTAGTATTAGGCGCGGTTTTGATAGCCTCTTCAGCAGCCTCGAAGGACCAGCAGACTTTGAAGTCTACTCAAAGCCGGAAAATCAAAATTGCCAATCACGAAATGTTCGACACGTGTACACTCAACAAAATATTTTCGAAAATATCTAGTCATTATGTCCTCATCAGATTTCACTTTCAAGAAGTCAACTCTGCATGCTGACAACTGTCCAGACTGTCTCTGAATTCTGAAGACTGAAGACATTACCTGTTTTGGCTAAGAAGACTTTCCAAGCTGCAGAGCCTGCAATCTGAAACCTTACTCAAATTGGGAATGTCCTCTCTGCACACTGCATCTCGATGGCGTGGCGCTACATCTTCAAAGCAAAGCCGAATTGCATTCAATGCAAATGAACGTTGGACACAGCTCACCCTGTCTCAGTCCAACGGTCCAAAGATCTCTTCCTGGTATTTATTCAAGTTTTGAAGACCTGAAGAAATAACTCTTGCGCATTAAACTCTCAAGCTTCATCTTCAACACTCAAGCATTCAAGAGATCAAAGGACAAAGACTAACACTTCACCAAACTTTCTGAAGCTGCAGATCTACCATCTTAAATTCGTTTCAGCTTCACTTAGTTTGTCTTTAAAACTGTTCTTTAATTCTGCACGTGAAGAGAACAATTAATCATTGATTGTCTCTCTCCCCTTTATACACTTGGTTAAAAACTCATTTTGTACACGATCCATTAGTGATCTTACTCATAAACCTAGTGGATAAACAAGTGCACTTTTAAAATCCAAAGCTAACCACTTTGGTAGTGGATGTAGTACTATTCACAGTACGAACCACTTCAAACTTCTGTGTACTGTTTGAACTGTTCTTACATTTCTCATTAACTGCTTGTGCTTATCTTCTCCATAATCTGTACAACCTTCACAGCACTCTTGACAGTTCAGATCTTGCTTAGTTTCCGCTGCCTTAACACTTCCATTCTAACCTTCCAAGAAATCATTAAGAAGTGTTTACGAAAAAGTTTTTATAAAACATAACTAGGCTATTCAACCCCCCCCCTTCTAGCCTAGATTGAGCCTATTTCGGGACCAACAATTGGTATCAGAGCTTAATTCTTTGAAAAATTATTTTTCCAAGCTTAACCTCTTGAGAATAGATCATATGGCTCACTATATGCTGCCTACTTCAAATACCAGCCACGTCCCAATATTGGACGAAGGTCACTTCGAAGTATGGAAAGATAAAGTTATGAGATATATGAACTCTATTGATAATCGGTTGTGGCAATGTGTTCTAACAGGTCCTTACATTCCAATGAAACCCAACCTACTTGCCGAAGTAGCCAGTGGTCCTCCCGAGATACCTAAATCCATGAACGAATGGACAGACGAAGAAAGGAGGCTCGTTGAACTCGACAGCAAGGCTATTCATATTATATCCAAATTGCCGACACAAGCACATATCAACAGATCATCGATGCAAACCGCCAAGGAAATGTGGGAAGCTTTGGTGGAATATCTTGAAGGAGATCTACCCACCGAGACAACAGAAGTACAACTATATTCAACAATTCGATTCATTCGTAAAAGATCCTAAGGAGACTCTACCAAGCAAGCCTACGATGCATTTTGTGAGGTAGTAAATAGTTGTTACTCTTTAGGAAAGGAATATAGTGTTAAAGAAGTAAATATGAGATTTTTAGCTTCTTTAGGAAGTTTGTGGCATGTAAAAACCATCGCAATAAAAGAGTCCAAAGACTTGAACTCCATGCACCTCGTAAGTTTGTATGCGAAGTTTAACGCCTCGCCTATGAGAAAGAATTACTTCAAGCTCAAGAACAGACAAACATTTTAAACTTCCTTCTTTTTCGCTATCTCTCTCAGAAATCAAGAAAGTCCATAAACCATCTTCTTCACTTCTTCTTCAAATGAGAATGAAATTCTCTCTGACGAGCAATTTGCCATGTTTGTTAAGAAGTTTCAAAAATTCTCAAAATTTAACACAAAGAAAGAAGCAAACCAGCAGACTTTTAGAAAGACTGCTGAAAACTCACACAACAATGAGTTAGTTTGCTACAATTGCAGGAAACCTGGTCACTTTGCTTCTAAATGTCCTAAGCCAAAATATGAAGCCTACAAAAGAAGACCATCAAAATCATTTTCTAAACATAGAGGTCTTCTGGCTGAGGACTTAGAAGAAAACCATGTATCCACTTGGTTTGAAACTGATTCTGACGAGGATGATAGTGATGACTCACCTGAGCAGGCACACATTTGCCTGGTTGCTCTAGAGTCACCTCCCACCTATGACTCGGATAGTGAAGTTAAATACTCTCCTTTTCAAGCTAACATAGAACAATCTCCTGAAGAGCCCTCAAAAGAAGAAATCCTCAAGGATGCTCAAGATATGCTAGAGGAATTCAATGAATTTAGAAAGGCTTACGTTAAGTTAGCTAAAAGTCATGAGAAGCTGGGAACTGAGAAATCCATGCTGGAAGCCGAGTTAAAACCTCTCCATGGAGTCCAGCAGGAAAGTATCAAGTTAAAAGAAGAGAACAAGTTTCTCAATGAAAAGGTTGCTTGCCTTATTGATCATGCCAAAGAGTTATCTGCTGAGAAAGAAGAGTTGCAAAAAACCATTAACTCATGGAATAACTCAACGGCAGTCTTTGATCAAATTCTTGGAGATCGAAGCCCTCAACGAGATAAATGCGGCTAGGATTCTCTAATAACATTTCTGGTGCAACCTCTGAACAAGAAAATGAACATCTTACAGTGAATAGTAATATTCCTGCACAACATCAGAAACCTAACAAGGGTAAAGAAGGAATTGGCTACACTGCTACTCCTTATAAATACCCTAAGGTTCAAATTATCAAAAACAGTGAAGCTTTGAAAGAAAAACAATCATCTGCTGGAGATAAATCTGCTAAAGGTGGTGCAGACTTTCAACCCTCCACCAAAGACTTTTGTAAAGCAAAGGCTGTGGCCTACGAAAAGTGCGCGCTCAAACCTATCGATTCATCAACAGACTACGATGGTGATCTTTGCTACACGTAATGTTGATACCAAGCTTAAAGGCAAAATGCATGAGGTATCAAAGTCTACTACCAGCAAACATTCTTCTACTAAAGCAAAGACTGCTGTATACAGACTTAAGAAGCCTCATACAGATGCTCCTAAGCCTGTTGTTAACAAATCTGCTAAATCAAAAGCTGCTGTTATGAAAAATGTTCAAAAACATTCCAACACCCAGCTTGATCAAACAAGTTTCTGTAATTTCCATCACTGTACATTTTGCAAATGTTTTGGCCACTTAGTCCATGAATGTCTGCTGAAATCCATCATGAAGCCTACTGGATCCCCTATTCCAAAAATCAGGCAAGTATGGGTTCCAAAAATACGCTAACCATCTGGACCCATAAGAAAAATAAAAGGGGACCATGATTTTCTTACCTTTATATCTCAGGTGTGCTTCATGGCTAACTCAAATTCAGAAAAGAAAGATGTATGGTATCTAGACAGCGGCTGTTCAAGACACATGACCGGAGAATCCTACCTTCTCTCTAACATTTCTGAAGCGGAAGGCCCTCCAGTCATCTTCGGAGACAATGCTAAAGGAAGAACAATTGGCTATGGATCCATCATTCGAGGAAATCTCTCCATTGGAAAAGTCTCTCTAGTAGAAGGCTTGAAACATAATCTCCTGAGTATTTCTCAATTCTGTGACAAAGGGCTTATCTGTCAATTCTCTTCAAACAGATGTGATATCAAGGATCCAGTCACCTGCTCAACCTTGGTTACTGGACATAGACAAGGGAATGTCTATGTGATAGATTTGAATGCCTACGGTAAGGCTGCTAATCTATGTCTTGTGGCAAACTCTGCTCAAGACAAAAGCTGGCTGTGGCATAAAAGACTCAGTCATTTGAACTTCAAGTATCTGGCTAAGCTATCCAAAGAAGGTCTGGTTAAAGGATTGCCAAAGGTCTCTGCTGATCATGATCGTGCGTGCAAAGCGTGTCAACTGGGAAAGCTCTCAAAAACATCCTTTAAAAGCAAACCAGGACTCTCAACGACAAGACCTCTTCAACTGCTACACATGGATCTCTTCGGACCAGTCACTACTATTAGCTATGGTGGCTACAGATACACGCTTGTAGTAGTTGACGATTATACCAGATACACTTGGACATAAATGATGTCTTCTAAAGATCACACATACGAGCTTCTTACAGCCTTATTCAGAAGACTGCAAACGCAAAAACTCGATGAGATCAGTGACGTTCGATCAGACAACGGTACTGAGTTCACCAACAATGGAATAGCAAAGTACTGTGATGATCACGGCATAGGTCACAACTTCTCTGCTGTAAGGACTCCTCAACAGAATGGTGTTGCAGAAAGGAAAAACAGAACACTTATCGAAGCTGCTAAAACTATGCTTGCTGAAGCAAAGTTGCCCAAACACTTCTGGGCAGAAGCCGTCAACACAACCGCTTCACTCGTAATGCATCGTTGATCAACAAATTTCACGGTAAAACACCCTATGAACTTTGGAGAGGTAAAACCCCAAACATTGGATTTTTTAAAATCTTCGGCTGCAAATGTTTTGTAGTCTACAATGGTAATGACTACAGAGGCAAATTTGATCATAAAGCCGATGAAGGTGTATTTTTGGGTTATGCTTTACACTCCAAAGCTTACAGGGTTTTCAACAAACGATCATTAAAAATAGTTGAATCTGTTCATGTCTCATTTGATGAATTTGATTTATTAGAGCCACACGTGGCTCCAAATGTTGCTGATGACTTTGTTAATGTTGAGACAGGTACCTCCCAACCATCAACCTCTCATATACCTAATCCATCACCAGCAACTCAATCAAATATTCCTGATCATCATTTATTATCAAACGGGTCATTAGAAGACTTCAACCCTGCTCAAGAAGACTCAATTTCAGAACCCTCTGTTTCTGAACCTGAAAATCCTATTCCTCAACTCACCTATGAACCAGCTTCTGAACACAACACTCATCAAGACACAGCTGATCTTCCTTCTAGCCCTCCTTCTGAACCTTGTCATGAAGAAACAACAGCAACTCATCACATTCCTGCTGTCACAAGAACCTGTAAAGACCATCCAATTTCTCAAATCATTGGTGACATTCATGTTGGAGTACGAACCAGAAGATCCTCCAAGAATGAATGTATGTTCTCGTCCGCATTCGCTTAAGAAGAAGAGCCAAAGAAGATCGAAGAAGCTCTTCAAGATCCAAGTTGGCTGGAAGCCATGCAAGAAGAACTTCAGCAATTTGAACGATGCCAAGTATGGAAGCTAGTCCCAAAGCCTGCTGATCATACAGTCATTGGCACAAAATGGGTGTTCACTTGTTGCTCAAGGATATCGCCAAGAAGAAGGTATTGACTATGATGAAACGTTTGCTCCAGTAGCAAGATTGGAAGCTATCAGAATCTTCTTAGCCTATGCTACATACAAGGACTTTGTCTTTGTATCAAATGGATGTCAAGAGCGCATTTCTAAATGGTGATCTTCAAGAAACGGTCTATGTTGCTCAACCTCCAGGCTTTGTAGAGAAAGGGAAAGAAACTCATGTTTACAAGCTTAAGAAGGCTCTCTATGGCCTTAAACAAGCTCCTCGGGCCTGGTATGAAACTCTATCCAAATTCTTGGTAGAACAAGGATTTGTGCGAGGCAAGATCGACACCACTCTCTTCATTCTCAAGCACATAGGACACTCTCTGCTGGTACAAATTTACGTTGATGATATTATCTTTGGATCCACCAATGAGAAGCTATGTAAGCGATTTGAAACGCTTATGACTGGCAAGTTTCAAATGAGTATGATGGGAGAACTCACATTCTTCTTGGGTCTTCAAATTCAACAATCCAACAAAGGAATATTCATCAGCCAATCCAAGTATGCTAAAGATCTTGTCAAAAAGTTTGGATTGGAAACAGCAAACACCTTTGATACACCAATGGCTGCTAAATGCAAACTTACAAAAGACTTACAAGGAAAGAAAGTTGATATCACCCACTATAGGGGGATAATCGGATCTCTGCTCTACCTCACCGCCAGCAGACCTGACATAGTGTATGCTGTTGGGGTATGTGCTAGATTTCAAGCAGATCCTCGTGAGTCACATCTTCTTGCAGCAAAAAGAATCATTAAATACGTATCAGATACCACCAACTTAGGTATCTGGTATCCAAGGGAATCTTCTTTCAACTTGGTCGGTTACTCAGATGCAGACTATGCTGGTTGCCAAATTGACAGAAAAAGCACGAGTGGAACTTGTCAATTTCTAGGAGACAGACTTGTTTCTTGGGCTAGCAAGAAACAAGCATCCGTTCAAATTCCACCAGCGAGTACATAGGCTGGTAGTTGTCAACTGCTATGGATCAAACAGCAGTTGGTAGACTACGACATCAAAGTAGCAGACTGCCCAATCATGTGTGATAACACCTCAGCAATCTCTATCACCTACAATCCCGTAATGCACTCCAAGACAAAGCATATCGATGTTCGATATCACTTTCTAAGGGATAATGTAGAAAAGAGAAACATCAGCATGAAGTATATTTCAACTGACCATCAACTGGCAGACATCTTCACCAAAGCTCTAGAAGCAGACATGTTTGCTTATCTTAGGGGAGAGCTTGGTATGCTTGACCCAACTGCTTAATTTTTTTAAATTAAAATTAATTTTTCATTATAATATTTTGAAATTTCAAAAATTATTTTTAAATTTTAAGCAGACTAGAAAATTTTTAAGCCGACTGAAAAATTTCTCTATAGCAGACTTATTACATTTATAAAGTAAAATCAAGAATTTTTAAAGTCACTGGGAGAAAATGTAAGCTTTCTAAACTTTAAGTTTTAGAGGGTCGTTTATGAAAATATTGAGGGACTGATTTCAAATTTGGTTGAGTAAATTTATGAAAAAGCATCTTTCTCTTTCCTAAAAGCCGTCATTCATTAAGTCTTGTCATCAAAAAGGCGTCTGACTTAATGACTTTTCACAAGTCTCTATGACTGACGGCACGTCCTTTCTTTTATAAACCCTCAACCGCCAAAAACTCATTTTACCAAAACTGTCTCTTGCTATTCTCTCTCTCTAAAGCTTTCTTCTCTCTACGATTTTCTGCTTCCTCCTTCTTGTTCGTTAGTCGATTCTGCAGATTCACCTTATTTTCGTCTTCCTCTTCTGCAAATCTTCGAAAAATGGTAAGAAATTTCTAACCCTAACTCAGTAATCTCAGTGTAAGCTAAGTTATGCTCTCTCATCTGTAACTACGCCATTATTGACTGTTCATGTTACTCCTTGCTTCATATCTCTTAGAATTCCAAATTATACTGTTCATTACTGGTAATATCTACTTATAACTGTTCTCGAACTGTCGATTTCAGTATTCTGAGTTACATTTAGCCTGCATATGGCATTTCATGAGTTGTCCAGAAATTTCTAGGGCTTAATGCTACACTGTGTTTATATATTTTGAGTTCTTGAGTTTTTGCCCTAATTTTCTGAAATGCTTTTAGGCTGGAACTTCCTCTGCATCTGCTGTTCCTGAACAGGCTCAAAATCCATCGGTTGAGATTCCAGTGCACCCCCATGTACCATGTATCACCCAGGGATGTGCATTGACGAACCATCTGTTCGTGCTTATGCCTCTGGAGTTAAGGTAGTGGGCGACTGAACCGATCGGCATTACGCCACTTGCTCATCTTTGGAGGATGAGGATTTCAGCTATCTGCTAGCTGAAGAATTCTACTAGAAGGCTATTATAAATGACTCACGGTCTTCCATCACGGCTGTCGTCAGAACCGTCAACGTCACTATCACTGCTTCACGAATCGCCAAGATTATCGGCGTAGAGTTCGATGGTCCTACCTCTCTCACGCAGAAAAGGCTACTGGTCATATATGCGTGGGGAGAATACTCCAAAGGAAGCTTTGCCAAGATGAAGAGAACCTTGTTTGAAGATGACGTCTACTTCATCGACCATCGTTTGACAAAAATTTGATCTTCAAGAATGGCACCCACGACATCATGACTTCAGACCAGCTGGAGTACACTTCTGCTGTCATCCTGAACCTTCAACTCAACTGGGCTCAGATTTTATTTGAGCTGCTATGCGATGCTGTGGAAGCAGTCAAGGGTTCGCTCAAGCAGAAGCGGCCTTTTGTCCGGTTTATCAACCGTCTTCTTCGGGCCAACACTCAGTTTCACACTCGCCTTATGGCCTTCGAGAAGAAGAAAGTTCAGAAGTCCATCCAATTCACCAGCACCTTCATCATCAACTATCAGAAACTGAAGAACGAGAAGAGAATTCAGCAGGGCCTTCAACCACTCGTCATCATCCATGCCCTGAACCCCCCTCCACTTAAAGTTATCAGAATCAACCCTGAGACTACCGTGGATGCTCTCATGGCCAAGCAGCTGAGCAAGAAGCTATCCAAGGAGGCTGCTGCTGAAGGATGCTCCAACAAGACTGCTGCTCCTGCTCCCTCCACTCTCAAAAAGAAAAAGAAGATCTCTTTTGCTGAGGAGGAGCCGGTCCCTAAAAAGAGGAAAGTTGCTTCCTCTTCAAGCACTGCTGCTGCTAACCCTGCTGGCCCCCAAGTTAAAAGGAGAAAGAAGACCGCCGCTCCATCGCTCCCACTCGTGCTGAAGAGTCTGGCTGAACGTCTTTGCTCCTCCGCAAGCGTAAAACCAAACGCGTTGAACCCTCCGAACCTTTCATCCCCTTCGTTCCACCTTCCTCTCCAATCACTTCTTCCTCCCCTTCCCTTTCATCTTCAACGGCCAGCTTTGTTGGGGAGGAGCCCCTTACGCCCTTCATCTCCTACTTCCTCTTCAACCCCTGATGTTGCTGAGGAGGAGCCTTCGTCACCTGCTCCTAAGAAAAAGAAACGCAGACTTCGCAAGAAGTCTGTGGCTCCAATACCACCTTCTCCACCTAGAGACACTATCCCTTCTCCGCCATCTTCTCCAGAACCCATCTCCATCATTAATCCAGAATCCTCACTAGCCATCGTACCAGTTCTCACAAACTCTTCTCCCTCTACCTCCTCTCCTTCCTTCTCTATGCCCGACCACTTCTCACCTCTTGCCCCTAACATCTCTACTCTGCTCTACCAAACCTCCTTTCTACCCGAAATCTTCCCTCCTATCTCTCAATACATCACCCCTATCTCTATCTCTTCTGACCTTTACCAGATTCTCTTTCCTTCCATCTCTTCTGCCACCCATTCCTTTTTGACTTCTCTTCTATTTCGACCTTCTACCCTTCTACTTCCCCTCCTAACTTCATTCTTCTACCCGACTATCCCTTTCCTTCCTACCTCTTAGAAGCATCATCTTCCTCTTCTGCTTCTCACTTCTCTGTCAGCAGCCTAGCTGTAAGACCCCGATTCCCGGTTAGCTTGAATTGCATGCAATGCTCGCACTTCTTCCCTTGTGGATCGCTTATTTGATTTCTGAGAGAGTCTAGATGTGTATGAGAGATCACATTAAGACCAAAATACTTTTAAGAGATGTCATTTAGTTGTTAACTTGCTAAAGTCACAAGTCGTAACTCGACGATAATCGAAATGCGACGCGATTGAGAGTTTACTCGGGTTTTTGTGTTTCTGACCTCGATTTGGTCCTAGATCTTTACATGATGATTAAATAACATGTTTAGATGTGTTAGACTTCAATAAGGATGCATATATGTAAGTATTAGATATCATTCATAATATCCTTAATATGATTTAAATCTTGTTTGAATGCTTGTCGAATCGACGGTTTGATTGCTACTTTACTTCTTGTCGTTTTTCTTCTTTGTACGACTTTTTCGGTTGGTATTATTTTGACCCTAGATGACTAGGTGAACTTGGGGAATTAACTTAGAATTATTTTTGAGTGGTCGTGTAAACGTTTACACACGCTCGAGTTTGATTTTCGGAAATTCGCGTATTTTCGAAGGCCACGATAGGTCTGTAGTATTTTGGCCATAACTTTGTGTACAAAACTCGGAATTCGGATCCGTTTGATGTGTTTGAAACTAGACTCATAGATATTTCTAAACATACCTTTTGTGTAATTTTAGGACGTGTATTTCGGTACAGGACCATTTTGTAAAATGACCCGAATTCTGCTCTACTATAGTTGACCACTCATTGTGTGTTAGACTTTCTATTTGGCCAACCTAACCTACCCAAACCCAACCTAACCCACCCTAAACCACCCTAGTTTGACCTATCTATCCTCCTCTGCATTCTTGACAAGTTTTGGGAGCTTTGAGTGCATGCAAGCCACTTGGCAAGGAGAGAACATCAACATGCACTACATGCATTGGTCACTCTTCCCACTCACCTTTGCAAGCCTTAGGGAAGCCAATACACCCACTAAGCCTTCCATTTTCTGTCATCTCTTTCCAAAAACGTGGCTGATTATTTCTCTAAGGTTAGAGAGGAGTTCTTGAAGGTTCTTGGGTGATCAACAATGGTGGCCAAGTCTTGAGGAAGCCATTTCCAAAACCCAACCATAGAAGAGGAGAGGGGGTCAAGGAGATCACGTACCCACCTTTGCATGGACGTTTTTGTACTTCTTTTAGAGCTTGTTTAAGGTGAGTTACAACATCTCTTCTTATTTCTTTTAGCCTCATTGACCCTAGGGAAAACAATCTTGCTATATGAGGTCAATGAGAGCACTTAGGACTTTGTAGAGATGCCATGTTCTAGTTTATGCTATGTGATGAATTTGGGTTGTATGAACAGATTATAGACCTATTATAAACCATGATTTTGATGTCATTTAAGTGTGGTAATGCATGACAAACCATTCTACTTTGTTGTTTAAGTATTGGGAGCATATTGGATGAGATAGTTAGGCTTGTAGAGATGCCATGATCTTGTATGTGCTAAATGATGTATTTTGGGTTGTATAAACAGATTATGATCAGTTTGTAAATCATAATTTTAATGCTATTTAAGTGTGATAATGCATGATAAATCATTCCATCTTGTTGTTTAAGCATTAGGAGCATGTTTGGTGAAATAGCTAGGCTTGTAGAGATGCTATGTTCACGTATATGCTAGATGTTACATTTTTGATTGTATGATCAGATTATAAACAGGTTATAAACCATGTTTATGATGTTATTTATGTGTTGTAATGTATGATAAATCACCCTACCTTATTGTTTAAGCATTGGGAGCATGTTTGATGAAATAGTTAGGCTTGTAGAGATGCTTTGTTCTCGTATATGCTAAATGTTGCATTTTCGGTTGTATGAACAGATTATAAACCATGTTTATGATGTTATTTAAGTGTGATAATGTATGATAAATCATTCCATCTTGTTGTTTAAGCATTGGGAGCATGTTTGATGAAATAGTTAGGCTTATAGAGATGTTATGTTCTCGTATATGCTAAATGTTGCATTTTCGGTTGTATGATCAGATTATAAACAGATTATAAACCATGTTTATGATGTTATTTAAGTGTGATAATGTATGATAAATCATTCCATCTTGTTGTTTAAGCATTGGGAGCATGTTTGATGAAATAGTTAGGCTTGTAGAGATGCTTTGTTCTCGTATATGCTAAATGTTGCATTTTCGGTTGTATGATCAGATTATAAACCATGTTTATGATGTTATTTATGTGTGGTAATGTATGATAAATCACCCTACCTTATTGTTTAAGCATTGGGAGCATGTTTGATGAAATAGTTAGGCTTGTAGAGATGCTATGTTCTCGTATATGCTAAATGTTGCATTTTCGGTTGTATGAATAGATTATGAACAGATTATAAACCCTTATTATAATGTCATTTATGTGTAGTAATGTATGATAAATCACTCTGCCTTGTTGTTTAAGTGTTGGGAGCATGTTTGATGAAATGGTTATGCTTGTAGAGATGCCATGTTTCACTATATGCTAGATGATGAAATTTTGGTTGGATGAACATGTTGTAAAGTATGATTATGATGATATTCATGTGTAGAGATATATTATGAATTATGCTATCTTATTTGTTTAAGTGATGGGAGCATATTTGATGAAATGGTTAGACTCGTATTTGATGAAATAGAAAGAAGGAATATGTATGCCTTGTTTGTGACTTCTATTATATGTTGACTAGTTAATTGTTTGATTGGAGTTTTATGGGTTTAATAACCTTAGTAAACAGATTGTAAAGTATGTTTATGATGATATTCAAGGGTAGATATATATGATAAATCATTCTATCTTGTTTGTTTAAGTGTTGGGAGCATGTTTGATGACTTGTGAATGAATATATATGCCTAACTTGTGACTGTGATTCTATGTTGCATACTTAAATGTTTGATTTGGGGTCTTATGGGTTTAATGACCTTAGTAACCTATTTATTCATGTTAGTATGGACATAGGAGAGTATTGAAGCCAACGGCTTCTATACCCTAATTTTTGAAAGATTGATTATGACTCAACGGAGTTGACCATTGGGTTAGTATGAGTATTAAGACATTAAGGAGTAATATGCCTAAGTCCTACGAATTTTGGGGTAGTATTAATGGAGGTTAAGCCTCCAAGCATTTTAAAGTGTATGAAGAACACTTGATGATTAGAGCCTTGATTTTATCTCTAATGTGATTATGTGCTAGTTGTGAAGTAAAAGCATGACTAGATGATTGTAGAGTACATGCCTACTTATTTGAGCATATGATAATGTATTACGTGTGCTTGAAGTTTGAGTCCACTGAGTCGGTTTGTTGAGTTTTTGGGGCGGACGATGCATCATCTTCACGAATTGTGAGATTCGTGATTTTGATGGATCGCCGCGCCGATTGCACACACCCTCTATCGATGGCCACGGTAGGGAAGTAGTTGATCTCGCTTGTAGTATGGAAACATGACTTTGATAACTATCGAACTCGAGCGGGAAATGTCTCGGGACGTCGATATCCACGAAAGGGATATCGAGGACACATAAGTTTGGCACATGTTTTTGCAGAGCGACATGCGCGGAAAAAGGGTAACGATATCACCTCCCTTTGTATGAATTGACTCACGAGTGCTTATATGTGAATAATGTGCTACGTGAATATGATATGATATGAAATGATGGTTGATTGAATTAATGAAATGTTATACTTGTTGATAACATGATATTCAAGATTGTTAGGTATGAATGCCTTGACATGATTATTTATGAAATGTATATTATGCCAATTGCATGAATTATTATTGTTGAGCATGATGCCATGACAGGAAGTTATGTTAGTAACTTGCTAAGTCTTTATGACTTACTCCTATTTGTTTTGATTGTTTTCCCTAGATCCGAGCCGCAAGTGGTTCAAGTGATTATCATGATACGTTGGTGAAGCTTGTGACGAGGTTGCTACCTTGTTAATTTTAGTACCTTTTTCTTTTGGCAAGGACGGGAACATAAAGTTATATAAACTTTATGTGGGGTAGCAAGACTTGATATGTTTGATTATTAATACTTTTTTTTATTAGTACTTAATGTTTTGAGAGCCGACATATGTTAGTCGTGCCTTATGTAATTATAACACTCATGCTTTAGTTGTTTTAACCATGTATTGGTTTGTTTAATATGTTTATTATCCGGCATGTTTTTAGCCGTTAAGCATGCTAGACTAGAGTTCTAGACTTAGTTTAATGTTGGGCTCCGGCCGTAGCGTCGCCGATGACTTGATATATAATTGATATAAATTGTTATGTGTGCCTATTGTTGCGTCACATGATTTTATTTTTGGACCAAGAGATTCATTATCTCTAAGGTTGTGTTAGTTTGAGCTTGTTAGCTCGGGCGCCACTGTTTAATTATTATACGCTTCCGCATGTGTTAAAGTTTTTGGCGTACCGCCGTTATGGCCTTACCCACTATTTGCTATTTGTTTTCATTACGTGCTTTTTCTAGGCGGCACGACCTCGGGGTCTCGTATTGGGACTCGGGTCGGGTCGCCACACTAGCCACTAACATTGAAGTTGATTCCAAACCCTCTTCTCCTCCACCTACAACCTCTGCTAACAACCCTGCTTCATCTGCCTCCTCTCCAAACCCTGTTCATCATCCTTCAACAAGCCATATTTCCATCAACCTCAACCCTTCTCTACCTCCCAACGCTACTGCTCCTGCCCTTCTTGATCTTCTTCGAGCAAACCACGACTCGCTGCTTCAACAAAGACGGTCTCAACTATGGCCCAGCAAATCGAGGTGCTCAGCTATGGCCTCAACGCTACTCATGCCACGATCTTTGACATCGGCAAGATTGTCGATCAACTGGTGAACGACACTGCTCAAGCTTTCACTACTCACCGGTTCCTGGTTCAAGATCAACAAGCTGCTCTGATAGGGATGCTACACTCTCAGCAAATCAGCATTCGTGCCCTTTTCGATGAGCTCAAAACCGGGATGGCACGAGCAATTCTTCGAAGACGTGAAGTTGCTGATTTCACTGATCTTCGTCTGGTCGAAGCTGCTGATGCAAGGGCTGCTGCTGCAGAACAACGTCGGGTTGGTGCCATCAAGGAGGAGAGAGCTACTCACTTTTTGAATCAAGCCCTGATTGAAGAACAGAACCGACTCCGAGAACGCCTGAATGACAGAATAAGAGTCTGGGTTGGAGACTACTTAGAACGTCGACGCACTCAACCCCATCTATTCTGAATTTGTTGGTACTTGGTTCTGTATCTTTATTTTTAAACTATGCTGTTTTGCCAAAACTTCTGCTGTTTAAACAGCTTGTTTAATCACAGATGACTTAAGTTTCTTTCAAAGTTTAAATTGTTTTATCTTGATATTATCTGCTCTATTTAAACTTCGTGTTTAAATCTGTACATGTTGCATGCATGCTTATCTCATAGATTTAAACTCTGCTTTACTTAGTACTTGATGTTAATGCTTTTCTCTTGTAAGTACTTAGTCTAGCAGCTATCTCTCTACTAAGACTTCTGTTCTGAGAGGCATGTCTGCTCTTAATAAAAAAAATTTAAGACATGTTATTTTCTCAGTGCATGATTCAAAGTCTGCCAGTAGCTGAGATGATGACATCAACCAAATAGGAGGAGATTGTTGATTCCTAATTTTAGATTTGGTTGAGTCATTCCCGGATTCTATTGCACAGTGGCTAAAAGGTCTGCGTACCGATTAGTGTGGCAACTGTCTTAGAATCAATGTTTTGTTTAGAACTGTTTAAGTGTTAGTATTAGGCGCGGTTTTGATAGCCTCTTCAGCAGCCTCGAAGGACCAGCAGACTTTGAAGTCTGCTCAAAGCCGGAAAATCAAAATTGCCAATCACGAAATGTTTGACACGTGTACACTCAACAAAATATTTTCGAAAATATCTAGTCATTATGTCCTCATCAGATTTCACTTTCAAGAAGTCAACTCTGCATGCTGACAACTGTCCAGACTGTCTCTGAATTCTGAAGACTGAAGACATTACCTGTTTTGGCTAAGAAGACTTTCCAAGCTGCAGAGCCTGCAATCTGAAACCTTACTCAAATTGGGAATGTCCTCTCTGCACACTGCATCTCTGATGACTATGGCTGCTACATCTTCCAAAGCGCCGAATTGCATTCAATGCAAATGAACGTTGGACATTCAATGCAAATGAACGTTGGACTCACAACGGTCCAAAGATCTCTTCCTGGTATTTATTCAAGTTTTGAAGACCTGAAGAAATAACTCTTGCGCATTAAACTCTCAAGCTTCATCTTCAACACTCAAGCATTCAAGAGATCAAAGGACAAAGACTAACACTTCACCAAACTTTCTGAAGCTGCAGATCTACCATCTTAAATTCGTTTCAGCTTCACTTAGTTTGTCTTTAAAACTGTTCTTTAATTCTGCACGTGAAGAGAACAATTAATCATTGATTGTCTCTCTCACCTTTATACACTTGGTTAAAAACTCATTTTGTACACGATCCATTAGTGATCTTACTCATAAACCAAGTGGATAAACAAGTGCACTTTTAAAATCCAAAGCTAACCACTTTGGTAGTGGATGTAGTACTATTCACAGTACGAACCACTTCAAACTTCTGTGTACTGTTTGAACTGTTCTTACATTTCTCATTAACTGCTTGTGCTTATCTTCTCCATAATCTGTACAGCCTTCACAGCACTCTTGACAGTTCAGATCTTGCTTAGTTTCCGCTGCCTTAACACTTCCATTCTAACCTTCCAAGAAATCATTAAGAAGTGTTTACGAAAAAGTTTTTATAAAACATAACTAGGCTATTCAACCCCCCCCCCTTCTAGCCTATATTGAGTCTATTTCGGGACCAACAGGGTCACCCGAGCAGAATAACCCAGGGAGAACATCCTACATATCTACCGAGCAGGAATCCTCCTACCAATCTGATCGATCAGGGAGCAAGGCTGCTCGAATAAGACAGATATTCATTACAAGCCTAACTGTGAGATAACTCTGAAGCCCAAGATTTAAGTCATGGCCCCGTCAGTTACGCGGTCAACCCGCATTTATGGTCATAAAGGCCTATGATCTCTCCTTAGTAATGACTCAGCCCAGATTTCACTCCCAAAAGGGCTATAAATACCTTACAATACTTCATTTCAAATGTACGCTCACTTTTACACACCGAAACTCTGTCACTTTACTTTCTACAAGCTAAACACTTACTCTCACACCTGAGGGGTTTCACGAGGCCCTGTCTTGCATTCCTACTAAGGTTTTCTTCTTTTGACAAGGTTTTCACAAGATCATACCTTTACATAAGCCCAGATATCCTACAAAACCGCAAGGAGTGGCTCAAGACCAAATTGTGTAGCATCCATAGAAGTCTTTTATCTTAAAACTTTTGAAACTAATATTATTTTCTATCTAATATGAGATGCATCTCTTCTGTTGTTAGTAAAAAAAATTATCTAAAAACTTTTAAATTAAAATAATTATTTGTATCCAATGAAGAATAAATCATTTTTATTGGTAAGATTTTGTCTACAAACTTTTAAAGTCAACATCAATTTTTAACAATTGTAAACATATATCTTCTTTTGTTAGTTTAATAAAAGTCATTTATCGAAATACTTTTTAAACCAACATTAAATTTCAACAAATGTTTGTTACATGACTTTTATTGGTAATTATAGTAGAGATGCATCTTACATTGGTTATAAATTAGTATTGATTTTAAAAATCATTAAAGTAATCACCTAATACTTGTTGAAAAAATAATGTTTTTAGTGAAAGAAATTATGTAACTTGAGGTACGAATGTTTTTACGTGTCATTTGTTTGTGGGCAAAAGTAATTATGTAAATGTGTCCTACACGGTGAGAGCATCAAAATGATATATTTATTTGACCAAATCGTGTTTTGGATAAATAAGATAATAATGCTTAAAGTATGGTGTTAGTAGTGAGTCATTAGAGTAAATTACTCACATAATATCAATATAATAATATTATCCCACATTGGTTAAGAAATGATGTTGGTAGTAAAAGTCTTTCTATATAGGATTTTCACTATTATTAACAATAGAAAAGATTAATAGTTAATTATTAATATCACAATATCATATTAACTATTATTAATTATTATTTTTAGCTAATGACTAGAAAATAAAAAAAATTCAAGTAAAGTGATATGGAAACTTGAAGATTCGACAATATCAAAAGTTAGGTGATGTATCACTATTAGAATTGTTCTCACTAATTTTAATATATTATAATATAGATTTAAACTACAAACTCTATGATCATTTACCATCATCATCTTATTATAACATTTTATAACTTTGTGGATCTTTTAATAATTCAAGTATATCCACGTTTTCATTGTGATATATTTTATTTTATTAAATAACAAAAGAGAAGTTCAATCAACAAAAATTCGCCAAGCTTAAAGTTAAATTCATCAATTCAACAATCAAGAAGAATATATCTTTGACCTTTAATATCTTCAAATTTGGCATGTGATCCAAGAGTTTTTCTACACCACGGCAAACCCAAGTACCCAACCACATACAAATAGCTCAACTTTCGATAACATAAAACAGGTCTAGAGTAATTAAATTTTACAAATTTGAGCTGAAATCAAGCAATTTAAGCTTGAAAAAATCAAATCGAGAGCGGTTACAGCTGATAAATTAGATAAAAATGACACTTTTACTAGCTCAGTAAAAATAAAATGACACTTTATACCTTAATTTTTGAAAGTTCACTTTTTGAATATAACATCTAAAATGGAATAATAAACTATTTATCCGAAACGAAAGGAAGCATATTACCTTGGAAGATAGAAGCTCGAATGTAATTCACACGTATGAATGTGTGTAGAGATTTCGATCGTATAGAGAGATTAAAGGGGGTTGAAAATTTTGGGGGAATGGATCGATGTTTTCAACCGAACGACGTCAAAAACTCGCTGAATCATGTATATTACAAATTTATTAATCTAGTAGCCAATGCAAATGAAATAACACAATAGGTAGGATTCTCAAGAGAAACCAATGCAATTTCCAATGTAGCTGCCGATGTAGCTACAATGGAAGTCACAATGGTCGAAGATGAACGAAACAACGGAAGACTAATAATCAGATAATGGACAGAATGCAAAAGATTACCAAAACATTCTACAAGACTATGCTTGTAGACCTAGCCTCAAGGCCACAAAGATTTCACTTAAAAGATTAAATTTTTTACAAAAACTATTGTGAAATCACTAACCAAAACACTCTCATTAGACAATACGTCTTGGAGAGAAAAAATCCCACAAAAAACAAGGTATATCAAACGTGGGAAGAAACAAAACAACTTCCTAAAACTTGAACAGGAAGATAAAACAGAATTCTAGAACTTCAATGTAGCTACCGATGTTATAACATTAGGAGCTACAATCAACTGCTGTCCGTCTGGACTGAAAAACTGCTTCTGAACTTTATATGAATCTGCTCATAGCTTATGGCTTTGCTTATTTCTCTCAACCTCTGCACCTTTTGCCGTATCTCAGCTTCTCCATATATAGCGATGTGATAACCTGCACGCCAAGAATAATCTGAATTCTACAAGGACTAGGATTAGAGAAAAAGGGATTAAAAACTACTTACCAAATCCATAGATTTTCTTACCATAAAATAAAGGTCACAAGGAACCCGGTTGACAAAGGATTCATAAAGAGATTTAGTTTCCAAAAATGGTATAACAAAATCTAATTAAAAATTTTAGTTCCAAATATAACACAAATAAATCTAATTAAAGATGTGAAGTCCTAAATAACCAAACTTGTCAAAAATAAACTTTGACCATGAAAGGGGAAACAAGTAAAAATAGGCATGACCTATTTTACCCTTACAATCACCCCTTTTGTTGAACATTTCTGGTCAACTACAATGACAAGTGTTCCATTATCAACTCATACTACAACCTGCAAATGTTAGAAAGACATATCCAAAAACTCACCCCTTGAACACATGCATCACACATAAATAATGGAAGTCAAGTTGTATGAAATATAACCAACCAACCCAAAAACAGTTAAGATGAGTTACAGAACCACATCAAGCAGAAATCAGTTTAAGGGAGTTATTATAGACCAATCATCAGACCAACATGAAATATTGTTTAAGAAATACAACCAACCACAACTTCAAATTTTCAACCACAAGAACCACAAGATAACAAACAAGATAACCAATCTTCATTGTTCTTCCTCAAAGCAATGATTCTTCAAAGACTAGCAACTTCAGTACGTATAGCATGTAGCGTAAGAATCGAACAAAGACCGGTATCAGCAACCACAGGAACATTTGGAACACTTGGAGCATCACCCCCTATTTGGCCAGAATGTAGGGCTAACCAAGAGGTATATTGTGCTGCTAAGGACTGAAGAAGGGATGTTTGAGATGCCAGAATAGCTAGTTGGGAATTTACCATACTCAACTGAGCAGAAATGAAAGCAATGGATATGAGAGCAGAAGGAGTATCTGAGATGGACAAAGATGAAGTAACTGATGTAGCTACATTCCCAGTAACATTGACAGAAGGTTGGACAGAGGGATGATACTGTGATGAACCAGGAGCAGAAGTAGAAGGAACTGAAGAAATAGGAACATAGGGATATGATAGGGGCAGCTTAACAACCCTATCTCCTCTCAGTAGTTTTGCAGAAATATGGAGAGGATCAAGAATAGGGGTTAGCCTAGTTCCTGCAACTAGAGAATAACCTTGAGACACTAAAATTTTGTATATCAGAGAGGGAAAAATCAGGGACCTTTTGTTACCCTCAGATTCAGCTAGAAAGGTGATTTTCTTAAAAGCAAAATCTCTGAAATCAAAGGGCTTATTTGTTCCTATCTGATATAAAACTCTAGCATGCTCTTTAGTTAAGGTGTTGGCGGTGGGTGCCCAGTTAGCTGAACAAATTTTATGCATGAGTGCATAAAGGGAGGATAACTGAGATGTGCTAATAGAAGAGCCCTTTCCAGGCCACTTATGCAATGTTCCTCCAGTTAGTTCAAGGGCACACAGATTAAGATCAGAAGTCATAGAAAAGGGACCAATCTCAGGGGTTGTGAACAAATTATTGATGAGGGAAGAGGAGAACATATACCATTTTCCACGTAGAAAAACCTTCTCAAACCTAGGATCAGAGACTAAGGAAATTCTTTTCTCTAAATTTGCATAGAATTCATAAATAAGATCTCTGAAATATGGTGAGGCAGAGGAAAGTGTTCCTAAAAGTCCTCTATCAGTGAAGAATTGAGACAAATTTTGTTCAGACAATTCAGCAGAAGGGATAACCCTTTCATCCAAGATTTTCCTAGATGTATTGTATCTAACAGAAGCAGCTTTTGAAAGAAATTTGGAAGAAAATGGTTTACCAACAGAAGCAACAACAGAAGCAGGAGCCTTTGAAGCTTTGGATGTAACTACATTGGTAGCTACATTGATTGATGATGTACGGCTTCTGGTGAAACGAACCGGAACTTCATCACTTTCTTCGCTAGCAACTGGAGTTGCTTCTTTACTGTCAAAATTTTTATCTGAACTGTCATCAAATTCAGAAGAACTGGATTGTTGAGCCAAGTCTTCGGTTGGAGGTGGTGAAGATCGAGGAGACACTTGCCCAGGGACAGACTTCAATTGCACCAGGAAGTCGACAAGAGTACGACATTCATCTCAGAAACTGATATCGGCATTAGATGCTGAAGGAGAACCAGGCTCATTTTCAGAGGATTCCTTGGCTTGTGTGGAAGAATCCGTTTGAAAAACGACTCGAGGCGAAGGGATTGGATAATCATCGTCTGCCACTACTTCTTCGGTTGGAACAAAATATGAGGAAGCAGGTTTGGTAACAGTCTCTTGAGCAACTGGGATTGACCCTGTTTCAGGTACAAAGTCTTCATCGTCTGAGTCACTGACGATGGGCACAGGTTCTTCAAAATCTCCGGGTGCTACTTTGTACTTCTTTGCAGAGGCAACATCTTCCATACTTGGATTTTCGAAATTTGAAGGAATTCCTCTAAGCCTCTTCAATCTCCTAGAACTAGGGTTCCCAATTTGGGGTAACCCGGACAAGTCAATGGGATTGTCTACATCTATAGCATTCCCTTTTTCGCCAAGAAGGATGATGGTTAGGGGTTCAGGCAAAGGCTGAGCAATGACCATAGCTGTTTGGGGATTTTCTGGTGATGAACTTAGGGACGATGTAGCTTCATTGGAAGCTACATCAGTTGAGGGATTTTGTTCGAGGTTCTTGGATACAAATGATGATGTGGAATCCATGGAGTAGATGAGGAGAGAATCAGATAGAAAAGATGAGGAAAATGGGGATTTTCAGATAGAGGGATCTCGATGATTGCAAACTTCTTTGGATGAGGAAGGAGCACGCACGGTTCTGTATGTGGTAAGTTCCTTTTGCCTGAAAATCCACACTAATAGCTCTACTAATTGTAATTAGCCGTTAATCTCTTAATGACACAGAAATAGGAGAAGACAAAAAAAAAACAACTAACAAAATTTCAAATTTAGATGATAAACCAAATATTAACCAAATCACATTTAAGGGAGAGATAGAAAATCTGATTTTGTCTTTGAGAAATATGTGGAGAGTTAAGGATGAGGGAAAAACAACCAACTTCAGATTTTGAAATTTTGAATTTTTCAAAATTAAGCAAGGATTTTGAAGAAACACAACACCTAACTAACCAAATTTGTTACACCACCAAACTGTCAAACAGTAATCATAATCAGGTTGAAGGTCTCATGAACATCACACAGATTAGACAGCCACATAAATTGCAACATGGAGTACATTGGTATAGAGATTGCACTAATCTAATATGGAAACAAAAGATCAATAGGCTGATATGTTCAAAACTGATATGACCTAGAAAATATGCCTAACACATGACAAGAATCATGAAAACAATGCAGTCACACACATGTGATATGACTAGATCATCTTAATGTAGTTCCCAATGTAGCTGCATTGGAAGATACATTCGCCAAAGTTGTGATTTTATGTACAATTTCTCATCTTTTGTTCACCAAACCAGCACTCACTTTCCACAAAAACCATAGGTACTTTATTTCCCAAGGAGAATAGCATTACTTTATTTCAAGCATATTCAGCACATGCCACTAGGAACCTTTCACACTATTTACCGAGGGTAACCACTTTACTTTTTGATCAACCCATGAAATCTGAGGATTCATAGTCCCAAAAGAAAGGTGTCACAACCTTGTTCATAGGTAGCTCTTTTCCGTTAGGTAGCTTTCACACTTTTTCAATTCAAGGGAGTCAATTTTCTCAAGATCAACCCATGAAAGCCTAGGCTCCATAGTACTTTGACAAATTGCTGCATCCCAAAAATTTTAAAAGGTAGCTCTTTCCTTTGTGGACTTAAGATTTTTCAATTGTAATAATATTTTAGGGAGTGAGTGTGGAGAATCAGAACAAAGAAATCACAACAAATTTTGAATGTACATCCAGGACAACAAACAAAAGTACTAAGACATTAAAGATGAAACTAGTGTGCCCCCTAAAAACTTAATGCAAGATGCCTAAAAAAATTTTTATTTAAAAGTGAGGGGTCACATGGCACACATACCGAGAGATTTCCTAAGATTTATAAATCTCTCAAAATCTAGACTCTTAGTGAAAATATCAGCCAGTTGATTTTCAGTTCCCACATGTTCAATGCAAATAATACCTTGTTCAACCAAGTCTCTAATAAAATGGTGTCTTATATCAATATGCTAAGTTCAAGAGTGTTGAACATGATTTTTTGGCTATACTTATGGCACTGGTGTTGTCACAATACATGGTTAGTACATTGCTGTGTAAGCCATAATCCTTGATCATTTGATTCATCCACAAAAGTTGTGTACACCCACTACCAGCAGCAATATATCCAGATTCAGCTGTTGAAAGGGCAACACAATTTTGTTTTTTACTAAACCAAGAAATCAAGTTGTTTCCCAAATAAAAACATCCACCTGAAGTACTTCTCATATCATCAACACTACCCAATCAAGATCACTAAAACCAACAAGATTAGTGTTAGTGTGTTTTGTGTACCACAAACCCATGGCACAAGTCTCACCAACATACCTAATTATTCTTTTCACAGCTTTCAAGTGGGAGACTTTAGGGTTTGCTTGATACCTAGCACACAAGCACACACTATACATGATGTCTGGACGGGTGGCAGTCAAGTACAACAGACTTCCTATCATGCTCCTATACAATGTATGGTCAACACTTTCAGATTTTTCATCTTTGTTGAGTTTATTGGATGTACCCATAGGGGTTTTCTTTTGTTTTCCATTCTCAAGATTGAATTTCTTCACCAAGTTAAAAGCATACTTGGCTTGAGATATGAACATCCCTTCATGTTGTTGTTTTATCTGAATTCCTAAAAAATAGGTCAACTCCCCTACCATACTCATCTCAAAAGTGGAAGTCATGCAATTAACAAACTCTTTTTCCAAGGACTTGGAGGTGGACCCAAACACAATGTCATCAACATAAATTTGTGCTATCAAAATGTGTTTGTCTTGTTTTTGAATAAAAAGAGTTTTGTCCACCTCTCCCCTTCTAAACCCACTTTTCAAAAGATGGTCTATAAGTCTCCCATACCAAGCTCTAGGAGCTTGTTTGAGACCATACAAGGCCTTTTTTAACTTAAACAAATGATTGGGTTTATGGGGGTCCTCAAAACCTTTTGGTTGCTCAACAAAAACTTCTTCTTCAAGGATGTCATTCAAGAAAGCACTTTTAACATCCATTTGTTGAAGAGTTATATCAAGAAAGCACGCAATAGCAAGAAGCAAACGAATGGACTCAATACGGGCAACAGGAGCAAAGGTTTTATCAAAATCCACCCCCTCAACCTGTGTATATCCTTGAGCCACAAGTCTTGTTTTGTTTCTTATTATTTCTCCCACTTCATTTGTTTTGTTTTTGAAAATCCACTTTGTTCCAATAACATTTACTGAAGTGGGTCTAGGAACAAGATTCCAAACATCGTTTTTAGTAAATTGGTCAAGTTCTTCTTGCATGACATTTATCCAACACTCATCTTTAAGAGCTTCATGCACATTTTTGGGTTCAATGGTGGATACAAAACAAGATGCATGGATTTCTTCAAATTCTAGAGTAGACAAGCAAGCAAGTTTTCTATAATCCACCTCACCTTTTCTTCTAGTTGACACCCCATCCTGAACATTACCTAAGATTAGAGAAGTGAGATGCATTTTCTAAACTTTTCTTGGTATGTCATATCCCTGATCAGTCAAATTGGACTGATTCTCTGCTTGTTCTAAGTCTGTTTCAGCTTCTGTCACGTTTCTGTCCAATGTGACTTCCGATGTAGCTACATTCGAAATCACATTGGGTGTCACATTCTGAATCACATCGTCTGAACTTCCTGAATCTGCAGGTTCTGCTTGATCAGCTACTGGTTCACTGGATTCAGATGCTGGTTCTGGACTGTTATCTCCAAAATCAAGAATACCTGAAACATCTTCTTCAATGGTTTTGTGGCCAAGATCCGTTAGATCATCAAAAACAATATTCATAGACGCCATGATAGTCTTAGTCCTAAGATTAAAGACTCTGTATGAATGACTATTTGTGGAGTAGCCCATGAAAATACACTTGTCACTTTTCGAATCAAATTTAGAAAGATGATCTCTATCATTGAGAAGATAACACACACAACCAAAAACATGAAAGTATTTTAAGGTTGGTTTCTTTCCTAGCAAGATTTCATACGGTGTCATTGTGCTACCTGGTCTCAAGAAGACCATATTTCCAATGTGACAAGCTGTATTTAAAGCTTCAGCCTAAAACCTTTTGCCAATTTTTTTGAGGTCAACATAACCCTTGCCATCTCTTGAAGTGTCCTATTCTTTCTTTCCGCCACTCCATTTTGTTGTGGAGTTTTGGAAGCAGAGAATTCATGAGAGATGCCATTAGAGGCACAATAGTTAGAAAAAGAGGAGTTTTAATATTCCGTGCCATGATTTGATCTAATTCTGATAAGCTTTAGATCATACAAGTTCATAACACGGGTGTACCAGATTTTAAATGCCTTAAAAGTTTCAGATTTTTCTCTCAAGAAAATCACCCAAGTGTATCTAGAAAAATCATCCACACAAACAAAAGTGTATTTTTTATTTCCTAAACTTTCTACCTCAATAGGACCCATGAGATCTGTATGAATCATCTCAAGACACCTAGATGTGGAACACTGAGATATAGGAAGCTGAGAGGCCTTGGTTTGCTTACCTTTTTGACAGGGACCACATACTTTTGTATAGTTCTTATCAAAGTTTGGCAACCCTTTCACTGCATCATGTTTCACAAGCTCATGGAGCTTACGAAAACTCATATGTCCTAGTTTTTGATGCCAAAGATCTGTAATGTCAAGACTAGCTTTGTGACATGATTGGCTATTGTTGAACATATAACAATTGTCAGATGACCTTGTACCTGTCAGAAGACACTTGTTAGTTTGATCAAAAACCTCACAAGAATTTTTGTCAAACCTTACCTGAAGGTCATCATCACATAATTGACTTATACTGATCAAGTTTGTTTTAAGTCCTTCCACATGATAAACATTGGTAAGATTTGGAAGACCATCAACATTCAAGGTTCCTTTGCCAATTATCTTGCCCTTGGCACCTCCTCTATAGGTCACTGAACCACCATTGATGCTCACATAGTCCTTCAAATTCTCAATAGAACCTGTCATATGTCTAGAGCAACCACTGTCAAAGTACCATGATCCAGCTATATGAGATTTCAAAGAAGTGAAGGTTACATTACACATCTCATCATCAGACAATTTTGCACCAGGACATATGTTAAATGGTTCACAGTATTTGGACATACATTTGTCTTTGCTGCCTTTGGGAACCCACATCTGTTTAAAAATCTTTGGTTGTTGTTTCTGAGGACGTGAGTTCGGATGTGACTTCGAATGTGACTTCCAATGTTGCTGCATTGGATGTTGCATTGGCTGTTGCATTCGATGTTGCATCTGATTTTTTACCAAGAAAGCCTGCCTCACTTCTTCCTCATATATAGCCTTTTTCAGAAAACAGAAAGGTTGTATATGACCAGTCTTATGGCAAAAATGACACACAAAGTTTTTCTTTCTTGATTTTGGTTTTTCAAAGAAATCTGAGTTCTGAAAATTCTGTGACGGCTGTTTAGATTCAGATGTACCTTCACCTTCTCTCACAAAAAATTTTGGTACAAAACCAATACCTGACTTGGATGAGTTACCTGGATTGAGCATCTCATCCATTTTTTGTTGACTTGAATTCCATTTAGCCATGGTTTCATTGGCTTGAATGAGCTGCTCTTTCAAACCTTCAATCTCAACATCCTTTTACTCAAAGAAGCTTTCCAAATTTTATGATGCAATCTTTCTGATCTTCATTGGCCTTCTTCAACAGCTCGTTTGCCTCACCAAACAATGTAACTTGGTGAGCTCGCTTCTCCCAATCCTTGTATAATTCTTTGTAACCTTCCAGCAAATCAGACTCTGAATCTCCACCATCTTCTAGGACTGAGGAGTTAAAGCAGTAGAGATCTTCCTCGCTTCGCCCACGCCCATCGCATCTTCTGATGTGACTTCGGATGTAGCTTGATCGATGTTTTAATTAATCTTTTTCTTTGCAAGTGGACAAGACTATTATAGAATAGTATTGGAAGCAAGGGTCGAACCCACAGAGACAAGTGATCACGAACAGTGGAATTTATTGATAGAAAATTATTAATCTAAAGGGGTTTTTATAATTATTTTATTCTAACTACTATTTATATTTAGATGTTTAACTAATTAGCAGTAATTACAGGTATGAAGATCTTATGGTGTTTGGCAATCTAGGATTCTAGGTTTCACTTGTATCTCCTTTATGTTCAATTCATAATAATTATCATTCAAATTCTTGGGTTCGTTCACTAAAGATAGATATAGCGTTGAACAATTGGTTCAAATTCTCCATCCCCAAAAATTCATCCATTCTATATCCTAAGCACAGGAACTGTCAATCTAGCTATCACCTAGATTTATGATTTATCTGTCACCTAGATCATGTATGAACCTGGTTCTAACTTATCACTCTCGTGCATCGATAGGTCCAATTTATTGTGATTGTGAGCCAGTGTACGACATATGCACATTGGTCATGCAGTTATCCGCACCTCTAAGCCTTTATTATTTGTTCAAAGCAAAATAATATAGAGATTGATAAACAACACAATCAACAAGAATTGAATGAACATATATATGAATCAAGACATAAATTCGATACAAGTTACCTCCCACCTCCTAGATTATGGATGATTTAGTTCATCATAGACAATGAACAGCACATGGAGATGATCGGATACATGATTTGATCTTCAATACTTGAAATTACAAAATCTAATTATGATTTACAATCTAAAAACTACCTAAAATCTACTAAAGAGTGCTTCCAGCCGTCTCCTCCCTTTGGCTCTCGGCATCCAGCTTCAATATATACTCGGGAGTTGTAATCCAATCGAATAACTGTGTGAAAATCCGAAAATATAGCATTCTGACCACCTTGCGGTCGCAAGGTGTCGAGTACTCAAGGTCTCGCAAGTGTCTCGGCCTTGGGACTTCTTCCGCTTGCCTACCTTGCAGTCGCAAGGTCTGATGTACCTTGCGTCCGCAAGGTCTTCAGATTTGACAGCTTCCGTTTCTTCTTCATTTTTCCTCTTTGGCCCTTCTTGAAATTTACACATAAAACCCTGGAGTTTCGCATATTTTCACTAATAACCCTGAAACTTACAAAACTCACCGAAAACATATATTAGTAGCCAAAAGCCTCGTGAAATAGCATAATTTAAGTCATAGAAGCATATAAAATCGACCTATAAAATACATCGATCAAATACCTCCAAACTTAAACTTTGCTCGTCCACGAGTAAACAAAACATATAAATACAAAAGCATATAAATAACAATTAGCAAAAATAAAAATCTTTTTGGAGGGTGACACTATTTACACTCCTCTATAAGCCCACAAACTCAAGGAGACTCTTTCGAGTGACTCGACTAAGCAGATAAATACAAAAATTGATAAATACAAAAGTAGATAAAAATTAAACTAAAAATAAAACAAAAATCTTTTTGGCTTCCATCTCAATTTATAGGTGTATGGTATGCAAAGTAATCTCAGTTCAATGCTCACCACATATATAGGCTTAGTCACATAAAACCAACTGGTCTTTTCTTAAAACTGC
Source organism: Codonopsis lanceolata (assembly GCA_013146195.2). NCBI lineage: Eukaryota > Viridiplantae > Streptophyta > Magnoliopsida > Asterales > Campanulaceae > Codonopsis > Codonopsis lanceolata. The sequence continues at coordinate 129,226,968 of CM028377.1, forward strand.
TACTACTTCTAATTTCTCCGTGCGTGTGTGATCACCAGTCTTAAAGAATATCTTAACTAAAACAGTTTTATTAAGCTAAACACCACATTCATATGAAAATCAAAGTTTAATAGGAAATCATGCATTAAGAATTATGAGATCTACCATCCAAACCCGGTCAGTTACAAATAGGAAGGTCCCAAGGATTTCAAAGACTTATACATCCATCCCATGCACTTCTATGTATGACATACAATGCTCTCCTATCCCAATGACTTGTAATAGCTAAGATTATGCTAACACAGTGAGCTTTAGGGCGAATAATAATGAACATGAAGTGTTTGATCAATTCCATATGACTCACTTGACAGTTAAAACAGCATAAGCATTGGCAAGAAGATCATTAGGTCTTTATTTAGCTTGTAATATAAGGCCAAGGTGTTGGGGGATTTGATGGAAAGGGATTGGAATTCAAAGTGAGAGAGTAAGACTACCCTTTATCCCTCATACTTCCAAGCAAAAGGAAGTTTTCCCTATTTAGGCTAGGACCTGCAAAGACTACAAGTGGAGGGGTGTTTTTTGTTACTTTTCAGTTTTCTTCTTTCCCCCCCCCCCCAAACTTGTTTTGGGCAATATATACTTCTAAAAATATCACATCATTCTTATCAACATGATTTGTCTAACATATTTTCTCTTGAAAGCTATGCTTCCATTTGAATCTTTGTTACACTCTTTTTCTTCCGTTTCATTTTTCGTCGACACATAATTTTTCTTTTCTTTTTCTATTTTTCTTTTTTTTTTCTCGACAACGGAGAGAAGAAGTCTTCCGAAAATAGCCTAACTGAAAAGAAGAGGTCCTCCAAAATCAATTTCCCCACCCACATCCTACTCTTTCAAAGGGTAGGCTAAAAGTGTATAGGCTTTTAGGGTTAAGTTAATGTGGGTAATATAAATGATGGCGAATAGGGGTTTAAATAGTGTGCTTAGCACACTCCATTCTTTTTCATTAGGCTCAACGGGGACACTAGGGATATTTTTAGTATAGGTCAAGGAATATTTAGGCTCTAACGATCCAAAGATGGTCTAAATCATTTCTTAATGCCAAATGCTGATGTAGTTTTTAAAGCAAGTAAGACAACACAAAATATCATATCAATTACGAGAATTGGGGGTTGAATGTTTAGCATCACTGGATTTCACATAAGCATTCGCTAAGACAGATGGTAGGGACAATTGAGGCTAACATGCAGACACGGTTCGAAAGTGTGCTTGAGATATATAAATGAGAAAAATCCAAGGGATCTAACTAACATGCAATTGACCCTAAGTCACAATTTAATGCAACAATTATGTTTAAATGGCTATGAATTATATTCTTGTGCATATCTTGTTGTAATGAAGTAGGTGTTATAAACTTTATAAAACTATTCTAATTAATCCATAATTATGACTGGTGTAGGTGCATGAAGAATTTGGAGAAAAGCAAAAGTCTCGCAAAATTAAGTAAATTCCAGAGGGATCTACGGGCTAACTATGCGGTTCATTGCATTAACTCCTCATTGACTACGACTAGCATTACCACACCTAAACTTGAGGATGAAAATTTTGATTTTTTTTTATTTTTGATTTTTGATTTTTTTGATTTTTTGATTTTTTGATTTTTTTGATTTTTATTTTTTTAAAGAAATTTGGAGATGATGACGATGACTCTTTTGATAGGAACCTAAAGGTCCTTACTATTATAGTATTCTGGTCATGACAACAACTTCGAAAATAAGAAAAAATTAAAAACAGGAAAATAGGGTGAAGAGTTAAATGGTCATCAAGAAATTGACGTTCAAGCAAGGGTGAAAATTCCAATCTGGACAGGTGGTCGGCTACGACATTCTCGGTTCCCTTTTTATCTTTGATTGTAATGTCAAATTCTTGTAACAATAACATCCATCTAATTAATCTTGGTTTAATATCTTTCTTACTTAACAGATATTTTAATGCAGAATGATCAGAAAATATTATCACCTTTGATCCTAACAGATATGATCTAAATTTTTCTAAGGCACATACTACTGCTAAAAATCCTTTTTCAGTAGTATAATTCAATTGTGCATCATTTAGAGTTCTACTAGCATAGTGGATCACATGAGGCTTTCTATCTACCATTTGTCCTAATACGGCTCAAATCGCAAAATCTGATGCATCACACATGATTTCAAAAGGAAGTGACCAATCGTATTTGATAAAATAGGGACAAGAGTTAATTTTTCTTTCAATAAATTAAAAGCTTCTAAACATTCTTTATCAAAAATAAATTATGTATCTTTCAAGCTAACAACCAACGGTTTAGCTCAACCGGTAATCTTGCCACTTCTCTTAACTAGAGAGGTGGGTGTTCAAGTCTCACTAGAGACACCCCTGACTTTACAACCTCAAAGAGAGAGGTCGTGTTCAAGCCTCTTCGTAGGCATCGTTGTTGTTAAAGCCTTATCCAAAGGCCCTATTTAGCTACTCACTTATCTTAACGGAGAGGTGAGTATTCAAGCCCCACTGTAGGCACCCCGGGACTTAACTACTCTCAACCGAGAGGCTGGTGTTCAAAGCCTCACCGAGGCACCATTTGTTCGAGCCACACCAAAGGCATCATATATATATAATTGTAGTCTTTCAAGACATTAAAAATAATAAAAAATAATTGGGTACTATTTGCCCCTCCAACCTTTGAAAAAAAAAAAGTATCTTTTCGCTAACAAATTACATAGAGGTTTACGATTATGGAAAAATCTTTTATAAATCTTCGAGAAACCAAAGATGCCCTAGAAAACTTCTAACACCTTTAATCGAAGTGGATGGGGTAAGTTGTGTCAACTTAATTTTAGCTTTATCAACTTCAATGCCTTTATTTGAAACAACATGCCTAGGACAATTCCATGTTTGACCATGAAGTGACTTTTCTCACAACTTAAAGTTAAATTTGTTTCACAGCATCTTTCAGGGTGATGTAAGATTTTCTAAGCAATGATCAAAAAATTTCCAAACAACGAAAAATCATCCATGAAAACTTCAACGCATCTTTCAACTAAGTCGAAAATATAGAAATCATGCATCTTTGAAAAGTAGTTGGTGCATTACATAATCAAATGACATTCTCCTAAAAGCAAAAGTACGAAAGGACATGTAAAAGTTGTTTTCTCTTGGTCTTGGATGCAACGAGGATCGATTGTAACGAGAGAAAAACCATCAAAAAAGCAATAATATTCATGGCCAGGCTAGTCTTTCAAGGATTTGATCAATAAATGGCAAATGAAAGTGGTCTTTCTGGTTTGCATTTAGTTTTCTCAAATCAATACACATTCTATAACCGGGTTATTGTTCTTGTAGGAACTAATTCATCTTTGTCATTTTTAACAACGATAATTCTCGACTTTTTAGGAACTACTTGGGCCAGGGGCTAACCCATTTACTATACGAGTATAGGGTAAATTATACCGCATCTAAGAGCTTAAGAACTTCTTTCTTCACGGCTTCTTCCATGTGTGGGTTAAGTCTTCTTTGCTTTCTCTTGAAGGTTTACACCTAC
>CM028377.1:129230620-129291634 GCA_013146195.2 Codonopsis lanceolata
GAATCTCATAAATCATTCCACGCTCTAGATATCTGTGAAACGAAAATCCTTGATCGACATTTGTTGCATTTAATGCAAAGAATTGAAGTATTCGTCTTCTCCAACGGATTTTTGAAGTGCACACACTATAAATCTTGTCATTGATTTGGAAAAACAAGAACATGCAGAATAAATCGAACACTTAAAGGATTGCTATGAAACTCTATAACTCCAAGTCTTACAGACTCAGTGCAATAAAGAGATCCTCAACAGATCTAGAAGTCTCCTCAACAACAAGAAGCGCTCATCAACACTTATTGTTTTAACTTCTTGTTTACATTCATTTACTATACTTATGCACGAATTAAATATCTTGTATTTACGAATATTTAATTCCATAGACCCCAAACATAAGTCAATATTTTGTACACATCCATTAGGGATATTCTTTGTAATTGATCTAGTGGAAAACATAGTGCACTATTTAAATCAAGGTTGACCGCGGTGGTGGGCGTAGCACTCTTTATAGTGTGAACCATCCCAAAATACTTGTGTTATTTCTTATCGTTTGTGTCATTTGATCTCGGTCATTATTTTGATTGTCTTTATCCATTTACAGCTGAGAACTTAAGTAACTTGTAAAGGTCTACGGTAGTCCTTATCGGCGGACACAGACAACTATCTTGAAGGTCTTCCGCTACTTCATTCTCTTCGATAGATTGCAAGTATCCTTCAAAAATTTACTTAAAAGTTTTTAAGTGTTTAATAAGCTATTCAACCCTTCTAGCTTATTATTGTGCCCATTGGGGGACCCACAATTGGTATCGAGCCTTACTCTTTGAAAACAAGTTTTTCCAAGATTAAACTCTTGAGAGATACGATATAATGGCACAAACACACTACATCTTTACATCTAATGCTAACCACGTCCCAATATTGGACGAAGGACATTTTGATGGAAGGATAAAGTAATGAGATTTATGAACTCTATTGATAACGAGATTATGGAAATGTTCTTTGCAGGTCAACATGTACCAATGAAGCCAAATCTTCTAGCCTCCATGGCAAATCTGCGAAGTACCAAAGAAGAATCTGAATGAGCAGAGGATGATAGAAAGTCTGGTAGAACTTGACACAAAGCAATAAACATAATCACCGACTCTAGAGACAAGCACATACAGCGAAGTGATTCGATGTACAAGCCGCAAAAGAGATGGGAAGCTCTTGTGGAATACTTGGAGAGACCAAGACACAAGAGATAACGAAAATATACATACATCCAAAGGTTTGATTCTTTCAAAAAAGATCCTAAGGAAACCTTGAGACAAGCATACGATCGCCGGTGAGGTAATAAATAGTTGCTTTTCTCTTGGTAAAACGTATGACAAAAAGGAAATGAACATGAGGTTTCTAGGCTCTCTAGGTAGCTTATGGCATGTTAAGACCACGGCTATGAAAGAATCTAAGAACTTAAACGAGATGACTCTTCGTAGTCTCTACGCAAGTTTAAAGGTTTATGAACTTGAAGTTAATCAAGCTCTAGAGCAAGACAAACAGTTGAAGCGTGTCTTTGCCGACCATGGTCCAAGAAAAATCGGCGTTGAAACAAACCTTCCACTTCTTCGTGAAAATGATTTTTATCAGAGCGAACAATTTGCCATGTTTGTAAAACATTTTCAAAAATTCGCAAAATATGGAAGAAAGAACACACACAACAACCTTTTTAGGAAGAATGGTGAAAGCTCATCTAAAGAAGAGCTTGTGTTACAAGTAGAAAACCGGTCATTTGCCTCAAAAATGTCTAAGCCAAAATTTGAAGCATAGAAACCCTCTTTTAGAAAATTTCAAAACGAAGGGTATGTTGGGTGAAGACATAGAAGACAAACGAGGTTGCTACATGGTTTGAGAAGTCCCGGTGAAGAGGAGGAAGATGATTGTGAGCAAGCTAACATATGCTTAATAGCTCAGGATTCAGGCCCTACATATGACTCTGAAAATGAAGTCGAAGTTTCACCTAGTCCTTTGGACAAAAATGAAACCAACAGTGACAGCTTCAGTAAGGAAGAACTTCTCAAGGACAATCAAGATATGCTTGAAGAATTTAATTCCTTTAGAGTAGCCTATGTTAAAGCGGCCAAGAAGCGTGAGAAACTTATAGTGAAATGATGATGGCGTGAGATTCAAACTCTCAATAGTGTCAACAAGATAGTATATCAAGCGAAGGAAGAAAACAAATTTCTTTGTGACAAAATTAATTGTCTATCCGAGCACATCAAAGGACTCGACCTAGAGAAATTGCCTTGCAAAGACAATTGACTCACAGCGACTCAAAGGATGCATTCGAAGAAATCCTCTCAAGCCAAAAATCGAGTAATGATAAAACTGGCATAGTATATTCAGATGTGCCTCTTCCGACAATCTCTTCAGTCATAGAGAAAGGTGAATCCTCCGAAACTGCTAATGATATATCTTTCTCTAAACAAACATTCGGAAATATAGGGAAACAAGGCCTTGGTTATTTAAGTGTTCCTACGTTTAAAGTTCGAAAAGGTAAAGCCAAAATGGCCGACTTCAAATGAGAAACTTGAAAAGTAGCGGTAAGAGAAGTGAAGTGCAGAGCTGACAACTATGCTAAAGCAGAAATCTGGCGGCGGAGAGCCTGCTAAACCTCTACCGGTAACTATCAAGTTTGTCTATGAATGTAAAGGCTCCTTTAGGTTGAAGGTAAACTTAAAGGTATTCTACCAAATCCTCCTATAAAGGTAACCAACAGAAAAGCTAAAGCTAAGTACATTTGGCAACCTAGGAAGATCAAACCAATTAAGCCTACCATCAACAAGCAAGAAGCTGAACCAAGAATGGATGTCAAGAAAAGGAATGATCACAAGCACTCTTCGGGTTGAAGACACTAACGGTTCAGCTGTGGAATTTCCATTTATGTCATTCTTTCAATTGCACAGGCCATCGACCTCGGAATGCTGCTAAGGTTCACCCAAGATGCGAGAGACCTAGTTCTCTCAAGGTCAGGTATGGGTTCCAAAAGGTTGCTAATCCTTAGGACCGAAAGAAAATAAAAAATTTTGTTTACTTTAATTCTTTTTCGGGAGAATGCTTCATGGCTATAGAATCGAGAAAACAAAGACATCTAGTACCTAGGCAGGTGGCGCTCAAGACACATGGTAGAACAAGTCTTCTACGATAAAACAAAAGGGACCTTGTTATTTTTCGGGAATAATGTAAGAGGAAAGACAATTGGATATGGGCTCAATCACTGAGGAAGTCTCCGTCAACAAAGTTTCTCCAGTGAGTGGTTTAAAGCACAATCTTCGAGCATATCTCAATTTTGCGACAAAGGACTTCTATGCCAATTCAACTCAACGATTAGCCTCATCAAAACGGTGAATTACGCTATACAATCTTGGCCAGGCAATAGACAAGGAAATGTCTAATGGGTGGACTTAAATCTTCTAGGGAGATTCTCAAACACATTGTGTCTAGTAGCCAACAACATTCGTGACAACATTTGGTATGGCACAAGCGTCTCGATCACGCTAGCTTCAAGCACCTCTCAAGCTCTCTAAAAATGGGCTTGTCGAGGTCTACCTACGGTGTCCGCCATGGCCGAGTTGTAAAGCTTGTCGACTAGGAAAACTCTCGAGTCTTCCTTGAAAAGAAAGTCTGTTTGTCAACAAAGCAGGACCTCTTGACTTCTGCGTATGGATCTCTTTGGACCAATCACAACAGCCCGATATTTCGGGAGACAAGTACAGCTTGTAGTAGTTGATGACTACTCTAGATTCACTTGGATTGAAACTATGACATCTAAAGATGAAACGTATGATCTAGTCATTGCTATTTTCATAAGACTTCAAACTTCAGCTTGAAGACATTAGCGACATAAGATCGGACAATGGCAGAATTCAAGAACAATGGTGTAGAAAAGTACTACGATGACCACGGGATCGGCTACAACCTGCGCCGGTACTCCTCAACAAAACGGTGTAGGCGAGCGGAAGAACAGAACGATTGAGCGACAGAGCAATCTTTGCGCTAAACTTAGTAATTTCAGTCCTTTGCATGTTTTACCGAGACAGATCCACGTTAAACAAGTTTCATAACAAAACTCCATATGAAATATGGAGAGGAAGATCCCCGACATAGGATTTCTTAAAATCTTCGTTTGTAAATGTTTTATTCTTTATAATGGAAAAGAATACAGAGAGGAAAATTTGATGCAAAATCGGGCGAAGGAATTTTTGGGTATTCCAACATTAAAGCATTTCGCATTTTCGATAAAACTAATTTAAAAATTTTAGAATACGTGCATGTTTCTTTAGATGAATATGACTTGTTAGAGCCTAGAAAGGCTCGAGCGTTGCTAATGATTACGATAATGATGAGGCAGTACAAATACGGCACATCTACCACTTCTCATCGGCGACAAGCGACCAGACCCCTCAATCTGGATAACCCCTCGGTGAGAGCAAGAACTTCTGCTGGATGCAGAATAACAACTCTTACGTTGACCACGAACCCATCTGTATTACCCCAAGCACCTTTCTGATCCACTCATCCTTCTTGTTCACGAAAATGAAAGTTTTGAAGATCCTATGTCTTCGAACTAGATTTTGTGAATCACCCTCTCAACCTACTACTCCCACTTGCAGACGGAAGAACCCACCAAAATTGATCTTCCTCCAACCGTTATTGAAGCAAAAGATCATCCCATTTCTCAAATCATTGGTGATCTCAACACAAGAGTTCGTGATGCAGAAATAAAGTTCGAGAAGAGACTATGTTTGCTTATGCATTTATATCTGAACTTCGAACCAAAGAAGATTGATGAAGCTATCGAAGATCATAAGCGGATTGAAGCAATGCAAGAAGATTCTGAACCATTTTGAAAGATGTAAGGTGTGGAGCAGTTCAGGCCAGTGATCATCCAGATCATCGGCACCAAAGTGGGTTTCGAAACAAAAGAGATGAAGAAGGAAATGTCACGAAACAACAAAGCTAGACCTGCGGATTTGCGGGGGCTACCCGATTGGGAAGAAGGAATTGACTTTGATGAAACTTTTTGCTCTGTTTAGACTAGAGGCAATCGGACTCTTTCTAGCCTATGCGATCATTCATGGACTTCAAAGTGTATCGGATGGATGTAAAGAGTGCCTTCACGAATGGTGATCTTCAAGAAAGCGTATGGTGGAACGCCTCCAGGGATTTGTCAATTCAGACAAAGCGGATCACGTCTACCGACTCAAGAAAGCTCTCATGGCTGAGAAGCAAGCTCCCGAGCTTGGTATGAAAGCTCTATCCAAGTTCTTAATAGAACAAGGATTAGTGAGAGGAAGGATAGACACCACTTTAGTCATCCTCAAGCACAAAGGCCATTCTCTTCTGGTACAAATCTATGTGGACGACATCATCTTTGGATCAACTAACCAAAGCATGTGTAAAAGATTCAAGAAGTTGATGCAAAGCAAGTTCGAGATAGGCATGATGGGTGAACATACCTACTTTCTAGGAATTTGCAGATACAAGCTGGACTTCGACGGGAATCTTCATCGACCAAACCAAATATGCAAAGGAACTAATCAAGAAGTTCGACCTTGATTCGTGAAATGAAGGATTCGAAACTCCAATGTCTACCGCGCCATCTTGACAAAGATGAGAAGGAAAGCAAGAGAACATCACCAAGTACAGGAATCATAGGTTCACTTCTTTTACCTTACGGCTAGTAGACGACATTATGTTTGATGTTTGTGTTTGTGCAAGATTTCGAGCAGATCCAAAAGTCACATTTGCTTCTTTGCCAAAGCGTATCATCGGATATGTTTCGAAAACAACAAATCTAGGCATATGGTATTCCAAAATCAACAATTTCGATCTAGTTGGATACTCGGATCACGATTATATCTTGCAAAGTGGCGAAGAAGCACCGATTGGGACTTGTCAATTCCTTGGAAATAGACTTGTCTCATGGTCTTGCAAGAAAGAGGATCGTTGCAAACTCAACCACGTAAGTTTCGAATACATTCTGCGCAAGCATTTGTTGCTCTCAACTCCTATGGATGAAGCAACAACTAGTGGACTACAACATAAAGACTGCAAACTGCCCAATCATGTGTGACAACACATCAGCAATTTCAGTCTCCAAAAATCCAGTAAGGCACTCCAAGACAAAGCACATTGATATTCGTTATCACTTCCTTAAAGATCATGTGGAGAAAGGTAACATCAGCTTGGAATACGTTCCAACTGAGCATCAATTGGCTGACATTCTCACAAAACCACTGGATGCCACCAGGTTTGCTTATTTAAGGAGAAATCTTGGTATGATTGATCCTACTGCTTAATTTCAAAGTCATTTGTTAATGTTTCTTTCATACCGGTAGACCTAGTTTTACACTAATCGGAAGACGTAAGTCTCTCTTTACCGGAAGACTTCAAGGTTAGTATTACTACTTAGTCTATTTTTTAAAGAGGTTTCTAAAGCAAAAGGGGGGGTCAAGGATAAAATTTGGTACTTAAGAAAATATCTTAAGTTCCCGCTTTTTCAACTAAAATTTTCTCGCCTATAAATAGACCTTGAATCGCCTTTTGCAAAACTTTACGAAACCCTTTGACAAAATATTTCTCTCTCTATTCATACTCTCTCTCTGTGTAACTGCTTTCTGCAATCCCAAATTCTTCTTGTTTCTTCTTCTCATCAACGACAATGGTACGTTCCTCTCTTCTCTACTTGAAACTTACTACGTACTGTTCTGCATTTTATTTCATAACCTAAAAATTATTTTGGAATTCAAACGGTCATTTTCGAGTTTCTACAGTATTCGTCATTGTTGTTCTTACAAACCTTGAATACTAACAGTCGTTTATGTATATTCAATGTTTATTCTTATGAAAACTTCTGTTATACTTTTCTCGGGTGTGGATACTCTAAACATTCTAGGGTTTCAAGTTTTCGTTTCAAAAATTCTAATTATTTCAGAAAACCTTGAAATTCCTACTTGTTTAGATGTTGAGGTGAAAAGCCCTAATTTTTATTTGCATTTCTTTCAGGCAAAAACTTCAAAATCTAAGCGAGACAACGGAAAGAAATTGAACCCAGAAACCGACATTCCTCCCAGTACGGATGTCAACCTTCCGGGCTATCCAACCTTTCCCGCCTCTCATGACATCATCGTCGCTCTGGACCTGAAGCTGTACATTCCAGGAATATGCATTGACCTTCAGTCAATTAGCACTATAGCTGCCGGCGTCAAAGCTTGCGAGGATATGAACGCCTCTGGTATTCTACCCCTCTTCTGCCTCAACGACAAAAATTACAGCATCTTTCTGGCAGAAGAATTCTATCAGAGAATGGAGCTCATGAACAAGAACGCTCTACGAGGGTGGATTCGAGGTCGTCCAATCTCCATTACCGCTAAAACAATTTCCACCATCATCGGCGTGCACTTTGGTGGACCTCTTGAAGCAACCATTGCTGAGGCTGTACATGCCTGAGAAGCAATGAGAGGAGTAGACACTTACAGAGAACCTCAAGGGAAAATGCTCAGAAATCTGTTCCCTCTTGACGTCTACTGCACCAGCCACCTTATAGACAAGGGGCTTCTATTCAAGAGTGGAGCACATGATATGTTTACGGCCCAGCAAATCAACTTGACAAGTGTCGTATTTCTTCAGCTCCGTCTCAACTCGGGGCCATTATCTTTAGTGAATTAAAGCAGTGGGTGGAGAAAGCCAAGAACAACCCCACTTGCAAGCGCCCCTTCGTCAGGCTCATTAATGCCCTTCTTAGGGATGATGCTAATGTCAACTCTTCCTTAAAGGAAGATGAACTGATTGCAGTGGCCAAGGAGAAGCAGCTTACAGCCTCGTTCTTCAGTAAGTACACTGAGTACGAAAACAAGCGACGGCTGCAGAAGGGTCTACCGCCAGTCACCCTTGACAAAGTGGCCAAGCCTGCACCTATCTTGGTTACACGCTTCAACATGGAAGCCCATGACGCAGCCAGCAGAACCTTCAAGAAGGCATCTGCAAAATTTGACGATCAAGTGGCCGCGTCCCTCCATCAAAAGGCCAAAGACTTGGCTGATGAGGCAGAGCAGCTGCTTCGAACCAAGATGGCTGCCAAAGGAAAAGTAAAACAGACAAGGCCGGTAGAGGCCACTCCAACTGAAGAGGAGCAGGCCAAATGGATTAGGAAGGAGATGAAGGAAGGCCAAAAGAACAAGGCACCAGGCCAGTCCAGCCATCCTTCACCTTCACCAGCCCAAGCCCAGCCAACCTCTCAAACTCAACAAACCACTTCCTCCCAGCCACCTACCCAAACCAGTCAATCACCCTCACCATCTCCTGCACCCACTCCCAAACCAAAACGAAGGAGACTTCGTAAAACCTCTTAAGACCAGCCACTGGCAGACCCTCCTACCACTACCGATGAAGTCGTTGAGCCTCCTATTCAGCCGCTGAGGAAGAAAAGGAGAACTACCGGTACCAAGACATCTACCGACGCCCAACCATCAACCACACCACAACCAACTTCCACTACCTCTAGCCAACCCTCTACCGACACACCCACCCAACAACCCATTCCTCCTGAGTCATCTACTCAGAGGAATTCACCAGCTCCGGAGGAGCCTATCCCTCAGGAGGAGCCTCAAACTCAGGAGGAGCCAGCTAGAACCCCCACTCCTCCTCCACCTTCCCCTTTTAACTACTCACCTGACCCATCTACCCCGTCCTCACCTCCTCAATCCCAACCAACTTCATCAACCACACCACAGCCACCTCAAATCCCTCCCCCACAGCCAATAGACTCTGCTGCCGCCAAGTTCCTTTTCGAACTATCGTCAGTAGCAGACCTATTTATCCCTACCCATCAACCTCCTCAATCTTCCCTTAGAAAACCAAAATCCCTCTTCTACCCTGCCCCTTCTTTCTGGTTTTCTACCGACCCCTTACCCGAATCATCTCATATCAGTGACAATTCTGACACTGACATTGAGATTGATTCCCCTCCAACCCCTCCTCCCCCTCCACCCATTACCATATCTTCCTCCACCAACACCATACCGACCCAAGACTCGTCTTCTTCCGACTCCATCACTCCTCCACTCCAACAGACAATACGGCCTACCGACTCTACCTCTGTCGGCACCATTCATATTGGCCAGGCAACTACTTCTCATCAGCCAGCCAATGATGAAATTTTGTCACGGCTGGACGCCATATATGAACGGCTAGGCGCGCTTACCAGCATCACTACCGCTACCGCCGAAATAGCCACTGCCGCTTCAAAGGCCAATGACCGAACTGCCGCTCTTCTTCGACAATTCCAAGAGGATGTCTGGACTCGCTTTGGACAGATACGACACGACTTCACAGATGTCAAGATCAACGTTGAAGCTCAACGAGATGAGTGTGTCTGTATCTGCTCCTCCCTTTTCTATGAGCTTTTCCATGCCATCACTCTCCATCTCGGCAACGGTCGCCCTCCTGTTCTCGAACTCAACCGCATTGCTCGAGATTCTGCTCACGATGTTATGAATGCAAATCGTGATCGTGATCTGGCCATCACGGAGGAGAAGCAAATGAGATCAATCAACAGAATGCTGATGGAAGAGAACGCCGCTTCGTGAAGAACGAGTACCGCTCTCGCTCCACACGGACCTCCCGATGCGGATGCGAATCTGAACGAAGAATGGAAGAGCTAGAGCGAGAACGAAGGAAAAAAGAGGCTGCAGACAAAGGCAAAGGGAAAAGACCTTGGTAGCTCTGTATCTTTTCTTCCCTTACCTTTGTATCTATCTTATATTTTGAAAACTCTATAATCTGTAAACATCTTGTTTATAAATAAAGAAGAATATCTGTTTTTCAAAATTGTCTTGTTTAAATTCTTGTTACTTTATTTTCATATCTGTTTAGAATTTAAACAATAAGTTTAAATTTATTTGAACTGCTGCTAATCTGTGTGCTATTCTATGATTTTTTTACTCTTTGTATGCACTTAGATTAGTTCTTTACACTTGAGGTGCTCGTCTGTTTGATAGAGGCATGTCTTCTGCTACTTTATATATAAAATTCTCAGACATGCTATTATCTATCACATAGTCTATTTTTAGCCCTCATTTGTAGTAATGATGACCAGATATAAATAGGAGGAGATTGTTGATTCTTATGTTAGATTTATATCTGTTCAGTTCATTACATTAGTTTTATACTTCAGTGGCTAATCGGGCTGCGTATCGATTAGCGTGGCAACTGTGTATAGAACTTTACCAAGTATAGTTTTTATAGGACTTTACAGGTTCAGCGGAAGACCTCTCCACAAGCTTTATCGGAAGACCTGCTTAAAGCCCACAAACGGTAGACCTCGTGTCCACCTAATCTTCTATGACGTGTCCTGTCCAGCAATGACCCATTGGATTAATTCAATCTAATCTTATCAGAGTTTGAATTAATCCAAAGACATTCCCTGACATATCAAGCCGCCGAAAGCAACTTTCAGCGAAAGACTTTTCGTCTGAGCGAAAAGCGAGGAAAAGCGCATCTCCTACTTTCTGCAACAACTCTCAAATCTGACACCTAAATCGCCCACCTTTTTGAAGATCTCAGAACTCATTCCCTGCTCTAGATATCTGTGAAGACGAAAATCCTTGAATGACAGCCCCATGCATTTAATGCAAAGAGCTGTTGAAGTATTCGTCTTCTCCAACAGATCTTTTGAAGTGCACCTGCTATAAATGCTGCCATTGAAGACTGGAAAAACAAGAACTGTACAGAATCAATCGAACACTTAAAGGATTGCTTTGAAACTCTATAACTCCAAGTCTTACAACTCAGTGCAATAAAGAGATCCTTAACAGATCTAGAAGTCCTTGTCAACAACAAGAAGCTGCTCATCAACACTTATTGTTTTTAACTTCTTGTTGTTTACATTCATTTACTATACTTCTGCACGAATTAAATATCTTGTATTTACAGATATTTAATTCCATAGACCCCAAACACAAGTCAATATTTTGTACACGATCCATTAGGGATATTCTTTGTAATTGATCTAGTGGAAAACATAGTGCACTATTTAAATCCAAGGTTGACTGCCTTGGTGGTGGACGTAGCACTCTTTATAGTGTGAACCATCCCAAAATACTTGTGTTATTTCTTATCTGTTTGTCTGTCATTTGATCTGGTCATTATTTTGATTGTCTTTATCCATTTACAACAGAACTTAAGTAACTTGTAAAAGGTCTACCGGTAGTCCTTATCGGCAGACCTGGAACAACTATCTTGAAGGTCTTCCGCTACTTCATTCTCTTCGATAGATTGCAAGTATCCTTCAAAGAATTTACTTAAAAGTTTTAAGTGTTTAATAAGCTATTCAACCCCCCTTCTAGCTTATTATTGTGCCCATTGGGACCCACACAATCAGACACTGTTCCTGCCCCAGAAGATACATAATCTGCAAGTGGTGAAAATTCAGTGAATGAGTCTCAGGATGTAGTTCAAGATGTAGCTCCGAATGCAGCTGCATCAGAAGCTACATCGGTCAAAAACCTGCTAGATATAGAAACTGATCCTGAACAGCCAGAAACTCTATCCAGTTTGACTGATCGTAGCCATGATATTCCTAGCCGCATACAGAAAAATCATCCAATCTCTCAAGTGATAGGTAATATTCATGATGACATATACACAAGGAGAAGAGGTAAAATTGATTCTCACAAATTAGCGTGTTTATCAAAATATTTTTGAGAGAAGCCTTGTTACTTTTAGTAGTTAGTTTAACTTAATCTTTTTTTTATCAGAAATTTTTTCTAGAGTCCATTTTTTTTTTGCTTTTATTGGTTGCTTTTTAGATATGACTACAACTTTTATGGATGCTCCAAATGATCAAAGATTATGGGCTACACATTGATGTGTTAACCTTGTATTTTGATAACACCTATGCAATTTGTATAGCTCAAAAAATCCAGTTCAACATTCTCGAGCAAAAAACATCAATATAAGACACAACTTTATTAGAGACTTGGTTGAATAAGGAATTGTTTGCATTGAATATGTTGAGACTGAAAATCAATTTGCTGGCATTATATTTTTAAGAGTCTAGATTTAGAGAGATTTTTCAATCATTGGAAATCTCTTGTGTTATGTGTGTCATTTGACTTTACACTTAGTTTATTAAGAAAAGAGAAAAAAAAATTAGGCATGATTGCATTTTGTCTTTAGAGGGCACTCTAGATCATTTGTCACACATGTGTGTGCCTCATGTGGTTGTTTGGGAATTGCATTCAATATCAGTTGTGATTTTTTTTGTTTTAATTCTCTCTCTCTCTCTCTCTCTCTCTCTCTCTCTCCCTGTTCTTAGCATGTTTGAAGTCTACAAAGGAAAGAGATACCTTAAAATACAAGGGTTGTAGCATTTTATCTTGGTACCATGGAACTTTGGTTCTCATGGGTTGATCTTGAGCAAAGTGAATACCCTTGGAAAAGTGTGAAAACTACCTAAAGGAAAAGAGCTACCTATGAACAAGGTTTGCTGCCATTCTCTCTTGGGACTATGAATCCTTGGATTTCATGGGTTGATCAAAAGCAAAGTGGGTTCCCTTGGTAAATAGTGTAAAAGGTTCCAAGTGGCATATTTTTATAGCTTGAAATAAAGCAGAGCTATATTCCTAGAGAACTGAAGTACCTATGGATTTTTGTTATGAAACATTTATGATCTTGGGAGAGAAATCTGGTTGAGAAAAAGAAAAGATGCAAATTGTACAAAATTTTATTATTGATGAATGCACCTCTCAATGCAGCTGCATTAGGAACTACATCCTTTGATCTGGTCTTTATCACTTGTGTGTGATTGCATTATTTTTTTTGCCTAGCTTTTAGTTATCATGTTTTTAGGCATAAAATTTTAGGACATGTATTGTTGGTAAGGATATCAGCTTGGTACAATTTTGTCTTAAAATAAACTGTGCAAATCAATTTCTAAAAATTTCCATGTTGAAAAATATTTAGTGGATGTCTAATTCTTGTGTGGAACTAAGAGGTATTGAATCTGGATATGAGGTGCTCAGTTATTTCTAGGGGTGTGATCAAATCATGGTGAACATTTAATTGTGTTTTTCAAAATTTTGGATTTTTGAGAATTCCTAAAAGATTGTTTCTCCCTCTTTCTTTTCCGGTCAAATAGAGGGAGAGAGATCAAGTGTTTCTGGTGATGGTGATGAATCTCATAAACTGTTCATGTTTGTTTTGTATGCATGTGATTACATCATTGGTATATTCTGATTTGTGTTTAATAATTATTTCTGATTTTATACCTTGCACAAATTCAGGGGGAGATGAGATTTTCTAACCAATGCATGTTAGATGGTTTGATTGGTGTTGAATAAACACTTGTCATTTGATTTGACCAGAAATGTTCAACAAAGGGGGAGATTGTAAGGGTAAAATAGGGATGACCTATTTTGGTTTTGTTTCTCCTTTCTTGGTCATTAAGTTTAGGCATTTTTGGTAACAAAATATTCCTAAGATTTTTGGTTTCTTGGTCCTAAAGTTTAGGTGCAATTTTTGGAAACAAAATATTCATTATATTTTGGGTTTCTTGGTCCTAAAACTTAGGAGTAATTTTTAGAAACAAAATCTTTGCAAAAATCATTCCTAATGTCGTGCCTTAAAGTCCTTATCAATATGGTAAGAGAATCTAGTAAATAAGGAAGTTGATTTGATTTCTAATTCTAATCCTTTTCCATATTGGAGTTTGTTTCCTTCTCTATGTGTAGATCTCCTTCACAATATAAATAGAGGGCTTGGGAAGCGGCTGAACACACACGAACAAAGAGAGAAGAGAAAATTCAGATCATATTCAGAGAGTTTCATAATTCCAAAATTGTGCAGAATTTGAATGTAGCTTCCAATGCAGCAACATCAGAAGCTACATTGAAAACTACTGGAACTGTTTGTCTTCCTAGCTGTTCTAGTAAGCTTATTTCTCTTCCCACATTTTCTGTGCCTGTTTTTCTGTAGGTTTTTTCTCTCCAAGACTTGTTGTCTTGTGAGAGTATTTGTTTTGGTGATTTCACATAGTTTTTTGTAAAACAATTCATCTTTTTAAGTGAAATCTTTTTGGCCATGAGGCTAGACCTACAAGCATAGGCTTGTAGGTTGTTTGGTATCTGTTTGTGCTTGATTTGTGCGTCTGTTGTTAAGTCTTCCATTGTTTTAATTTTTCTTACCATTGTGACTTCTATTGTAGCTTCATCAGAAGCTACATTGGAAACTGCATTGGGTGTTTTTGCGAATCCTAGCTACTTGTGTACAGTTGAATGATACATTGTTTCAAGTGAAAGTTGAGGGATTGATGTTTTATAAGGGGTGATGGTTCAGAAAATTAATCGTAAGGTGTTACTTTGTAATATGAAGATAAAATATAGGGAGAAAAAAAAGGGTGACTGCTCTTAATATTAATTGTAGGGAGTGACTTGTAATATGGAAAGAAAAAATAGAAAGTTAAAATGGATAACTACTCACACATGTGAATGTGAGGGTATGTGAGGGTGAATCTCAACCGTTAAATTTTTTAAGATAATTTAATCTCAACCTCTAAATAGCCATAATCAATTAACTAACTGTTTCTATCCCTTCTCTCTCCGATTCCGGCCACCAACAGCTTCGTTTCTGGTTGAATCCCTTGAGTTGAACGACCTGATCCCTGCATGGTAAACTGGTTGTGGATTATTAAACTGATTGATCGAATTGGAAACCGAGTATGCCTCAGAGATCACGATGCAGGGAGAGGCGGGGGAGGAGTAGTGAAGGACTGTGAAGTCGAAGGTGGCAATTGCAATGCCGATGAAGAATAAGATGACGCGCGTTGTTCATGGAGGACGTAACGAATCGGGTGAATCACGGACAACTATGGTTTGTTGGGCTTGGGCGAGTAGGCATCCGCTATGGGTTAGGCCTCATGGCCCCTGTAGATCAACTCCGATCCCGTCTCTCTCTCTTTCTCTTTCGCTTTTCTCCGTGTGTGTGATTGTTGACTGAGTGTGTATTTTGGAAGGAAGGAAGCGATAAAAAGATAAGAGGGGAGAGAGAGGGATATGTAGGGACAAAAGTGTTTCAGGTGATGGTAGCTTATACTCCCCGGCACGTGAGCATTTTTCGCCGGATATAGATCATGTGCTTGTTTAGATCAAGGGCATTCTCGTCAATTAAAAAAACAGACGACAAAACTAACGTTAACTGTGGGAGGGGGCAAATTGGTCCAAAAAAACATGTCCAGGGACCACCTTCAATTGTTTTTTTGTTCGGGGACCAAAACATTCTTTTTCGATATGTCCAGGGACCAAACATTATATTAATCATAATATTAAATGTAGGGGTGACTTGTAATAGGGAGAGAAAAAAATAGGGAGTTAAAAATGGATAACTGTGAATGTGAAGGTGAATCTTAACCGTTAAATATTTTAAGAGAATTAAATTTTAACCTCTGAATAGCCCTAGTCAATTACCTAGCAGTTTTATAATATAGATAGAGACTCATTCACAATATATATATATATATATATATAGATAAACGAAAAGTTATGTCCCTCATTAAGTCATAACTCTTCCGAAACAATCGTGGGAAGAGACAATCGTGTTTCTTGTATTGAGAGACTCATTCATAAATTCATAATCTTCAATAACCAACATGATTTTAGGTAACTCTTAATCATCAAATATAAGTCTCTTGTAAGACGATACGTAAGGTAGAGTCTTACTCTCTCACAACTCAATCCATCAACTGAAGTAAGGAGGATCCGTCTTACAAAAAATATCTGTAAAATGTCTTAAGTTTTTGCCATATCTTATTAGATAAACTTAATACTTCATCTGTTCCGAACAAATAGTCTCTGTTTAAAAGTCAAACTTTAAAAAAAATGACATTTTTAACAGCTCATTAGTAATAAAATGACACTTTTATGCCGTAATTTTTAAAAATAGACTCTTTAAGTGAAATATCGAAAATATAATAGTTAACTCTTTGTCCTGAACATATTGAGTATTTAATAAAAACATATAAAGATAATATGAGTCATGAGATACTAAAAAATATAATAAAATATTCTTACAGTCTTCCACTTGGTTTATGTGATATTTTTTTCACAATTTCATAAATAAGACATAGGAGCATCTCCAATAAGGTTGATTTTTAACCAAATTTTTAGTTTGGTCTCACTGCCACCTAGTCATTTTAAGAATTTTATTCTCTAAAAAATAAACTTCCCAATGGTTTTCATTCTTCCTCAATTCTTACATGAGTCCTACAAAATCATCCACTTTATTTACACTATTTTTTTATTTTTACTTTTCAAACAAATTAATTAATTTTTATATTGTTTTATAAATAAATTAATTTGTTTTAATTTTAATGAATATATTTTTAATATTATTTATAAATAAAATAATTTAATCCGTTTATAATTTGAATTGTAATATTAAAGAAAGATAGGAGATTAGAGGATTATTTATAGATAGGAGATTGAATTTTTTTTAATGTTTTTTTCAACGGTCAAAACGGGAGAAAAAAAGAAAGAAAGAAAGAACAGACATAAGACAACGATAAAAAATGTACAAATTTTGGCCTCAACGACTAATTTAAAAAAAAATTCAAATCCACAGTGACGAACATGTGGGACTTGCGTCTCCACGCGTCGTATGCAAGGGGGCGGTGCGTCTCACCTCCTCTCCATGAGGTTGGTGAAACTACCTCCCCCCCCCCCCAATTCTTATTTTGAGCATTACAGGAATTTTTTGAAAGAAATTTTGGGTTAAGAATTCTCTCCAATGGTTCGGTGAGAATCACCCATTGGTGATGCTCTAATGTGCACAAAAATAATATAATGAATAATTTTATTTATTTGGCTAAATCTAGATATAATGACTAAATATAGACACCCCAATTTCGTACCTCTGATATGTAACATTGACATAAAATATCAAGACCTGTTAAAAGCTAACAAATGTCAAGTTACATGGTTAAAAAATGCAAAAGAAAAAGCAGGATGTGTAAACAGTTAAATACATGGGGCCTAAGTTCCAAAAAGAAGATCCAAAAGCCCCCTAGCGTCACCCATGGACCCTCCAGGCGCCGCGCCAGCTATCTCCATAGGTGGCGCCCAATAGTGCTCTGTGTACTGTAGCAGTTTGCCTTCGGTGCAATTCTCTCAGTGCGCGGTACAAGCCGATGAAGCACAAAATGATAAAACTTAATGACGAATGAATCCTCTCTCCAGCCTATAAATAGAAGGCCCCGGCTTGTGAAAATTCGCACCGTTCAGAGACAATTCACGCAGTGAAACATACACCGTTAGCAGTTTACGCAATGAGTTTCTCCCGAGAAAGCGTTGTGAGAATTCCTCCTCTAGCCTCGAAGCTCCGCCAAATCTCCCCCAAACACAAAACCAACCGGTCAAAGTGAAACCTAGCTGCCCTACTAGGATTCCGCTCTATTCTTCCGGTCCAAAAATCCAAAAGCAAGTAGTTTCTCTGCCCAAATCCAGACACAAAATCAGTGAAAAACAAGCAGTTGCTCTGCCCAATTTTCGCCAGTTGCAAACAAACAACAGAAAAAAAAAAAAAAGTAAGCAGTTGCTCCGCCTGGTTCCCGAGGCCTGAAAGAAACTTTCGGAAGCAGTCACTCTGCCCGAATCCCCGCAACAATACAACAGCAAAAAAAAGACTCCCTCTCCCTTAAGGACAGAGCAAGCGCACCCTAAGTCTGCCAGAAGCTAGTTGGTACGAGATAAAACCCATACACTTCAAGAGGTAGGTTATTTAAAGTTTTTATTATATAAAAGTGCTATTTAGACTAGCAAAATGTAAGCAATATAAGCAGTTATGTTGTCCAAAGTTTTATAGAAAATAACACTAAAAAGAGCCATTATTATTGCCAAATATTTATAAATGTATTTGTAACTCCCGAAAGGTGGCTGTGATAAGTGTTGTAATAATATATGTACATATATATATATATATATATATTTAAATGCTTTATTTCATCTGCTAAATAAATATATAAAAAAGCATATTTTAGCCAAAAAAACTATTTTGAGACCGAAAGGGCGAGTTGGGTGCCTAACACCTTCCCACCTCGTAACTTAGCCTCCGAACTCTTTGCGAATCTGGTTACATCTGGTTTTTCTTTGTTTTTCCTTAAAATAAAGATGGCGACTCTGTTGATCATATTTTGAGTCCACAATGAGGCCGGGTGTATTCCACGCGCGTTAAAACGTTTTGATTTTGTTTTCCTTTAAGGGAAAATAAAATGTGAAAATCCAGGGCACTCACACTAAGAAATGTGAATAATGGTGGTCGTAAGTAGAGCTGTCAAATTAAGACAGGCTCGACCCAACCCACCTGATATTATGCTGGGCTGGTGTGAGAACTACGTTTCAACCCCGGTCTCGCTACGTGAGAAAAATGAGTGGCTTCAAAACTTAAAGCACATGGATACGCTCAATCTCGTTGTGGACTCAAAAAATGTAATATGTATATACAGAGTCACCAACTCCATTTAAATGGTAAACAGAGAAAAACCAAAATTATCAAAAATATGGGTTCGAGGGCTAAGTTACAACCTAAGAAGGGGAAAGACACCCGACTCGCCCTTTCGGTCTCAAATGGTTTGCTAACTTGCTTAGTCTATTTAGTATACATTCATTCTAGAAAACATTAGTACATATATACAAAGGAAAATAAAAGAAGATTATATATATATATATATATATATATATATATATATATATATATATATATATATATAACAAAAAGAAAATGAAGTAATAATCGAATGAAACAAAGAAAAGATAAGGAACATTTTATAAACTATTCTATAAACAAAAACCACACTAAAAAGAAAGGAAAATAACAAATATTTATATTATATATAGAAACTAACTAAACAAGAAAAACTTATTTACGTAGGCAGAAAATGTTATAGAGGAAAAGAACAAATTCTAACAATATTTACAAACGATAATGATAATATGTACAAATGCACAAAGTATGTATGCTTACATTTTATTTACAAACCGAAATAAATTGCAACGTGGACAGAATATCAGAGATCTGTTACCTTTGGAGCGTGATAGTCTGAACCTGGTACGCCTTGGCTTAGGCGATCTCCGTGTGCTCCCCTTGTCTTCCTGAGAAGAGAGGTTTTTTTTTTTTTTTTTTGTTGTGTGTGTGTTTTGGGTTGTGTGTAGGTTGTAGTAGATATGTGTGTTGTATCTGTGGGTAGTGGATGTGTGTGTTGTATACGTGGGTAGTGGATGTGTGTGTTGAGAGTATTTTGGCAGAACTTCGATAGCGTAACGACAGCGTAGTGGTATCCTTGGCAGCATTAAGGCAGCGTAAGGGGGAGGATAATTGTTTTATCATGAGCAGCACTTTGGCAGCATAACTTTAAGGTGGTTGTTCTTTTTTTTTTTTTTTTTTTTTGCTGAAGAAATGGGTTCCTATTTATAGGAGAAGTGAGTGGCTTTACTGTAATAAGAGGCAACTTCAGGAAGAAGTATCTGACCTCTCAAAGGCGTAGAGGATTATTGAGGTGACGAAGCACATTTCCTCGGCATAATTCGACATAGGTAGTAACTGAAGTAGGAGGAACATGCATTGCCAAAACAGTAAAGAGGGCACCACATTGGAGGAAATGGGCACAACACACCCATATTTGGGCGCCGCGCCGTTTTTGGCTGGTGTTGCGCCTCGTTCTGTCCTCTTCTCTATTTTGATGCACTTTCACCCCTTCTTTGTTATCCTTTGTCCTTTGAGTCCTTCCAAGTTTCTTTTGACATTTTGGTCCCCTGAAAGGTTTTAAAGATAACATTTAGTCCTTTTTTAATTTGTAATATTATTTTATAGGACATTATAAAATAGGGTACAAAATTTTGGTGTCTATAGCTGGGCTTTAGGTTCCATAGGGCCGGTGAAATTTCGGCCCGACCCGACTTCAATGCTTGCTTCATTGTGTTTTGTTGTGAGCCAGAAAATAGGTGAAAATAGATGGTAAACTTGGTACATCAAATGGGTAGGCTTGGTCTTTAGTTTTGACGACCAGAAAAATTTTTGGGCCGGTGGGCTTGGTGCCATTACACTTGACATAATCCCTTTCATATACTACTACACCGAATCCTAATTAATATGATCCTTAAACAAATAGTACAATATTTTTTGGGTTGAAAAAGAAAAGATATGGTTAAACTTATCGTTTACTCCCTCTCTACCTTTCCAGCCAAAGAGTTTATGTTTGAAAAGTTTAATTATTAGAAAACTAACATTGAAGTTGGTCATAATTACAAAAATGTTATAATCAATATGTTAATAGAAAATGTGAGGGTAAGGTTGAAATGTTATGGAAATGATTAACATTTTTTTAAAGTATACTATTAAAGAAAATATTTAAAAATAGTATGGTATACTCTTCATCCGAAACGGAGGGTGTATTTTAGTACAATAGTTTTCTCTTTGGTAATAAGTATTATTAGGTCTTTTCTCCAAACTCATCAGGGAAGAAGTTCAAAAATAACCTTGAGGTATTTTAGTAAACCTTGTTTTTTTTCCCAACCCAAAGACCTTGTACGTAGTATAATTTTCATTGTATTTCAAACCTTCCTTCCTTTATGTGTGGAGTATTATAATGCTAGAGACACTCTGAAAACACTCTGTTGTAAATCTTCCTCTCATTTGTTGGCAGTTGAAATCTGTGGTCTTTAAGAAATTATGGTTTTAGTGGTTATTTTGTCTTCAATCTTCTAGAAATTGGTTAATTGCCTTAAATATTTAGAACACCTAGATCTCTCATTTAATAAGATGAATAGCTTACCGACCAAAGATTACTTATTTGTAGAGATGTTAAAAGGGCCGAGGACCGCAAGGTCGATCCTGTTAAACCATAACCGAAAAGGGTTAGGGTCGAGAAAATGTAACCCTATTAAATTTATTACTAACATGGCTGGCCCTATAGGGTTAGGGTTAGGGTCAGTGTCAACCTGTGTAAAATAGAGGGTCAACCCTATTAAATCGTAACAAAAAATGACTAGTGGGGTCGCAACCCTACAGGGTTGACGTTGTTGGGCTAGGGCCGACCCGATTAACATCTCTACTTATTTGGATGCCTTGATAGCATTGAGAGTTACAAGTAATAAATTGGTCAAATTACCTTTGGGGTTATCGACTCTGCACAGTTTGAAGGTTTGGATCTGTCGAACAATACGATTACTTCCTTGGAGTGTCTCGAACTTGGCTCAATGGATATGCGATAGAGAGAGGGAGCCGGGGAGACCTGTATATTTGTGGAATCGGATATTGTTGGCAGTAGGATCTGCAGGCGCCGAAGAAGAAAAGGAACTCGTAGCACATCTTTGGATGTACCGAGTGATTTTGGGGAAACTTAGGTTATTTAATTTTTGTTATCTAATTACTCTCCTTGATTTTTTGTAATTGGGTTAAAGATAATTAATACTCCCTTCGTCCCTAAATTATCGTCCTCCTTTCCTTTTTCGTCCGTTCCAAAATAATTGTCCAGTTTGAAACTTACCTTTTTAGAACATTCCTTTTACCAATTTATCCTTATTTTTTCACCATACTTTAATTATGGACCACATACTCATAGGCTTTAAAGGAAACTACACACTAAACTAATATAAATAATCAAGTCAATTGTTTTTTCTTAATCTGTGCATCGGGTCAACTAGGACGATAATTTAGGGACGGAGGGAGTATTGGGTTAGTAAGTAATTAAATACTCCATCAGTCCCAAAATAAATGAAGTTTTAAAAATTTGCGCACAGATTAAGGAAACTTTAAAAAAAAAACTGATCTACCCTTATTTAAGTGGAATTATTATTGATAAGTTGCATGATTATTTTTCTCTTCACTTAACATCTCTTTTACAATCATTATATTTTTTTCATCCCCAATATAACATTGAATTATAGAGTACTCAATAAATAAAAGCAATTTTGAAAAAATTGTGAATATATTTCTCTTGAATTCCTATAATTTCATTTTTTTTAGGATAATTTTTTAAGGTTAAACATCATTTATTTTTGTTCTATTTATGTCTCAAATCCTTTTGGGATTAGGATTGATAAATTGCTAAAGGATTAGGAGTATATTAATCCTAATTAGTGAAGGATAATGTTTGTGAACATGACCTATATAAGAGCATGTACATGCCGCATAGATAGTGTGCCAAAGGCAAGTTTGTAATACAAAGTGGAGATGGACGGCAACGATACAATTGGTGTCGAGGGTTTCAAAGTCTTGGCGTTGTTAGATAAAATAGTGCGTGGCTATTTTGGGTTGTGAGAGGTGTGGTACTCTGCGGGATAGTATCAATCCTTGTAACCTTTTCCTATGTAGGGTGAGCACATTGAAAACTCTCTATTGTGATTCCTCATCGTTTATAGTGAAGTTTTTGCTTGCCTTGGAGTGGATTAATCCACGTAAAATCCTTTGTTCCCTTTTACTTTATTATGTTATATTTTCTATTATCTTATCATTATTCATCCAAATACTTTGTGCTATTATTTTCGACCGATTCGCTTCCTCATTGAAAATAGAAACTTGGAATTCTTAATCCAAGAATTTCTTCGTTTTTATAACAAACATGTATAAGAGCTTTGGGATAGATAGTCGAAATTTTGAGATCAAAAGATTGAAGTTTTTTTGAAGATGGCGGACATTGGAAATTCTACGCAACTCCAATTGGAGAAATTTAATGGAAGTAATAACTTTAGCTTGTGGCAAGTTAAAGTTATGGATGTATTGATCCAGGAAAATTAAGAGATTGCTTTGGAAGGAAAGGAAGCAAAACCCGACGATATGAAAGATGAGGTATGGAAGAGAATTGTTCGAAACGCGGCTAGCACTATCCGACGATGTTGCGCGGATAATGTTCTCTACAACGTTATCTCTAAAAATATCGCGAAGGTATTATGGGAGAAGTTGGAAAGTATCTACATGGGAAAATGAATGTCAAACCGGTTGTATCTAAATAAGGAGTTGTTTAGTTTCATGATGTCTGAAGGTAAGAATATTCATGATCATTTGAATGCTTTTAACAAGATACTTTGCGAGTTGGCAAATATTGATGTTAAAATTAAGGATGAAGATCAAGGTTTAATTTTGTTGACGTCTTTGCCACCATCTTACAAGTACTTAGTTACTACTTACTACTATTATGCATGGGAAAGACACACTTACTTTGAGTTAGGTACAAACTTCATTATTAATAGATGATTCTATAAACAAGGGTTTTAAGAATAATAATAGTGATGTGTTGTATGTGGGAAGGAAAGTTAAACATGCTGGTAATTCGTCCAATCAAGGTTCAAGTGATAGTAAGAAGAATAAGAAGACTTCCAAGCAAAAGTGTTGGCATTGTAATGTGATGGGTCACATTATTCGTAATTGTCAAAAGTTCAAGGATGAAGTGAAGAAATAATTGAATTCTAATGCTAATATTTTCACCTTTGAGGGTGATATTAGCAATGACGAGAATAATGGTGATGTACTCAATGTGATCGTGGATGATAATCTACTGAATGAATGAGTCATTGATTCAGGTTTTTCTTTTCACATGTGTTCCAATAAAGATATGCTTTCTACTTACAAGTGTGCAAGTAGCGATGTAGTTTTAGCGGATGGTTCTTCTTGCAAGATTGAAGGTGTTGGAACAATAAAATTCAAGAATCAAGGTGTGTTAGACAACAATATTTTTGAAATCGTAATCTTCTATTTTAGGATAGCATAGATTGTGATGTAATCAGTTATTGACTTTCCTAGTTTCTAGCCTTAAACTAAGCTTGTACAGCATATATATTAACCATCTTGAGCAATGAGAATACAAATGGATAAATCTCTAATATGGTATCAGATTTCTAAGGTTTTCCTTCTTCTTCTTCTTGCTGGGAACCCCATCTTTGTTCTTCACGTAACCTTGCTCCCTTCTTGTCCCACCTTGTTTCTTCTACACCATGTCAGACAACAAAGAACAATTCCACCCCGCTCTTTCGATTACCAACGTGAAATCCGTCATCCCAACCACGTTGGAAAACGAAACTGGCCAATATCATTCATGGGCTGCTCTTTTCATGGTTCAACTCCGTGTCCACAACCTCCTTGACCACATTTTTCCTCCCACCGAGGAAGCAGCAAAGGCTGCCCACGAGAAGGAGAAAGCTGCTGACCCAGCTCTTTGGAAACATCTCGACGCCGCCATACTGCAATGGATTTATGCCACCATATCCTCCGACCTTCTCCATGCCATATTGTTCAAGGATGACTCGGCCTAGGCGGCATGGAACCGCTTTAAAACTCTATTCCGTGACAATAAAAGATCTTGTGCTACTCAGCTTGAAGAGGAATTGGCTGCCGTGAATTTTGAGAATTTCTCCAGTATCGATGCTTATTGCAACCATGTCAAGTCATTGGCCGATAGACTAGTCGACGTGGATGCTCCGCTGACGAATAGTCGCCTTGTTCTCAAACTTACATGAGGACTGCCAAATTCGTACTCCGGCGTGGTCGACTACATTCAGAACCAAGACCCACTACCCCCGTTCGAAAATTGTCGATCTCGTCTCAAGCTTTGAGGACGTACCATCAAAACCGCTGCTGCTAAAGAAAATGGTGGCGCTGCTGCCCTTGTCACCGCTACAAATGGGTCATATTATAATCCTCCCATCGATCGCCACAATAACTCTCATGGTCAAAACAACAACAAAGCCAAAAATAGGAGGAAGAATAATAGAGGCGGTAATGGTCAAAACAACCGCTCTTGCAATAAAAATGGCAGCTCCGGGGGTGGTGGCTCCTCTTCCGACACTAGCAACGGCAACCAAAACCCCCAGCAGCAATGGCAGCCGCCTCCTGGCCTCAGCCCATGGGCAACGTGGCAGCAGCCTTAGGGCGCCCCTTGGACAGTTCCTCCTTGTCCTTACCCATCAATTTATGGGTAGCCTAGACCCAATTCTGCTCAACGGGCTCTTGGAGTGCTTGGCCCAAGACCACAGCAGGCATATGCAACTTCTTATGCCCCCTCCACCGTAGGCTACACCCCAACGGACATCGAGGCAGCCATGCACACTATTACTCTCTCTCAACGGGATGGAAACTACTACATGGACACAGGTGTGACATCTCATATGACGGCGGATCAAGGTATATTTTCTTCCTATTTTAATTCGAGCAATATTAATCATCACATTGTTGTTGGCAAAGGAAATTTGATTCCAATTGTTGGTCATGTGAACACTACCCTACCATCCCCCACCCTCCATTAACCTTGAACAACATGTTACATGCTCCTAAACTCATCAAAAACCTTATTTCAGTTCGAAAATTTACGACTGATAATTTTGTTTCCGTTGAGTTTGATCCATTTGGGTTTTCTGTGAATGATCTACAGATAGGGACAAAAATCATGAGATGTGACAGCAGTGGTGATCTTTATCCTATCTTCTCCACAAATCGAGCCATTTCTACTCAATCTCTTTCAGCTCTCACTGCTTTGACAACCCAGTTGTGGCATAGTCGCCTAGGGCATCCGGGAGATAATATTTTGCATCATCTTAGTCATAATCAGTTTATTGCTTGTAATAAGGCTCGTAAACACTCTTGTTTCTCTTGTCCTCTTGGAAAACTTACCAAGTTGCCTTTTTGTGACTCTTTGTCTTTTACTGTTTTGCCTTTTGAAATAATTCATAGTGATTTGTGGACTTCCCCCATTGCCAGTTCGCTTGGGCATCGTTATTATGTTTTGTTTCTTGATGATTTTAGTAAATTCTTGTGGACTTACCCCACTGCTACAAAGTCGCAGGTCTTTCCATATTTTAAAGCTTTCCATGCTCTCACTACAACACAATTTGAACGACCCATCAAGAACTTCCAATGTGATAATGGCACGAAATTTGTAAATGGCCCATTTACACAATTCTGTGTCGATAATGGCATCCAACTATGTCTCTCTTGCCCTTACACATCTCCTCAAAATGGGAAAGCCGAAAGACACATTCAATCCATTAATAATATCATGCGTACAATTCTTGCTCATGCTTCTATCCCGGGATCGTTTTGGCATCATGCACTTGCCATGGCCACCTACCTTCTCAATATTCTCCTAACCAAAGTCCTAGGAAACCTTTCCCGTACTCAAGTTCTTTATCAAAAGGATCCTACCTATTCTCATTTAAGAGTCTTTGGTTGCCTTTGTTTTCCCCTCTTTCCTTCCTCCACCATAAACAAATTGCAAGAACGATCCACTCCTTGTGCATTCTTAGGCTACCCTCCTAATCATCGTGGATATAAGTGTTATGATAT
This sequence comes from Codonopsis lanceolata, assembly GCA_013146195.2. Taxonomy (NCBI): domain Eukaryota; kingdom Viridiplantae; phylum Streptophyta; class Magnoliopsida; order Asterales; family Campanulaceae; genus Codonopsis; species Codonopsis lanceolata. Next base: position 129,256,976 of record CM028377.1, read on the forward strand.
GTCTAGTGGAAAAATATTCATTTGTCGTCATGTGCGTTTCATTGAAAATGAGTTTCCTTTCTCCAAAATTCATACCCCCACCACTCATGAATATGAATTTCTTGCTATTAGCTTACCTCCCCATTTTCTTTATCAAATTCAGACAACAATATTTTTGTAAATATGTTTGTAATCGTAATCTTCTATTTTAGGATAACATAGATTGTGATGTAATCAGTTATTGACTTTCCTAGTTTCTAGCCTTAAACTAAGCTTGTACAGCATGCATATTAACCATCTTGAGCAATGAGAATACAAACGGATTAATCTCTAATAAGGTGGAGTAAAACCGCTAGTAGAAGTTCGTCATGTTCCTAGTTTGAGGAGGAATTAATTTCTTTGGACTACTTGGATTCAAAAAGGTTCAATTACAATGTTCGTGATGGAAAGATAAAAATCTTTCGTGGTGGCCGTTTTCTCATGGGTGGAAACAAAATGAGCAACACGTATTTACTACAAGAGAATATCATTCAAGGTGGATCTCATATTATATTTCAAAGTGAAGATGCCAAATATGAAGAATTTGGAAGTATCCGGTTTGGTAGTATTTCATGGAGCGAATTTAAGGGCCGCTTGGATTCATGTGTTCGAGATCAATTCTAGACACTCATGGTGGGGTGCATGATCGGCAAGCAACAATGAGGATAGACGATTGATAGAATTTGAGCTAAGGTGGAGATTTGTTATATTTATGTCTCAAAGCCTTTTGAGATTGTTAAATGAATAGGAGTATGTTAATCTTAATTAGTGAAGAATAATATTTGTGAACATGACATATATAAGGACATGTATATGCCGCATAGATAGTATGTCAAAGACGAGTTTGTAATATAAAGTGGAGACGGACAACAACGATACAATTGGTATCGAGGGTCTCGAGGTCTTGACGTTGTTAGACAAAATAGTGCGTAGTTATTTTGGGCTGTGAGAGGTGTGATACTTTGTGGGATCGTATCAATCATTGCAATCCATGTCCTAGGTAGGGTGAGTATATTGAAAACTCTTTATCGTAATTCCTCATCGTTTATAGTAAAATTGTTGCTTACCTTAGAATAGATTAAACCACATAAATTCATTTGTTTCCTTTTACTTTATTCCGTTACATTTTATATTATCTTGTCATTATTCGTCCTAATACTTGATGCTATTATTTTCTATCGATTCGCTTTCGTATTGAAGATAAAAATTTAGAATTCTTAATTCAAAAATTTCTCTGTTTTTATAAAAACAATTAACAAAAGAAGTAAAAAATAAATAAAAAAAGAATCCACTAATGTCATATCTTTTGGTACTCAAATTTGAGTAGTGTCTAGCATTACACTTTTTAAACAGAATTCTTAGTCGGCTCTCTAGAATGCTTGAGGAGGATGCCACTATTCCTCTCCATTTGATTCTTCAACTAAAGGTTAAACCCTCAAGTAAGTAAAAGACAACTTTACCCTTAATTACTACAAGTTCATATATTTTTATGTTTTGTGAAGACATCTGAATTTCTCCGGCCGGCCTCCTATTGCTCATAACATTTCGTATCAAAACTAAGTTTAGAAAAGAGAGAAGAGCTTCTTTAACCTTGAAAAAGAAGCACTTAGATCTACTAAAGTGTTGCTTAACCTAGTTAACTGATCCAAAAGGTTGGGAAATGGATCACTGTCATGGCTTGAGTCAAGGGGAATTGTGATAAGCCAACCAGCAAAATTTGAACCCTACTCACGGTTGAGGTGGTTACGGTTATCTGTGGTTTACTCAAACAAATTGTAAATGTTGTCTCAAGGTTGAGCTATTTCTATCCTAGCTTGGCCCAAACTTGACAGAACTAAAATTTCAGACTAAGTTATCACTAACCAGAAAATATATAGGTCTCATATAAGTCTAGAAACTAATAACGTTTTGGAATAATGGCATAGCCTTTCCATTGATTTAATCATCTATTTATAGGGAGATTTACAATTAGGGTTACACTTGGAGTAAGGAACAAGAAACCTATACAAGAAAGGAAACACAATAAGGAAAGAACTCTACAAGGTAATTGCCACTAATTACTAATTACAAATCAACAAGAATAAGGAAAAGATATTATTCTCTAACATGCCCCCGCAAGATGGACGTCCGAGAGGAGAGACCAATCTTGTGTAGTAATAGATGAAACCATTGACGAGCAAGAGGCTTGGTCAAGGCATCGGCCAGTTGATCGGTTGAGGAGACATGACAAACGCGTAGAAGCCCATCCTGAACCTATTGCCGAATAAAATGAAAGTCCAGGGCCACATGCTTCATGCGAGTATGAAAAACCGGGTTGGAGCAGAGACTCGTGGCACCCACATTGTCACAGTAGATGACTGGTTGGGTTGAGGAGGTGAGACCGAGTTCGCCAAGAAGAGATAATCCACGACCTCGGCAGTGGCGCCACCGCCGGTATTCGCCTTCCGAGGAGCGAGCTACGATCCATTGCTTCGGAGCTCAAGAGATCGAGTTGCTTCCAAGATAGACAATGTAGGCACTCGTGGATGTGTAGTCATCCTTGTTACCAGCCCAGTCGGCATCAGTAAATGCATGGAGAGCAGGAGGAGACTGGCGATGAAGAAGGATGCATGTATTGATAGAGCCACAGAGATACCGAATAACTCTCTTGACCGCAATCTAGTGCTCAGTGGTCGGCCTGTGCATGAACTGAGAGAGTTTGTTGACAGCGAAGGCAACATCAGGCCGAGTGAGAGACAGATATTGAAGACTCCCGACCATTGCTCGAAATTCTGTCGGATCTGAGAGAGCAGTGCCTGTGTGAAGAGTCAAGGTAGGTGAGGCAGCAATGGGCGTAGTTACTGGGCGAGCATCGGTCATGCCAGTGCGAGCAGGGAGATCAGCTATGTACCCACGTTGGGAAAGCAGAAGACCACTTGGGTACTTAACAACTTCAACCCCAAGAAAGTAGTGAAGATCACCAAGGTCCTTGAGAGAGAAGTGATTGACGAGCAGAGTGATGAAAGTCTGAACTGCAGCGGGCTGGTTCCCAGTGACAATGATGTCATCCACATACACAAGGAGATAGATGATAGTGCCCGCAGTACGAAGTACGAACAGTGAAGTGTCAGCCACTGAGTTGGTGAATCCAGAGTCTAGAAGAAACTGACGAAACTCATTATACCATGCTCGGGGAGCCTGCTTGAGACCATAGATAGCCTTATGAAGCCGACACACATGATGAGGTTTGTCTTTGTCCGTGAACCCAGGTGGTTGAGCCATGAAAACCTCCTCAGACAGATTGCCTTGAAGAAACGCATTGTTCACATCCAGTTGTCGAATATCCCATCCTTGACAAACAGCCAGTGAGAGAACAAGACGAACAGTGGTCGGCTTAACAACCGGGCTGAAGGTCTCATGATAGTTAACCCCTGGTCGCTGGTGAAAGCCCTTGGCCACAAGGCGAGCTTTGTAGGGATCAATGGTGCCATCGGCATGGCGTTTGATGCGGTACATCCATTTACAGCCAACAATATTGCGAGCATCTGCCGAAGGGACAAGTTCCCAAGTACCATTGCGAGCTAGTGCATCAAACTCCTCAGACATGGCCTGACACCACTTCTCATCTTTCAGAGCTTGAGTGACACATGTTGGTTCACTGTCCGCTGTCAGTTGAGCCGAAAGACTCAGTTTGCTGATGGGTTTGAAGATGTTGTTCTTGGAGCGAGTAACTATGGTTGAAGGACCAGAAGCAGCGGCGGGCACAGGGATAGGATCAGCAGATACGGGCACAGGGACAGGGACAGGACCAGGTTCAGCGGGCACAGGAACAGTGTTAGCGGGCTCAGGAACAATGTCAGCGGGCACGGGAACAGTGCCAGTGGGCACAGTGCAAGTGGGGAAAGGACCACCCTCGGGTATAAGACTGGATGCCAAGGAAGGTTGAGCAGTCTGGATTAAGGGCGAGCTGAGATCAACCACATTCTGATTAGTGCGAGGAGAAACTGGCGGGGAGGCACTGGAGTGAGCAGCTGACGATGTGTATGAGGGGCCAAGCAGTTCATGAGGGGGTAGCCAAGAGACACTATCATAGGTATCTGTGCGAGCAGGGCTGGTGGCTGAGGTGGACATGGGAAAGGTAGACTCGACAAAGCGAACATGACGCGATATGTATAGCCTGGTGGTGCTCGGATCATAGCAGAGATAGGCACTCTGAGTGAACGAGTAACCAAGGAAGACACACAGAGTGGAGCGAGCAGCGAGTTTGTGGGCGGAGTAAGGACGGAGCCAAGGGTAGCAGAGACAACCAAAAGCACGAAGCTTGGCGTAGTTGGGCAGAGAGCCAAAAAGTTTATGGTAGGGAGACTGGTGAGCAAGGGTGTGTATAGGTAGCCGATTTATGAGATAGGTCACGGTTTGGAAAGAAAACGACCAGAAAGGCAGCGGAAGAGAAGCACGAGAGAGAGGAGAGACCAATCTCGACAATGTGGCGATGGCGACGTTCTGAGAACCCATTGTGTTCTGGGGTGTGAGGGGGCGAGGTAAGGTGAGAGATGCCATGGGCGGACAGGTAGGCAGCCAAGCCAGAGTCTCGGGCAAGCCCCATATACTCGCCGCCATTGTCCGAGTAAAGGGTGACAATGGTTGTTTTAAAATAATTTTCCACTAAGGCTTTGAATTTGGGAAAGATGGTGGCTACCTCAGATTTGAGTCTGAGCGGGTAAAGCCAGATGTAATGGGTATAGTGATCAACAAAGATCACATAGTATTTGAACCCATCAATAGAGGGAAGGGGGGAGGTCCAAACATCAGTATAAATAGTTTGAAGAGGGAGAGTAGACACACTAGTATTTTGATGAAAAGGAATTTTATGACTTTTATTAGAAAGGCAATCATTACAATGAATAGGAGTGCCAGCAGTGTCCAATGCTAAACCTAGGCTAGATAGTATCTGACTTTGGATGGGGCCAGACGAATGGCCAAGACGATGATGACAGTCCTGATGAGAGACTTTGGAGCTGACACAAGCAGAGGGGTGGAGCGGGGTGGCTGTGGTCGGCCATGCATACACACTGTCCTTAGACTGTCCTGTCAACAGTATTGTCCCTGTCAGTAGATCCTTCACATGAAAAGAAGTTGGTAAGAACTCAATAGAGGTTTTATTAAAGATGCAAAATTGAGATATAGATATAAGATTCTTTTTCATGTCAGGAACAAATAGAACATTATGAAGGGAAAAAGTGTGTGAGGGTGTATGAAGGGAGGAGAAACCAGTTTTGGAGATAGTTAACCAGTACCATCACCAATGACCATGTCATCCACGCCCGTGTAGTTGGAGTGTAGCGAGAGATTGCCAAGGTCGCTAGTAACATGATGAGAGGCACCACTATCGAGTAGCCAGCTTGGTGTCCCCGTGTCTGCCGTGGTTGCAAGGTGAGCCCGTGGTTGCCACTTGGAGCCACTTGCCGAGTTGGGAGTAGCGGGCAGAGATGTGGTGGCGATCAGTTGAAAGCTGGGGCAGCGAGTAACCGAGTGGCCCTGTTGGCGGCATGCTTGACACTTGCCCAGATACGGTCGTTGTGGCCGAGGAGCAGATGCCGAGGGTTGGGAAGGTGGCCGAGGTTGCGAGGGCGACTGATACCGAGCTTGCGAGGAGGATTGCTGAGCTGTCGAGCTATTGCTCCTTGGTGCATCATGGTTGGCCGAGGTAGGGTGCGAGAAGGACGAAGGCTGAGACTGCTTCAAGAGAAGCTCGTGATTGATGAGTTTTTCATGAAGCTCATCAAACGATATGGGAGTATCCCGTCCTTCAACCACATCCACGATGTGGCGGTAGTCATCATCCAAACCACCAAGGATGGTCTCAATGAGATCCTCGTGGTCAAAAGGTTTGCCCAGACCAGCGAGTTCATCAGCTCGACCTTTAACAGACTGCATGTAGTCGGAAATAGACTGAGTGCCTTTGGAAGCTCGCTTTAGAGAATCCTTGATCTGCTTGATGTGGCCACGAGTGGGGCGAGCATAGGTGTGAGCAAGGGTTTGCCAAGCATCACGGGTAGTGGCGGCCTGTTGGATCAAGGGGACCAAGGGTGCAGAGAGGAAGCCGACAAGAGCACCAAACAGAAGTTTGTCTTGCCGGATCCAGGGTTGGTAATGCGGGTTGGGTGTGGGAACGTCCTTGGATGTTTGAGCATCCTTGGTGAGGGCACGGACATGGATATGAGCCGTCTACAAATTTGTAGAGGTCATAGCCGATGAGAGTGGCCTCAACTTGGAGTTTCCATGCTATATAGTTGGTGGAGGTGAGTTTGGTGATATTGTAATGAGAGATGTTAATGAGGTCGAAGGATTGTGTGGGATCAAGAGGGTTTTTAATGGTGAGGGAGTGATTTCCGTTAGCCATGGTTGAGAAGGATTAAGGGCGGCAGCTAGAGGAAGAAGACGAGGTTTTAGGAGCATGGCTCTGATACCATGTAGAAACTAATAACGTTTTGGAATAATGGCATAGCCTTTCCATTGATTTAATCATCTATTTATAGGGAGATTTACAATTAGGGTTACACTTGGAGTAAGGAACAAGAAACCTATACAAAAAAGGAAACACAATAAGGAAAGAACTTACAAGGTAATTGTCACTAATTACTAATTACAAATCAATAAGAATAAGGAAAAGATATTATTCTCTAACAATAAGACCACCGTATTACAGATTTTAGTACGTAAGACGAAACTCCACTCTTTTACAACTTAACACACTACACACGGGGATCAAGTAAAGAGGATCATCTTACAAAAAATATCTGTAATACCGTCTTACAAAGAATATTTGTAATATCGTATTACCCAAATTTTTGTCATATCCGCTTAACTCTTAAAACTTTTTAAGAATTCATCATACATTAAAAGGGCAAGAAACATCATATGGACTTATAAGCTTGCCATGCCTAAGAAACTTTTAAAAAGCTACCAACTCTTGGCAATCTCTAACCTCCGGGTTGAACCGCAAGAGAGGTGGAAAGAACAACCAAAAGGTAGTACCCAGCACAAATCCCAATGTCAATAACCTGGATACAATTGGGTGCAACCTGAATTTCCCATCCAAAGCTTTTTGGATAACAATTTCAATATCCAGACACACCCCATGAATTACAAAGAAACATGTAACTTCCCCTGTCGGTTTTGACCGTCCGATGTAGTAAAATATCAGCTCATGCATTAGACCCGACACCAAGAAAGTAACAAAAACAGCCGGTAATGGCGCCAACTTCTTTGGAATCCTCAAATGGGTTGAAATGGACTTGACCGGAAAGTATACGGTGGGGCGTAGTATACTTTGTTATATTAGCCTGGCAATATAGTGTAGGTTTTTGTATTAAGATCAACGAGATTGGATCTCTGTCCTTAAGACAAAAACTAGAAACCGCGATTTAGATCTGTGCGGTGTGTGAAATCCAGTTAGTCTCCCAGGGATATTGATCTTACGTGATTGATGCTTGACGTATCTTCAATGTTCAATCACCGGCGAATGCAACCGCTTTTGTAATCTCTAGAGGCGAGAAGGGTATAGAAAGAGCGAATTTTTCGATACAAAAAATCTGTTTGAAGGTCTGTATTTATATGGCGCTTGGGGATGTCGGTTGGGAACGGTTGAGGGCGGTTGGTTGTTTGAAAGACACAACCATTCAAACAGACACAACCTTGGCGGTTTAGCGATTATGGTTGTCGAAGGAACACAACCTTTCGCATACCATAATCGAATAATCGATTTAACCGACTCTGAGTGGCGGTGAACTTCGAACTCAGGTTCATGCGGTAGCAAAAGATAGGTTCAGAGCAAGCCGGCCGACCAACCAACCAACCCGGCCGGCCGGTCGGCGGGCGGCGGCGTGTGTTTGGACCTACACCTAGGTAGGTCTTCCCTCCTACACAAAAGTGTAGTGGCCCAAGGGCCTGAAAGTAAAGCCTCCAAGTTCTACCTTATAAGGTAGAGCTTGTTTCTCTTTGTTCCCAATGTGGGATTCCCACATTTCACATTTACATGACTTAGCTTTATTCAAGCTATTGGAAACAAGTTTCCAACAATCCCCCACATTGAATAAGATATCATGTAAGTTGATGACATATTGATATTTACAGAGATACAACTGAGAGTAGCTAGAGTGGAAGAGGTGGCTTTTGGCTTTGAACCTTTCCTTATGAGTTACTATCGGGAAGACTTACTAATCAGTGACTGGTGTGTCTTGAACTGACTGGTGTTTGATGTCAACCAAGACAATAGTATTCACATAGCTGCCCTCAAACAACGTTTGATTCTACGTTTGTGTTCATTTTGGCCCCGAACGCTTCCAGGTTACGTGAATGTTGTTAGAAAATTTTGCCTCAAAATTTCCATAAGATCGGCCGCCTTACATTCACATAGGTGATTTCTTATAAGGGTGTATCCTGTCACACTCGCTTGATCAAATCAAGTCACAAGAATCATTAAAAGCAGTGCTTATCCTAAACCGTGACAGGTAACACTAGTGTTTTCACCATAGGAATGAGTAGGAGTGTGAGTCCATTAGTGTTAATAGTGAGATCAATTAGTTTGGTTGTCCCTTTGAACCTAGACCATGGGGTTGCCAATCAACTAGGTGGGGTTTTCCGCTAAAGGTTCTCTTTATTTCATAGGCTTTAGACCCATTCCCTTCGATGAACTGCATACTAACTCTCTGGACAATCCATTAGTTAATGGATCCGCTAGGTTGTCCTTAGATCGAATATAATCGATGGTGATCACGCCATTGGAGAGTAGTTGCCTAATGGTATTGTGTCGTCGCCTTATATGGCGGGACTTACCATTATACATGTTATTTTGTGCCCTTCCAATTGCGGCTTGACTGTCGCAATGGATGCATATAGCTGGCACTGGCTGTGGCCATGCTGGAATATTTTCAAGGAAGTTACGTAACCATTCAGCTTCCTCAGCTGCTTTATCTAAGGCGATAAATTCGGATTCCATAGTAGACCTTGCAATGCAAGTCTGTTTGGAAGATTTCCATGCAATGGCACCGCCACCAAGAGTGAATACAAATCCACTTGTTGACTTGGAGTCGTTAGTATCAGAAATCCAGTTAGCATCACTGTATCCTTCAATAACTGCCGGATACTTGGAGTAATGCAACCCGTAGTCCTTAGTGTATCGAAGATATCTAAGAGTTCTAACAATGGCTTTCCATTGATCATGGCCGGGATTACTTGTAAACCGACTCAATCGGTTAACTGTTTGCGCGAGGTCAGGGCGCGTGCAGTTCGTAAGATACATAAGACTTCCAATGATTCGAGAGTATTCAATTTGAGATACGCTCTCGTGTAGGTTCTTTTTGAGATGAAAGTTAGGGTCGATTGGAGTCTTAGCAATGCTTGTATCACCGTTGCTAAATTTCTCTAGCAATTTCTCAATATAATGAGATTGTGATAAAACTATCTCCTCGGATGTTCTAGATATTTTAATACCTAGGATGACATCAGCTAACCCTAAATCTTTCATGTCAAATCTGGCGGCCAACATCTTTTTGGTGTCTTTGATCATGTTATTATTGCTACCAATAATTAACATGTCATCAACGTAAAGACGATAATGATGTAACCTTGTTGTGTATTCTTAGCGTATACACACTTGTCACATTCATTAGTCTTGAAGCCATTAGCAAGTATAACGTCATCAAAACGCTTATGCCATTGTTTTGGTGCTTGCTTTTAGACCGTATAAAGATTTGACCGGCGATGCGGACCTTAGTTTCATTGCTCGAGCAATAAAGCCTTCTGGCTGTTTCATATAAATTTCTTCTTCAAGTTCACCGTTGAGGAAAGCGGTCTTGACATCCATTTGATGTATCTCGAGACCGTGTAGTGCCGCGAAGGCAATCAGTAGGCGAATTGAAGTAATTCGAGTAACGGGAGCATAGGTGTCAAAATAATCAACACCCTCCTTTTGATTAAAACCCTTGGCGACTAGCCGGGCCTTGTATTTATCAATGGACCCATCGTTTCAATTTTCGCTTGAAGACCCATTTACACCCTAGGGGTTTGCAACCTTTGGGAAGGTCGACGAGCTCCCTGTGTGTGGTTTTGCATAATGGAAGATATTTCGCCGTTGACGGCTTCCTTCCATTGTGGAGCCTCGAGTAGACATTGCTTCCTTGAACGTACGTGGTTCATTATCCACGAGAAACGTGGTCACAAAGTCTGGTCCAAAGGTCTTACTCGTGCGAGCTCGCTTGCTTCGACGAGGTTCATCAATGTCTTCATCTTGATGAATACCTTGATCAATAGCCATAGGGACTATTGCTTGTGAGGTGTTATCTTGTTCGTCAATTGACCAAGGAAATGAGCGCTTTACTGAAGTATCATCTTTTAGAGGAAAGATAGCTTCAAAAAACGTGGCATTTCTTGATTCCATAACGGTATTCACCTCGATTTCGGATTATCGATTTATGGACTAAGAACCGATAGGCGCCGCTATGGGTTGCATAACCAATAAAAGTACAATCCACGGTTTTGGAACCGATTTTAACCTTTTTAGGTGGTGGGACAGCTACTTTAGCTAGCCACCCCCACACTTTGAGGTATTTGTAGGATGGTTTTCGACCATGCCATAATTCATAGGGCGTTTTGTCCAATTTCTTGTGGGGAAGCTTGTTTAACAAGTAATTGGCAGAGAGCACCGCCTCCCCCCACATTTCGTCGGGTAGACCGGATTGAAGCAATAATGCATTCATCATTTCCTTTAAGGTTCGATTTTTTCTTTCGGCAATCCCATTGGATTGTGGGCTATATGGGGGTGTAACTTTGTGAATAATCCCGTGGTCAGCACAGAAGTCTTTGAAGGGAAACACATATTCACCTCCTCGATCGACTTAAGAATTTTTATCTTCTTTGAAAGTTGATTCTCGACTTCGCTTTTTGTAAAGTTTAAAAGCTTCAAGGCTTCAACTTTACTTTTTAAGAGATAGAGATGACAAAACCGGTACAATCATCAATAAAGGTGATGAAGTATTTGTTTCCGCCATAAGATTCTATGGATTTTAAGTCACATAGATCACTATGAACCAAAGCTAATGGTGTTGTGTCACGCCGATTGTCTTAAACGACGTTCTTGTTTGCTTAGCTTCAACGCAAGTATGGCATTTATTATTTTTATTAATGCGACTTGGAGGAATTAATTCCATTTTCATTAATCGCCTCATAGAGTCATAGTTAACATGACCTAATCGATAATGCCAAAGATCAAAATGCTCAAGCAAGTAAGAAGAAGATGGTCTCAGTAGCACTTTTATTATCAACATTGTATGCGGTGTTAACCACCATTACATTACACTTAAAAAGGCCCTCATCGAGGTAACCTTTACCAATAAAAACCCCACTCTTACTTAGGATAAACTTGTCCGACTCAAAAGCCAACTTAAACCCATGTTTAACCAAAAGAGAACCCGAGATCAAATTTTTGCGAATGTCGGGAACATGAAGGACATTGGTTAGCACCAATTCCCGCCCACTCGTCATTTTCAGGGTCACTTGGCCTTTGCCTTCCACTCCCGAAGTAGATGAGTTGCCCATGAAAAGCTTCTCCCCGGGCGTCACTTTGTTGTAAGCGGAGAACATCTTGGCATCGCCAAGAAATATGATGCGTCGCGGTGTCCACGAACCACTCGCGCCTGCTCCAACCATGTTTGTCTCGGAGACGACACATATCATGCTAATCTCTTCATCAACCATGTTGGCTTCACGCTTGACCCGCTTTTTGCCCGCGACATTCGGCTTTGTGGCCGACCTTGTCGCAGCTTCAAACACTTTCCTTTGAACTTGTAGTTCTTGTCTTTGTTTGGGCTCTTCTACCGAGGACCGCTTATGCTTCTTGGAGCTTTCGGCGTGCTTGCGCTTGTTGCCCTCGGTTCTTGCTCAACAACGTTGGCCTCGCCCACATTGCGGTTGGTCCTTTTATCCGCTACCTTGTTGTCTTGTTCAATCCGCACCTTAGGATCAAGTCTTCGAGAGACATGTCTTTGCGCTTGTGCTTGAGGTAGTTTTTGAAGTCCTTCCAACCGGAGGGAGCTTCTCGATTACCGCAGCAACTTGGAAAGGCTCGGGGAGTTGCATACCCTCGGCTTCCAACTCATGCAACAAAACCTGAAGCTGCTGAACCTGAGAGACAACAGGCTTAGTATCGACCATAGCAAAATCAAGAAAGCGAGCAACCACAAATTTCTTATGCCCGGCGTCCTCGGTTTTGTACTTTTTCTCTAAGGACTCCCACAATGCCTTAGCACTCTTAAATGGACTATAAATTTTATACAAGGAATTAATAAGTCCATTTAGAATGTAATTGCGACATAAGAAATCCGAGTGCTTCCACGACTCGGCGTCGTGGTCCCGTCTGCCTCGTTAGGGTCTAGGACGGGTCTTTTTTCAAGCATTTGGACGATTCAAGGTGGTCAAGTAAAAGAGCATTTGTTGCCATCGCTTGAATTGTGCCATTGAACTTTTCGGTCGCCGCTATGAATCGTTGGCGGTAGGCGAGTTGCCAACAATGGTCGCTCGACTACAACAATTCCTTCGCACTTTCGAAGTAGTCATTGCTTTGAGACAAAGCAATGCAATAACATTCGATCAATGTTGTAACATTCAATGTTGTAATATTCAGATCAATGTTGTAACATTCAATGTTGTAACATTCAGATCAATGTTGTAACATTCAGGTTAATAGATATAGAACTGAATCAGAGATATAGTTAAGCAAACTGAACATATGCAAATGTAATATAAAAGCAGTTAAACAGTTCAATGCGGTTTGTGTGTAGTTCATTACAATTTATAAAAGGCGAATCGTTAAGAGACTAAACAGATGCGAATAGAAAGCGTGTAAATCGTAACTTTGAGCAGTTTTAAAAGAACCAAAGCTGTTAGTTTCGCATGCATTAAGATCGTAAATTTCGGTAAACGTAAATCGAGTACGTAAATTTGAAGCGTAAATGCATCGAATGCGAATGCTTAAGAGCGTAAACAAAACCGTGATCTGTTGATCAAATCAAAGGAGTTGTATACTTGATAAACCGAAACAAAGCGAGGTTGTTTTAAGGCGATTTGAATTAATCTTGAGGCGTAAACGCTTCGTATTTTATCAAGGCGTAATTGTATGCAGTTATAACGAAGCAAACTTATGCAGTTATATGCGAATGCAAATCAATGCGATAGTACATAAACCAGGTTCTATAACTTCATGCAGGATCATGTAATCTGAAATGAACAAGTTTTGTAATCTGTACAGGCTAAAACATAAGCTGCATTGAATCGTATCTAAACCGCTAAGGCCGTAATAGATTGAGGCATGCGAATATGGTCTAAAACCTTTCGAGGTTTGCGTAAGGTTATATGCGTAAAATTGCATGCAGATTATAATCGCCCAAAGCGGGTTGAAAGCAGAAAGCAGATTAAAATACGTATATGAAAACGTAATGTGATATACGATGATATGCGCTTATATGCGCATGTCAGTAGTGAGGTTCGAAAACCGGGTTGGTATTGCTGCCGTGTCTCTTTAACGTATTCCTGAATGGGGCGTAAAAGATGAAATAGAACCAGATTAAGGAATGGTGCGTAGAATGCATTAAGCAGATAGCATGTAGAAAGCAAAAATGTTCGTTAAAACACCAATTAAAATCAGCAGGTTAAAAGCAAAAGTTAAGTCTTTGGAACTATGCAAAACCGAAGTTAAAATCGAGTTTTTGGTCTGAGCAAGTTGTTTGAAGTTCATCAAACGTAAAATATGCAATGGCGAGGTTCGGAAATAAAACCGAGGCCAAAAAGGAATTTTTGTCTTAAGATTGTTATATTAGCCCGGCAATATAGTGTAGGTTTTTGTATTAAGATCAACGAGATTGGATCTCGTCCTTAAGACAAAAACTAGAAACCGCGATTTAGATCTGCGGTGTGTGAAATCCGCTTAGTCTCCCAGATATTGATCTTACGTGATTGATGCTTGCGGATCTTCAATGTTCAATCACCGCGAATGCAACCGCTGCGTAATCTTTGTAGGCGTAGGGTATAGAAAGAGCGTAATTTTTCGATACAAAAAATCTGTTTGAAGGTCAGTATTTATATGGCGGTTGGGGATGTCGGTTGGGAGCGGTTGAGGCGGTTGGTTGTTTGAAAGACACAACCATTCAAACAGACACAACCTTAGCTTTAGCGATTATGGTTGTCGAAGGAACACAACCTTTCGCATCATAAATAATCGAATTAATCGACTCTGAGTGGCGGTGAACTTCGAACTGTGCAAAAGGTTCATGCGGTAGCAAAAGATAGGTTCAGTGCAAGCCGGCCGGCCGACCAACCAACCAACCAAATCCAGGCCGAGTGCTGTGTTTGGACCTACACCTAGGTAGGTCTTCCCTCCTACACAAAAGTGTAGTGGCCCAAGGGCCTGAAAGTAAAGCCTCCAAGTTCTACCTTATAAGGTAGAGCTTGTTTCTCTTTGTTCCCAATGTGGGATTCCCACATTTCACATTTACATGACTTAGCTTTATTCAAGCTATTGGAAACAAGTTTCCAACATACTTGACACCATAAGATTCCAACGTCTGCCCCAAAAATCTTGTAATGACGTAGTTAGATAAGGTTCATCAAACTGCGGCTCAAGCTCGACTCGACACAAGGCTTTTCCCAGGGTTGCAAGCATGGCTATTGTTATCTCGAGCATAAAGTAAATGTGGAAGCCATAAAATGCCATTTTCAAATGCGGATTAAAATCTTCATCATAGACGGCAAGTAAAATGCAGAATACCATAATTTTGGTAGCGTAATTCAGAAGTGATTTATGGCCTTTCTTGGGAACTTGTTCATGTGACTTTTGAGAAGATGGGTTTTCTTGACCACCAAAATTGGAAGGTTTCTCTAAATTTTTACAATATGGGTAGTCTTTAATTTCGAAATTGGCAAGTTTTTCAAGATTTGAAGAAGATGGTGTGTTTAGAATCTTGATGGGTAAACAAGCCATGGGAACAAATTGGAATAATGGGATGGGAAGAGTAGAGTTTGAAGGATTAGACAAAGGGCCTTTACCAAAGGCAAAAAGGAGGAGTTTGAAGTTAGCAAGCCAAGCTATGAAGAAAGAGGTAAAACCACCAAGTTGCAATGTGGTTAGATTGAGAGGAAGCCAGAAAAAAAGACATATAACTGGACTTAAGGCAAGGAGTCTAGTAGTACCTTGTGGGATGTTCTTGCCAATTACTGTGTGACAAAAGAAGAGAGATACCAATATTGTCATCCATACCCATATGAAATTGTAAACCTCTCCCTCCATTGATGTGCTTCTATGCGTTCAATCCCTCTCAAACGTCTGCTTACAAGTCCTAGATATACCAACTGACTAGCCAGTCCACATAGTTTCCATTTAGGTGAATATACCAAGATATTTTGCTTTTTGAGTATTAATCAAACCAAGTGGCCGGCACTGTAATACCACAATCTCACATTAGGTAGATGCGGGACTTGTATTTGATTTATAAGGTAGTCATGCGCTACTACTGGGCACCAACATCATCCATGGACTTTTGGGTCGGCTTGTGGTGGGCCTGATGACCTAAGGTTTGGGCTACACGTAGCGTAGCGGACTCGGGCTCGGGTCGTTACAAATGATATCAGAGCGGGTCTCGGCAGGAAATGTGGGAACAAAGTGCTGTGCAAGGGACCAAAGTGCTACACCGCAGAAGGTGGAAGCCACCTCTTGATCCCCGTACGAGCCATCTCTTGAATCCTGCATCGCCCGGGATACGATTCGGCCTTGACGAGGACGTCAAGGATTTGAGTGGGGGAGATTGTAATACCACAATCCCACATCGGGTAGATGTGGGACTTGTGTTTGATTTATAAGGTAGCCATGCGCTACTATTGGGCACCAACATCATCCATGGACTTTTTGGTCGGCTTGTGGTGAGCCTGATGACCTAAGGTGCTGCGTGCTCAGTGGGCCAGTGTTTGGGCTACACGTAGCGGACCAGGCTCTCGGGCTTGGGTCATTACAGGCACATTTAATGACAACCTTTACACGTTTCGCAATTTTAGTGGTGTCATGGATTTTTTTCTTTCTATTCCGTTTTTACCTATTTTTCAACTAAAACATGACTCACTCTGTTCATACATTATCGTCCTAGTTGACCTGGCGCACAGATTTAAAAAAATAATTGACTTGATTATTTATATTAGTTTAATATGTAGTTTCTTTTAAAGTCCATGTCTATGTGGCTCATAATTAAAGTAGGGTGAAAAAATAAGGGTAAAGTGGTAAAAATGATGTTCTAAAAAGGTAAGTTTCAAAGTGGAAAATTATTTTGGGACGGACGAAAAAGGAAAGGAGGGCGATAATTTAGGAACGGATGGAGTATTATTTTTTTCAAAAAAATAAATAAAAAAATATCTACACATTTTTATCTATAAATAGAGACTTTGTTTGCGGAATTTGAATATCAACTTAATTTTCTACAATTTTTTTTGAGTCTTCCTTCATTTCCTTTACCCCTCCCAAAATTTGATATTTTCTACTAACCATATTTATTTATTTCAAGATTTTTTGTTAACTATATTTAGTTCTAATATTTTATTTAGTAGTTAATTATTAATATTACTATTATTAGTAATTTATGCAATATAAAATTTATTTTTCTTAAACTAATTTATTTATTAATATATAAAAGGGTTAAGTATACCATTAGTTCCTGAACTTTGGCCAAACCAATCATCAGTCCTCCAACTTTAAAAAGTTTCACTACTGACCAAATAGGCTTTTTTTATTCATCGGAGGTCCCTAGCCTTAGCGACGTTTGTATATTTCCGTTAAGTGAGCATGTGCCACTCACATGCACAAAATAAGGGGGTTATGTATAACATCATCAAAATAAGGGGGCCATGTGTTCGATCTACTTGTGATTGTGGTATTTATCAATAGTCTCAAACACTCTGTTCTGGAAATGGATAAATATGTAGGCCTTAAATCCATCTCACATATATGTTGTGAAATCCCCCAAATTCAAACAAAGTTGCCGAAAAGTGAACAAACCCTACGCAGCTCCCATAACCCCAACCCAATAATGACTAATAATGGCGTGAGATTCACGTGCATTGACAATAATGACGTGAGATTTATGTGTATTGATCTAATGAAAAAAATTTAACGAAAATGGATGGAAGGATAATTTGTGTCAAAACTTTTAATACAATAACCAATAAAGTTCGATTTTTTTTACAATGACAAAGTTAAAAAAAAAAAAAAGTAGTAAAATACTTGAATGATTTGTGTAATTCGCTCATTAATCTAACAAAAGGGCCAACACATGCAAGTAAGACTATATTTTGCTTTTCATTAAAAATTTAAAGTTTTTCATTTAAATAACTTGACGAACTTATGAACACCATATTTATATTTAAATAAAGTGATTAAAGTGTAAACGAAAATAAATATAATAAGCATAATGAACTTTCGGTAAAAATAGAGTTACAAAATTGAGACTTCAACTTTAATTTTTTTTAAATACTATGTTAAAATATTGATAAATGATTATAAATATCTTTGGCTTTAAATAATTGAGATATTAATATCCCAAATACAACCGTCCAATTGGTGTATGTTAGATGTTTATTAAATTGATCACGTTTTAAAATTTTATTCCCTCTGTTTCAAGCAAAGAGTTTCCCGTTTAAAAGTAAATTTTTTTAAGAAAAAGATATTTATAGTAGTTAATTAATAATAAAATAATACTTTTATGTATTAAATTTTGAAAGTGGATTATTTAAATAAAACGTTAGACCATCTACAATGGAGAATCCTTGGGTAGCATGGTATGTATTTTGTAAAACAATGGTGAAAGTTTCGGTAGCAAAGAAAGGAATTGGAAGAATTAAGTAGTGGGTTAATATCATTTTTGATACCCCAACTTTACTCATTTTTCAGTTTTCATACCCACTGTTCCCAGACAATGAAAGTTAAGCCAAACGTTTCCAAAATCCATCACTTTTAATCCCAATCGTTAAATGGTCGTGAATTACTAACGACTGACCTGTTATTCTAGGTTGGAAACCGGCAATAGGCTTGGCAACAGGTATATCCTTACATCCCTTGTTCATTTCCCGTAATTTCTCCCTTCTTCCATTTCCCCCAATTTGCTTATGTGCCCTAATTTCTTTCGTCCACAATTTCCTTCCCCAATTACAACCAACCCAAGCAATCATCACATTCAATCATCAAAGCCCTCTCTGCCCTAAAACACACCTTACACTCCTCTACTTCAGGGTCATCTTCATCCCAGTTAGCATCCTCTCTCCTCTTCACATAAACATCATCTCCAACCGAAAACTCGCCTCCATCATAAGACACCTTCTTGTAATACACCTGTTTTTTGGGTACCCCACGATTCCTTCTCTGTTCATCAACTTTGTTTCCCTCTTTAGAAACCCTGGTTTTGGTTTTACCCACATTTTCAGTACATTGCCCTATCCTCTTTGACTCGAATCGATCGGGAAAAGCATGGTAAAATGTATCTGGTTTTTCGATAACTGTTTTTCGTTTTGATTTTTCAAAATTTCTGTTAGAATTGGGGGTTTGATTGGTTGCCTTCTTCAGGGTTCGGCTGGTTGATTTTTTGGGTATTTGTTTGGTTGATTTTTGTTGGGTTTTTTTGTTGTTGAAGTTTAGGGATGCTCTTGGGGAGGGAAATTTTAGTGGGTCCAGGGGGCAAATGAAGCGGGACGAGCAGCGGACGGTGGAGGCTTGGGTTGGTGAGGTAGGGGGATTGGGGATTTGGGACGGTCGAGGTTTTTGAGTTTCTTGGGGGTTTCAGCCATGGATGAAGGGTGTTTCCTGAGTTAGAAGAGAGTGTGCGAGCGAGTGTGAGTTAAAGAGAGAGAGATAGAGAGAGAGAGAGAGAGAGTTGGGGCAGGTTCAGAGAGAGAGAGAGAGATAGAGTGATATTGTGGTGAAGTGACCGGAGAGATATGAGACGAGAGGGAAGGGATAATATCACTCGGGGGCAAGACTATTGCATGCTATCAAAATCCAGAAAGTTGTATCCATAAAAATCCATATAGGATCGAGAAAAGATATTCCGTTAAGGCAAAAACTGGAAGACGGCGACATAATCACCGTGCCACGAATTATGCGTCGACGATCAGGCGGGAATGCGTAGACTGGTTTGGCGCGCATTTTCAAACATTGTGCTGTGTAGTTGAAGCTGCTTTCCCAATGAGGTTAGCTAGAATCAATGAATGAAATTGGGGAAGGAATAAGGAGTAATTGGGAAAGAAAACAGCCTGGAGAAGCATGTCAGTTGCTAGTAATTCACGGCCATTTAACGATTGTGATTAAAAGTGATGGATTTTGGAAAGGTTTGACTTAACTTTGATATGATTGCCTAGATACAGTGGCTATGAAAAACTGAAAAATGAGTAAAGTTGGGGTATCAAAAATGATATTAACCCATTAAGTAGTTTTAAATGCTACGGGGATCCAAAAGTAACTTTGACTTCAAATGATATTAAACGGTGTAGTTTTGTTACAAAAATTGATGAAGAGGTGATGTTTCAATATCACCAACATAGGTATTCGATCAAACCAAGTGGCCGGCACATTTAATCTACCACCTTTACACGTGTTGCAATTTTAGTGGTGTCATGGTTTTTTTCTTTTTATTCTGTTTTTACCTATTTTTCACCTAAAACATTATTATTTTAAAAAGAAATTTAAAAACAATATCTACACATTTTTATCTATAGCTTGAGATTTGATTTGCTGAATTTGAATACCAACTTAATTTTCTACAATTTTTTGAGTTTTCCTTCATTTCGTTTACCCCTCCCAAAATTTGATATTTTCTGCTAACCATATTTATTTATTTCAATATTTTTTGTTAACTATATTTAGTTCTAATATTTTATTTAATAGTTAATTATTAATATTACTATTATTAGTAATTTATGCAATATAAAATTTATTTTTCTTAAACTAATTTATTTATTAATATATAATAGGGTTAAGTATATCATTAGTCCCTGAACTTTAGCCAAACTTATCATCAGTCCTCTAACTTAAAAAAGTTTCACTACTGACCAAAGTAGGCATTTTTTGCTCATCGGAGGTCCCTAGCCCTAATGACGTTTGTGCATTTCTGTTAAGTGAGCATGTGCCACTCACATGCACAAAATAAGGGGGCCATGTATAACATCATCATAATAAGGGGGCCATGTATTCGATCTACTTGTGATTGTGGTATTTATCAGTAGTCTCAAACACTCTGTTTTGGAAATGGACAGATATGTAGGCCTTAAATCCATCTCACATATATGTTGTGAAATCCCCCAAATTCAATCAAAGTTGCCGCAAAATGAACAAACCCTACCCAGCTCCCATAACCCCAACCCAATAATGACTACTAATGACGTGAGATTCACGTTCATTGACAATAATGACGCGAGATTCACGTGCATTAACCTAATGAAAAATAATAATAATAACAAAAATGGACGGAAGGATAATTTGTCAAAACTTTTTATATAAGAACCAATAAAGTTCGATTTTCTTTTTTTTACAATGACAAAGTTAAAAAAAAAGTGGTAAAATACATGAACGATTTGTGTAATTCGCCCATTAATCTAACAAAAGGGCCAACACATGCAAGTAAGACTATATTTTCCTTTTCATTAAAAATTTAAAGGTTTTCATTTAAATAACTTGACGAACTTATGAACACCATATTTATATTTAAATAAAGTAATTAAAGTGTAAATGAAAATACATATAATAAGCATAATGAACTTTCGGTAAAAATAGAGTTATAAAATTGAGACTTCAACTTTAATATTTTTAAAACACTATGTTAAAATATTTATAAATGATTACAAATATCTTTTGCTTTAAATAATTGAGATATTAATATCCAAAATACAACCGTCCAATTGGCGTATGTTACATGTTTATTTAATTGATCACGTTTTAAAATTTTATTCCCTCCGTTTTGAGTAAAGAGTTTTTATTTAAAAGTAATTTTTTTAAGAAAATGATATTTATAGTAGTTAATTAATAATAAAATAATACTTTTATGTATTAAATTTTGAAAATAGACTCTTTAAATAAAACGTTAGACCATCTACAATGGAGGATCCTTGGGTAGCATGATAAGTATTTTGTAAAACAATGGTGAGAGTTTCAGTAGCCAATGGTAGCAAAGAAATGAATTGGAAGAATTAAGATGTTTTAAATGCTACGGGGATCCACAAGTAGCTTTGATTAAAAGGTGTAGTTTTGTTACAAAAATTGATAAAAAGATGATGTTTCAATATCACCAACATAGGTTTGTTAGGAATTAAGATAGTAATTCAAACACACAAGTCTGGATAAAATGGAGAAGTAACTCACTGTACTTTATTTAATCAGAACCAAGGCTTATATAGAACCTTACAAAACAGAACAACAAGAAAATAGAATAATGCTTATCAACTCCTAAAGAAATGGACCAACTAATTTAAAAACACAACAGAATGCCCTGTAGACTAGGACTTTATTGAAACAAAACTCCAACCAATTTAGAAGACCAAGTCAACTTTCTATCAATTCCTCCCTTAAACTATGTTGCATAAGCAACCAGTTTATTTGAAAGGTACAGCCTTCACCCCCAGTAACCTCCTCAACTTTTCAAATGCTTCGAGCTTCAACGGTTTTGTCATGATATCAGCTACTTGATCTTGTGAAGGACAGTACTTTAATTCAACAATACCATCATTCGAAAGATTACGAAGAAAATGGTACTTGATATCAATATGTTTACTCCTTCCATGCAACACTGCATTCTTTGATAACTTAATTGTAGATGAATTGTCACAGTATATAACTGTGCACTCACTTCCACTCCAGCCAAGGCATTTAAGAACCCTCTGCATCCATATTGCTTGACATGCGCACGAAGCTGCTGAGATGAATTCTGCTTCAGTGGTAGAAAGACTGACCACCGGTTGTTTCTTGGAGCTCCAAGCTACTGCTCCTGAACTAATAAGGAATACATATCCGGAAGTGCTCTTACGATCATCAGTGTCACCGGCATAGTCACTATCTGAAAATCCAAACAGCTTGCTTCCATCTCCTCCCTTCTTGTAGAATACTCCCAAGTCTAATGTACCTTTAATGTACCTCAGAACTCTCTTCACAGCCTGCATATGTAACTCAGTTGGTTTCTCCATGTATCTACTTGCCAAGCTAACAACAAACATTAAATCAGGCCTAGACACAGTTAAATACATTAGACTCCCAATTATTTGCTTGTATTGGGTGCTATCGACTCTCGAACCTCCTTCATCTTTCACGAGCTTGCATCCTGGCACAATGGGAATTTTTACAGCATTACCATCTAACAGCCCAAACCTTTTCAAGACCTCCTGCGCATACTTTCTTTGTCCTATATAAATGCCATCTTCATTCTGCACAACCTCCACTCCTAAAAAATATCTCATTTTACCCAAGTCTGACATATCAAATTCATGACTCATCGATGATTTGAATTCCTCACACATTTGTGCATCGTTTCCAGTAAACAACATGTCATCCACATATATGCTTACAATCAGTAGCTTCCCATTTTCTTTGCACTTTGTGAATACAGTGGGCTCACTTGGACATCTCACAAACCCTTCCTTTGAGAGATAAGCATCAATCCTATTGTACCATGCCCGTGGGGCTTGTTTCAACCCATATAAGGCTTTCTTTAATTTCAAAACCTTATTTTCTTCCCCACACTTCACATACCCCATAGGTTGTTCGATATAAACATCTTCATTCAATTTTCCATGTAAGAATGCACTTTTAACATCTAACTGAAAAACATACCAGTTATTATGAGCAGCTAGCGCAAGAATCATGCGAATTGTGTCCCAACGAGCAACAGGAGCAAAGACTTCCTTGTAATCAATTCCATGCTTCTGTGAGTAACCTTTGGCGACAAGTCTGGCTTTGTGCTTTTCTACCTGTCCTTTCTCATTCAATTTTGTTTTGAATATCCATTTTACTCCTATGGCTTTTGCTCCAGCGGGTAGAGTTGCTAATTCCCAAGTTTCATTCTTTTCAATGGCCTGTATCTCAATGTCCATGGCCTTCTTCCACTTAGGACTGCTTGCAGCTTCTTCGAACACGATTGATCTCCGCGGTGAACAAAGACAAGTTGCTTATGTCTTCTTCTTCCGAAAGGCCCTCCCCAGACACATAATCAGTAAGCCACGAAGGTGGCCTTCTATTTCTCCTAGTTTGAGCCTGTTCATTTTCATTCCTCCCTTCAAGAGAAACATCATCATTATTCTGAACAGCTCTGCAACCATTTTCTGCACTATGTTCATCTTCATGAATGTCATCTTCTCCCCAAATAAGCACCTCACTGGTTGCCTCAGTCTCATTCCAATCCCAACCTTCATTTTCAACGAACACAACATCTTTACTCACAATCACCTTTTTTGTAACTGGATTGTACAATCTATACCCCTTAGTACCTTCACTTATTCCCAAATGCACACATTTCAAGCTTTTGTCATCAAGCTTTGTTCTATTCTTATCTCAAATATGCACATAAGCAATACAACCAAAAATTTTAAAATAATCAACTGATGGCTTACTTCCGGTCCACGCTTCCTCTGGTGTCTTTCCATTTACAGCAATGGTGGGACTTCGATTCAACACATGAATTGCCCAGTTCGTTGCTTCCGGCCAAAATTCTTTTGGAATTTTTTTCTCTGACAGCATACTTCGCACACTATTCATGATGGTCCGATTCTTTCGCTCAGCAACTCCGTTCTGCTGTGGAGTGTATGGAGCAGTCAATTGTCTCTTTATTCCATTCAAGCTGCAAAACTCATTAAATTCAATGGAGTTGAATTCTCCCCCACGATCAGTTCTTAAACAACCTATTAATTCTCCTGCTTCTTTCTCTACTCCATTATTAAACTTTTTGATACTTAAACAACTGATTAATTCCCCAGCTTCCTTTTCTACTCTACTCTTGAATTTTTTAAATGCAACAAGGCCTCGATTTTTCAGACAAGAAATATACCCAAGTTTTTCTACTGAAATCATCAATGAAGGTGATTAAATACCTTTTTTTGCTATTTGAACAAGGGGTGATGGGGCCGCATACATCGGCATGGACTAACTGAAGTTTTCGATCTGCCCTTCATTGACTTTGCTTTGGGAATGTTGTTCTATGTTGTTTTCCTACCAGACAATCTTCACATACTTTTGAAGAGGTCTTCACCATAGGTAATCCTTTCACCATTTTGCCATAATAAAGAGTCTTTAACCCCTTGAAGCTGAGATGTCCAAAACGGCAATGCCACAGATGAGATTCTTCGTCGCTAGTTATGTTGTAGCAAGTTGATTCGCTGGAGGAGCGACATGCTTCCAAGGCAAACATTCTATTTGCTGACATCTTGGTTTGCATAACAATTCCCCTGTTAGGATGATACACTTTGCACGTATTGTTTTGCATGAGCACTGCTACACCAATTTCTTGCAATTGCCCAACACTGAGAAGGTTGCTCTTTAATTCTGGCACGTAATACACCTGAGTTATGGTCTGAGTGAGACCTTCAATTTTCAGCTTCACACTTCCTTTCCCCATCACGTTCATTCTAGTATTGTTACCGAGTTTGACTTTGTGCCTGTACTCTTCATCTAAACTTATGAACCACATTTTATTTCCTGTCATATGATTAGAACAACCAGAATCTAAAAACCATACCTCCTCTTTTTTAGCTTGATGTTGTTCCACGTGAGCCATAAGAAGTAAATCTTCACTTTCATCTAACTCTGTGTAGTTGGCTTTCTTTTCCCAACTTGGGCATTCATACTGGAAATGTCCCAGTTCATGACAATTAAAGCACTCAATCAGTGCTTTGTTTACAGTGGTTCGTCCACGACCCCTTCCTCTTCCTCTAAAGTTGCCGCGCAGTGAACTACCGCTTCCTCTACCACCACATCCACCTTCTGTTACTTTCAGGACATGTTCTTCGTTACTAGTCCCCCTTATTAACTTCTGTTCATGAACCAGCAGCGAGCTTTGCACCTCATCAATCGAAAGATTTTTGATATCTTTCGATTCTTCAATTGCACACACAATATAGGTGAATCTTTCAGAGAGAGTTCTCAAGATCTTTTCAACAACTTTTGCATCAGGCATATCTTCTCCCAAATTCCTCATATCATTTGCTACCAACATTACTCAAGCAAAATAATCAGTAATTGACTCACCCGGTTTCATCTCCAAAACCTCAAAGTTGCGCCGCAACCTCTGCAATTGAGCAGTCTGGACACGTTCATTGCCTTGATACTTTATCTTCATTGAATCCCACAGCTCTTTGGCGGTTTTCTTCTGAAGAATAGTCTTGAGAATGGTCTTATCAATTGACGCAAACAAGTAGTTCTTCACTTTTAGATCCTTGAGCCGCAAATCAGCAAGCTCTGTTCTTTGTCGATCGTTCAGAGCCTCCTCTCATCTTGCCGGCTCCGTGAACCCTGTCTCCACGAGGTTCCACCATTGCTTGGAACGCAGCAAGTTCTCCATCAGCATCGCCCAATGTTCGTAATCTCCATCGAACTTTGGGATGCTCAGCAAGTTGTCTCTCTCTGTTGCCATTCTCTCTTTCTCTTTGTTACACCTCTCCTTCACTCGTATCAGGCTCTCTCCAGCTCTGATACCACTTGTTAGGAATTAAGATAGTAATTCAAACACACAAGTCTGGATAAAATGGAGAAGTAACTCACTGTACTTTATTTAATCAGAACCAAGGCTTATATAGAACCTTACAAAACAGAACAACAAGAAAATAGAATAATGCTTATCAACTCCTAAAGAAATGGACCAACTAATTTAAAAACACAACAGAATGCCCTGTAGACTAGGACTTTATTGAAACAAAACTCCAACCAATTTAGAAGACCAAGTCAACTTTCTATCACATAGGTACTTAAGAGTAACACCATTGTTGCTTTTTAGGTCTCTTCTTATTTGAGAAGAAAAAAATCAACAATGAGAACACTCTTCTTAAATTAGTCACATATGAGAGAGAGAGAGAATGAGAGCTTCCTAAATTGTAAGAAAATAAGGAGGGAAGAAGAATGGGGAGAGGGAGCAACGTGAGGTGCACCGCTTCCTTAAATGGGGCGCGAGTCGTGCGACACCACACTCTCAGGATGGAGTGTGAGAGGCGGAGCAGCGGTGGGTCCCAGTGTCTTTTTTTTTTTTACTAATTTGTTGATTTTTTTTTTTTTGAAAATTTTAGCCATTACTTCCTACTTTTGGGGGGTTTTGCAATATTTTCTTTTAACTAAAAATAAATAATTGGTGCATTTTTTATATATAAATTAATTAAGTTTTTTTTTTCTTTTTTTCCCTTCTTCCCTATAAATATTATTTATAAATTAATTAATGTCTTTATTTATAAATTAATTTATTTATACAAAATATTTAAATATGAAATATATTAAATTTAGTTAAATAAATTTATTTGTTTGAGAAGTATAAAAATAAGATTGAAGTGTAAAGTTAATGAGGTGACAGTGGGACCCAGTTAAGAAGATGTTAAAAAGTTATACAATGGGAATATATATTATTAAATTAAATAAGAAAAGAAAAATATTTGTGTGATAGTGGGACCTAGTTAAAAAGATGTATCAGAATATTTAACAATGGAGTTGCTTTTAGTAGGTGTAGTGGTGTACAACAACATTGGTAAGCATGTTTTGACTCGTTTGACAATTTGAGAGTTTTACCAATAAACAATGATTGACCGGCGGGCGCAAATAGACCGGTAAGTGAATATCTATTTCAAACAATAGGTATAAATAGGCCGGTTGTGAATGGGTCATGAGTGGCCATTTAATTATGACAAAAACTTAGGTAAGAAGGTCGAATATTTTTTGTAAGGATGATTATCTTTACCAATCCATCGTATATCAGTGGGTTAAACTGTGAGATAGTTGAGTTCCGTCATACAAATTAAGATACGTTAGACAGTTTTACATTAGACTTAAGTGTCATTTAGTAGCCAGAATTAAGATCAGATAGAATTAACAAGTCAAGTTGTCTAATACTTGATACACAATAGGTAGTCTAGATTAATACCACGAGTTACCCAGAAAAAGTCATTATCCTCTCACTAATAATACCAAGGAACAGGATGGTATTATTAGAGCCTTCACTAAAAGAAATTGAGCCTAACATTTTTTATCTCAAAACTACACCTCGTATATAAGTGAAGATTAATAGCGAGGGCATTAATAGTAGTAGAATTAATAATACCGCTTACCAAACAAACCCACATTCTTTAAATACTAATATAAAATTACTCTCTATCTAAAAAAAATGACGTTTTAGAGAAAAAAAATTGTCCCAAAATAAAAGATGCTATAGGATTTTATGAAAAATTTATCTACATTTTGCCAATTTTTTTATTTTTTATTTGGATTAAACCTTAACTTTATTCAATTTTTCTAAACCAATTTGGAATGGACATCAAACCTGTATTTGAAAGGTTCATAGCGGTTGGAAAGGAAGTTATAACTTCCAAAAAACTACCCTAACTTAACTAGTAACCAACTTTAAATTACAAATTTGAAATTTATAATAATAGTAAAAATAATCAAACTTAAGAATAAATTGTTTCAATCTTGTCCGACATCATACACCCGTTCTTGAAAAGAACTCGTCCTCGAGTTCATACTAGAAACTTGATTATTTCCTTGCCAAATGAAGAGATATTTTGAGTAGCACAGGTTCTTCCATAACTTTGATTCTTCAAAATCCTTGAACAATTCCGCAATTGAAAATGACTCAAAAAACTTGAAAGAAAGTAGAACTCAACAGCCCACTTTGCATAGGACATGGGCACACCATAGTAGTTGGAACGCCTAACAGAAGCTTGTTTGACATACTGCATACACACGCCATATCAGTTGCAATACCGAACAAACGCTCACTTGACATGCCACGTGGGCATGCCTTATCAGCCACGAACATATGCAGATCATCCTTATCTAATAATTTTGCAATCAGAATATCTTCTGTACCCACAAAAGCATGATGTTCATAGCCCTCTTGCTCGATAACTAATTGAGCAACATCATCGGACAAGTCCCCAAAAGCAACCTCAAGAAAATTTATATTTTCATCTGATCTGTGGCGACCCGACCCGGATTCCGGAACGGAATCCCAACGTCACGTCGCAAGGACAAGGCAAGAGGAGGACAAGCACTTATAAAATAATAGTGCGAGTCGGACAGTCGAGCTAACAAGCTCTAGACAAGAGCAAGAATACGTACTAAAATACGTATATTAAAATTTCGAAGATGCGGAAATGACAATGAAAAGTAGTCCCGGGCTATGAAGCTCGAAACCAAGGCCAAAGATACCAAGAGAGACATAAATCTCAAGAAGGAAAGAAAAAAACTTCGCGTGCATAACATTGCGGTATTTGGACAACCATCGGCACTCCAGTCGGCGCTTCTGACAAGGAACCAACCTGATAAAGCACTTACCCACGGCTAAAGCATACCGGGGTTAACCAACAATAATAGGAATAACTAGGATAGAGAAAAGCCCAAAGCCACTGCGTGCCTGGGATACAACCGAATATAATAACCAAGACTATGAGCAACGACACAACACGTCGGCCCAAATGAGAAACAACTCAAAACCCAAGTATTCTACCCGACTGTAAAGTCTAAATAACCTTACAATACAACGAGCTCACAAGAATATAATAATATGATATACAAGACAAGGATGCTAGAAGAGATAGGAGTCCACAAGCTATTACTCGGAACTTCGACTATTACAATCACGAACACACGAACTAAGCTCGAGCTATCGATCAACTGTGGTCTGCTACGGTCACGTACTATGCGTCCTCAATACGACTCCTGAGCTGCAACTAGAAACAAAGTACGGGATGAGTCATAATGACCCAGTACGTTACTACTAAACAATAAGTCATAATTTAAATATTGCCGTAAGAGGAAATGATATCGTTTTACGACGAAGACCCAGTAAGTCGGGTTGTACTGAATGAAAACCTGTCCTTTACCAGACTACCAAGATGAATCAGGGTGAATTCCCTGTTCACAAACAGTCAAACATGTCAGGAAGCAAGGCACAAGAATAATCATGATTATGGATGTATATCTAATCGTAGGACATCCCAAGCCTCTCATAGAAATAATTAAATAGAAGTATGCATATTTATAAATATACATATACCAAGTCCCTCATAGGTTTATCAAGTGTGGTGTGTAAATTCATTTATGTACCAAACAACTCATTCATGGGAGTTTATCATGTAAGGATATGCATATCTACCATTATGTACATATGCATGCAATCAGGAGGAAATCAAGTAGCAGTATGTATGTCTATGTATATACTTATCATACAATTCATAGGCCTATCACAAAAGTCAAGCGGTTAAGAACAAGTATATACAGGCATTTAGTTTACATATTCATGATAGCACTTTGTTTTCACAAATGCTAGAAGAAATCCACATATATGAGGATAGGATATAAATCTGGTGCTGTCATGTAGCTCCTGCAAGATAAAGCTGCGAGAGCGTCTTTGTCGTATATGCGAGATGGTACATCGACCCGGGATAGTATTAGTCAAGCGCCCTAATGGTTACACAAGGTACTCTTCTCCAAAGTGATCAAGAATGGAGGGGTTTGCACGTTTCTGGTTCGGCAACCCATCTCTATCACGAATCTCATGATTCGTAACGGTAGACGAATTGTCAACCAGGGAAGGCAAGGCAAGACAGGCAAGACAGGCAAGGCAAGACAGGCAAGGCAAGGCAAGACAGGCAAGGCAAGGCAAGACAGGCAAGACAGGCAAGGCAAGGCAAGACAATGCAGGACAAGTCAGGACAAGACAGGACAAGACAGGCAAGACAGTCAAGGCAAGACAATGCAGGACACGTATGCCAGCTGGACTTATCGGGGAAAACAAGTAATATTTACTTATTTAAGAAATCAAGCAAGGACGAGCACAGTAATAGCGGTCTCATTCAAGTCAGGTGGGCATGTTATTCTTTTACAGCTAGTAATTAGGCGTGAGCATGAATTAAATTAAGAATCTCGAAACTAGTATTCTAGTTAAGCAGTTTCAAGCGTTGTAGGGGTTTATCGTGGAGTCGGTATTGTTAAACGACCCACTAGCATCGACTCCGTCGAGTCATTTCTATAATTCCAGTCAAATAGAGTTTGAACACTATATGTGTCCAAGACTCCTTTCTAGGTTCTTGTTCACGGCAGGGTTAAGTTCTCGTTCCATTTAGGAACCTTAGTTCAAATTTACTAAGTCAAGTATAAAAGGCAGAAACCTAAGTTGATTATTGTCCAACCAGGCTTAGTTCAATTTCAAGCTGTAATTCCATTTGCTAATAGGATTATAAATCAAATCACATTGATACTCAATAAGAGGATAATTATAAAGATAAGAGATACAATATGCTTAAAGATCATGATCTCAAGTAAACATAGAGGTTTATGCATTAATCACAAACAAGCCTTATCAAGCTCAGTTCCATAGAATCATAAGATATATATATATAACATTATAAAATTCTCTCGAGGTTCCCTTTAAGAATTAAAGATCAAGTATGCACCTCTGGAAGAACAGGAGACTAAAGACTACTCAAGATTAATCAATTAACCATGTTATGGTATTTCGTAAGTCCACCACCACACACATGACTTGGATGGCTATTCAGTCATCTTTACGACAACTCAAGATACTCGTCATAGAGGTTACTAAGGCATACATGGCTCGAATATCCTCCCTAAGGAAGAATGGTCACGAAGGAATCCCGGATTTTCCAAGGATGATAACTAGGTTCCCAAGTAAGGTCACATATTACATTCCTACCAATCTTGGGACTTCATTAAGAGTCCAATAGTATTATTGGTTCTTAGTTCATAATTGAACCTATTCAAAATGTCCATCATTCGTCATTCTTGATTCACACAAAACCACCCAAGGATTAGCATTCTTGATTCAGGATTAGCGATAGTCTCGCACTCAATCATCATTCAAGAGACTCAATTAGAGTCTAAACCAAGAATCAATCTTATTAACAATTTAGTCTCACAGAATCAATTCTCATCATTTTAGCTATTGAGATTCAATGAACACAAGGGGATATAGGAATTTATCCTAAGATTCAAATAACCAATTTTATAATTAATTGACTTCATTTGGGTCAAACTACAAAGTTCCAAATTTCTATTTCGAGGCATAATTTCGGGATTCATAATTTATCCGGGTTTCTAACCCAACAACAATCAATCTTAAATCATGATAATTCCAATATACACAATAAACCCATTCGGTTTCAACCTAACCAAAATCTATCAATATTCATGGAAACATATCAATTTGACATGTATAACAACAATAAATCACAAGAAACAAGTTTCTATCAATCTATCATCAAGGTACTTGTAGAGAGAGAAACTAGGGCTTAGGTAACGTACCTCAATCGAGTCACAAACGTCTAGGAAGCGGAAAACAAACCGAGGGGAAAGACTCCACTCGGCGAGGGCGATGGTGGTCACGGCTCGACAATCCGATGGCCGGAACTCCGGGAATCGATGGATCTCCCATGGAAGCTCCTCCTCCCTCTCACTCTAAAACTCACGGTTGATGTGAAAAATGAGGGAGGAAGAGGAAGGAATTGGGTTATAAAGGGTGAGGGATGACCATGCTACCCTTCCAAGCTGTGGACAAGGCAAAGGGGAGGGGTTAAAATAGGGGTAGAATAGGTATTTCACACCAAAAATCAAAAGCAGGGAAAGAAATCCGTAACAGCTTGGGGTTGAGGCGGGCGCCTCAGCCTTCTCCATCTGACCGCCTCACTCCTTCCACACAAGGTTGCTCTCGATATACGGGCGGGCGCCTCACTCCAATCCCATGCGGCCGCCTCGGCTCTGAACCTCCAAAACTTGGTCTAAACTTGATCTAAATGATCCCAAACTTATGGGCAACCATCCTAAGGTCTAACCCAACTCAAAACAAGTCTAAAACACACCGAACAACTCCCGAAACAACTCGGAGGCGAGCAGGAAGGGGTGCGAACAACGTGCAACCAGGGACGAACTTCGAAATCAAGCGAGCAATGAAAGGAGACTTTTAAGGCAAGTCTAAGGGCTAATGAAGAAGCTTAAATACTTCTAGGAAGTTGAATAACAACTTAGGAAATAAGAATCCCAAAGGAGGCGATTGCGACTCGATTCAGTGCAGCGATAGAGGCAACGCAGTATCTCCAAAACTTCCAAATCTTCGATAGACTTAAGGAACACCTCCAACTTGAAGTCTAACACATCTAAACATGTTAACAAACCATCTTAAAGAGGTCTAGGACCCAAACCGAGGAGTCACGAACACAAAAGCGGAAGTAAACCCTCAATCGCGTCGCATTCAGGCTATCGTCGAGTCACGACTTGTGACTTTAACTAGTTAAGGTCTATGGAACATATGGAACTAATATATTGGCTCCTATACAGCCTCCTGTATTAATCAAGGTTCTTACCTCAAGTCGAGTAAGCGAGGTTACGGTTGAACGACACGCAAGGCAATAAGGTCAATTACACGAAGGTTCGGGGTCTTACATCCTCACCTCCTTAAAAGAATTCGTCCGAATTCACAATCCTCGACCACCTTAGTGTGCCTCAAGACACGAGGGAAAGAATTACTTAAATATTCTCCCCAATCAATTCCAAAGTCGAGTCATCTTGACTCTTGGCGGGGTTCAAGAACATTATCAAGGCTTACGGAGTTCCAACAAACGTGGACATTGAGGTGAAAATTCCTCTTTATCAACTAATCAAGTAATTCTTAAGCATGTACAATAGTTGCACCGAATTAACAAACATCCCAACAAAGAGTTTTCCGGGCTAATAAAATTATCCCGGTCACGACACAATTTCTAGGGTCTAACGCCCTTACACTAAAATCAAGTAGAACAGTAACTCATTTGATCAAGTCACAAGTTCATTTCATTCATGGCATGATTTCAATATACATGTTGCACATATTTGCACAAGCAAAACAAGACACCACTTTCAATTTATTTCATTTGAGTAGCAGGTTCGGTCAATCCCTATATCATATAATACCGTTCTAGTTCTCCGGCGAAGACCTCTTGATAATCAAGTCAGGGGGCCCTCTTGAAGTGATAAACTTCAAAAGCTTTCGTCGTTTAGGATGCGAGGGGTTGCAATTCACATAATAGCATCCTTCATTAAGGTCTCATGCACAAATAATAAAATCACATACAGGCATGGAAATCAATATCATGTACATAGCATATTAATCTATTATGCAGGTATACCAAGTATGGAATATTCATACCCTTAATAATCTATTTCACGATAGATAAAGCATGTTACACCACGCTAATACTCTTATTAGTATTTGACTTAGCAACAACAAGTAAACACAATAACTTATGCATCCCTAGGTAGCAAGCGGTTACTAACTAGAAGACTTCAATCACTATGGGTCAAGCGGTTGTCTTGGTTAACAACCAATTCAAATTAGAAATGTGGGGTCACCTACGGTTACTCACCAAGTCTCGTTATGGAGTCGGGGCGATATTCCTCTATCGGAGTAGTCCTATACCGGGGAATGTAGCTATCGAGGAAAGAATATTCAATTCTATACTATATCTGAGGACTCATGGTCAAGTATTATCGTGTCTACATATATACGTATAGCGATTTTGGGAATACAACACGGCGTTACGGGAGGCTTATCCTCGTTCAAGCATATACTTGATCAAAGGCCTTAGCAACACATGGCGATCACTCTTGAAATCGACAACTTTGGTTTATCGTGCTAATCCATACGGGCAAGAAATGATAGTTCCACAAGGTAACATCATGCTAACTTAAAGGCAATCTGAGGAAAAAAAAAATATGATGCTCTTAAACACAAACTTGCATTCACAATAATCTAGACCAAGCGAGACTTAGTAATCGAGTCCTATATGCGAGAGAACATGCGATAAGGCACAAATCGAAATGCTCGGAAAATACTCGGCGGCGCGCCTGGCTTAATCTAGGCCATGGATCCTATCACGGCTTATAGCTAACAAAGCTCGTGCCAAGCGTGGCGGGCGGTTAGGAGCAGGAATCCCAGCGTCACGTCGCAAGGACAAGCAAGGAGGACAAGCACTTATAAAATAATAGTGCGAGTCGGACGGTCGAGCTAACAAGCTCTAGACAAAGAGCAAGAATACGTCTAAAATCGTATATTAAAATTTCGAAGATGCGGAAATGACAATGAAAAGTAGTCGAGCTATGAAGCTCGAAACCAAAACCAAAGCCAAAGAGACATAAATCTCAGAAGGAGAAAGAAAAAAGCTTCGCGTCTTAACATTGGGAGTATTTGGACAACCATCGGCACTCGGTAGGCGCTACGACAAGGAACCAGCGATAAAGCAACACCGCGGCTGCAAAGCATGCAGGGGTTAACCAACAATAATAGGAATAACTAGGATGAAAAGCCCAGCTTGCGTGCAGGATACAACCGAATATAATAACCAAGACTATGAGCA
>CM028377.1:129291734-129386737 GCA_013146195.2 Codonopsis lanceolata
CTTTGAAGTAGCGGTGGTCCTCAGAGATACCTAAATCTATGAGCGAATGGACGGAGCGAAGAAAGGAGGCTTGTTGAACTTCGGCAGCAAGGCTATTCACATTATATCGGCTGTTGACACAAGCACATACCAACAAATCATCGGATGCAAAGCGCCAGGAAATGTGGGAAGCCTTGGTGGAATATCTTGAAGGAGATCTACCCACAGGAGACAGCGAAAAATACAACTATATTCAACATTCGACTCATTCGAGAAAAGATCTAAGGAGACTCTACGGCAAGCCTCTGACGATTTTGTGAGGTAGTAAATAGTTGTTACTCTTTAGGAAAAGAATATAGTGTTAAAGAAGTAAATATGAGATTTCTAGCTTCTTTAGGAAGTTTGTGGCATGTAAAACCACTGCAATAAAAGAGTCAGACTTGAACTCCATGCATCTCGGAAGCATGCGAGTTTAACGATCTATGAGCAAGAATTACTTCAAGCTCAAGACGGGACAAACATTTTAAACTTCCTTCCTTTTACGCTATCTCCCGGGAAATTCTGTTCAAGAAAGCAAACCATCTACTTCTTCTTCAAGCGAGAATAAAATTCTTTCGGCGAGCAATTTGCTATGTTCGTTAAGAAGTTTCAAAAGTTCTCAAATTTAACAAAAGAAAGAAGCAAACCGATAGGACTTTCGGAAAAGGCTGAAAACTCACAATAATGAGTTAGTTTGCTACAATTGCGAGGAAACTTTGGTCACTTTGCTTCTAAATGTCCTAAGCCTAAATATGAAGCCTATAAAAGGAGACCTTCTAAATCGTTTTCTAAACATAGAGGTCTTAAATGAGGACTTAGAAAGAAAACCATGTAGCCACTTGGTTTGAAGCGATTCGGCGAGGATGATAGTGATGACTCACTGAGCAAGCACACATTTGTCTTGTTGCTCTAGAGTCACCTCCACCTATGACTCGAGGCGGTGAAGTTAAGTACTCTCCCTTTCAAGCTAACATAGAACAATCTTACGAAGAGCCTTCAAAGAAGAAATCCTCGAGGATGCTCGAGATATGCTAAGAGGAATTCAATGAATTTAGGAAGGCCTATGTTAAGTTAGCTAAAAGTCATGAAGAAAATTTGAGGCGAAATCCATCTTTGGAAACGAGTTAAAAACTCTCCATGGAATCCGGCGGAGAAAGTATCAAGTTAAAAAGAAGAGAACAAGTTTCTCAATGAAAAGGTTGCTTGTCTTATTGATCATGCCAAAGAGTTATCTGGCGAGAAAGAAGAGTTGCAAAAACCATTAACTCATGGAATAACTCAACGGCGGTCTTTGATCAAATTCTTGGAGATCGAGAAGCCCTCAGCAGATAAATGCGGGCTAGGATTCTCTAATGAAATCTCTAAGCGCAACCTACGAACAAGAAAATGAGCACATTTTACGGTGAATAGTAATATTCTGCACAATATCGAGAAACCTAACAAGGGTAAAGAAGGAATTGGTTATCTTGCTACTCCTTATAAATACCCTAAGGTTCAAAGCTTGCAGTGAAGCTTTGAAAGCAAAGCAATCATCTGGCTGGAGATAAATGTTAAAGGAGGTGCGGACTTACAACGACCCTCTACCGGCACTTACGTGAAAGCAAAGGCTGTTGTTTGGGGCCTATGAAAA
The DNA here is from genome assembly GCA_013146195.2 of Codonopsis lanceolata. Taxonomy (NCBI): domain Eukaryota; kingdom Viridiplantae; phylum Streptophyta; class Magnoliopsida; order Asterales; family Campanulaceae; genus Codonopsis; species Codonopsis lanceolata. The sequence goes on from CM028377.1 coordinate 129,293,383, forward strand.
GCTTTGCTCAAACCTATCGATTCATCAACGGATACTACGGATGGTGCCAGCGCTACGCAGAATGTTGACATCAAGCTTAAAGGAAAAATGCATGAGGCATCAAAGTCTACTACCCGCAAACATTCTTTTGCTAAAGCAAAAGCTGGCGTATCTGAACTCAAGAAGCCTCATACTGAGATGCCTCTAAGCTTCTTTGCTAACAAGTCTACCAACCCAAAAGGCTGCTGTTAAGAAAAGTGTTCAAAAACCTTCAAATATCGGCATAATCATGTAGACTTACGTAATTTTCATCCTTTGTACATTTTGTAAGTGTCTTGGCCACTTGGTCCATGAATGTCTGTGAAATCCATCATGAAGCTTCTTTGGATCCCTATTCAAAAATCGAGGCAAGTATGGGTTCCAAAAACACGCTAACCATTTGGACCCATAAAAGAAAATAAAAGGGACCATGATTTTCTTACCTCTACATCTCGGGTGTGCTTCATGGCTAATTCAGTTCGAGAAAAGAAAGATGTGTGGTATCTAGATAGCGGTACGCTCAAGGCACATGACAGGAGAATCATGCCTTCTCTCAAATATTTACGAAGCGAGAAGGCCCTCCAGTCATCTTCGGAGACAATGCTAAAGGAAGAACAATTGGCTATGGATCCATCATTCGAGGAAATCTCTCCATTGGAAAAGTCTCTCTTGTAGAAGGCTTGAAACATAATCTCTGAGTATTTCTCAGTGCGTGACAAAGGGCTTATATGTCAATTCTCCTCAAGCAGATGTGATATCAAGGATCCAGTCTCTTGCTCAACCGTGGTTACTGGTCATAGACAAGGGAATGTCTATGTAATAGATTTGAATGCCTACGGTAAGGCTACTAATTCTATGTCTTGTGGCAAACTACTGCTCAAGACAAAATTTGGTTGTGGCATAAAAGACTTCGATCATTTGAACTTCAAATATCTAGCCAAGCTATCCAAGAAGGTCTAGTCAAAGGATTGCCAAGGTCTCTGCGACCATGATCGTTCGTGCAAAGCATGCCAAGCTGGGAAAGCTTTCAAAAGCGTCATTCAAAAGCAAACCGGGACTCTCAGCGACAAGACCTCTACAAGCTGCTTGCACATGGATCTCTTCGGACCGTCACTACTATTAGTTATGGTGGTTTCGGATACACGCTAGTAGTAGTGGATGACTATACAAGATACACTTGGGCGAGATGATGTCTTCTAAAGATCACACATACGATCTTCTTACGGCACTATTGGAAGATTGCAAGCGCAAAAACTTCGATGAAATCGGTGGCGTTCGATCGGACAATGGCGAGTTCACCAACAATGGAATAGCAAAATCTTGTGATGATCACGGTATTGGGCACAACTTTCTTTGTAAGAACTCCACGGACAAAAGCGGCGTTCTTTGAAAGGAAGAAACACGAACACTTATCGAAGCTGCTAAAACTATGCTTCTTTGAAGCAAAGTTGCCCAAACATACAGGCGAGCGATCAATCTGACTGCTTTACTCAAGACAGATCATTGATCAACAAATTTCACGGTAAAACACCCTATGAACTTTGGAGAGGTAAAACCCCAAACATTGGATTTTTTAAAATCTTCGGCTGTAAATGCTTTGTAGTCTACAATGGTAATGATTATAGAGGCAAATTTGATCATAAAGCCGATGAAGGTGTATTTTTGGGTTATGCCTTACACTCCAAGCTTACGGGGTTTTCAACAACGTTCATTAAAAATAGTTGAATCTGTTCATGTTTCATTTGATGAATTTGATTTATTAGAGCCACATGTGGCTCCAAATGTTGCTGATGACTTTGTTAATGTTGAGACAGGTACACCCCAACCATCGACCTCTAGTATACCTAATCCTTCACCAGCAACTCAATCAAACATTCCTGACCATCACTTCTTGACAAACGGGTCACCAGAAGACTTCAACCCCTGCTCAAGAAAATCTGAATCAAGAACCTTTTGTTTCTCAACCGAAAATTCTATTCCTCAACTCACCTATGAGCCAAATTACGACACAACTCTCATCAAGACACGGTGATCTTCCTATAGCCCTCCTTACGAACCTTGTCATGAAGAAGCAGCGACAACTCATCATATTCCTGCTGTCGCAAGAACATGCAAAGACCATCCGATCTCTCAAATCATTGGTGACATTCATGTTGGAGTACGGACCAGAAGATCTTCCAAAAATGAATGTATGTTACGTCTTTGCATTTGTCTCAAGAAGAAGAGCCAAAGAAGGTCGAAGAAGCTCTTCAAGATCCAAGTTGGTGGAAGCCATGCAAGAAGAACTTCAACAATTTGAACGATGTCAAGTATGGAAGCTAGTTCCAAAGCCCTGCGATCATACGGTCATTGGCACAAAATGGGTGTTCAGAAACAAGAAGGATGAGGATGGAAACATAGTGAGGAACAAAGCAAGACTTGTTGCACAGGGATATCGCCAAGAAGAAGGAATCGACTATGATGAAACATTCGCTCCTGTAGCAAGATTGGAAGCTATCAGAATTTTCTTAGCCTACGCTACATACAAAGACTTTGTGCTGTACCAAATGGATGTCAAGAGCGCGTTCCTTAATGGTGATCTTCAAGAAACAGTTTACGTTGCTCAACCTCCAGGCTTTGTAGAAAAAGGAAAAGAAACTCATGTTTACAAGCTTAAGAAGGCTCTCTATGGTCTTAAGCAAGCTCCTCGAGCCTGGTATGAAACCCTTTCTAAGTTTCTGGTTGAACAAGGATTCGTGCGAGGCAAGATTGACACCACTCTCTTCATTCTCAAGCACAAAGGACATTCTCTGCTAGTGCAGATCTACGTTGATGATATCATTTTCGGATCCACAAATGAGAAGCTATGTAAGCGATTTGAAACGCTTATGACTGGCAAGTTTCAAATGAGTATGATGGGCGAACTCACATTCTTCTTGGGTCTTCAAATTCAACAGTCCAACAAAGGGATATTCATCAGTCAATCCAAGTATGCTAAAGATCTTGTCAAGAAATTTGGATTGGAAACAGCAAACACATTTGATACTCCAATGGCTGCTAGATGCAAACTTACAAAGGACTTACAAGGAAAGAAAGTTGATATCACCCACTATAGGGGGATAATTGGTTCTCTACTCTACCTCACCGCCAGACGACATAGTGTATCTTTGTTGGGGTGTGTGCTAGATTTCAAGCAGACCCTCGTGAGTCACATCTTCTTGCAGCCAAAAGAATCATCAAATACGTATCAGATACCACCAACTTAGGTATCTGGTATCCAAGGGAATCATCTTTCAACTTGGTTGGATACTCAGACGCAGACTATGCTGGCTGCCAAATTGACAGAAAAAGCACTAGTGGAACTTGTCAATTTCTAGGAGACAGACTCGTCTCTTGGGCTAGCAAGAAACAGGCATCCGTCTCAAATTCCACCACAGAAGCAGAATACATAGCTGCTGGTAGCTGCTGCTGTCAACTGCTATGGATCAAACAACAGTTAGTAGACTACGACATCAAAGTAGCAGACTGCCCAATCATGTGTGATAACACCTCAGCAATCTCTATCACATACAATCCCGTGATGCATTCCAAGACAAAGCATATCGATGTTCGATATCACTTTCTAAGGGACAATGTAGAAAAGAGAAACATTAGCATGAAGTATATTTCAACTGACCATCAACTAGCAGACATCTTCACCAAAGCTCTGGAAGCAGACAGGTTTGCTTATCTAAGGGGAGAGCTTGGTATGCTTGACCCGACTGCTTAAATTTATATCAAAAATTAATATGTAACTTTTCCAAAATAATATTTCTTAAATTTATTTTAAGCAGATTTGAAAATTTATTTTAAGCAGACTTGAAAATTTATTTTAAGCAGACTTGAAAAGTTATTTTGAGCAGACTTATTACTTTCAAATATTTTAAATCAAGAATTTCTAAAGTCACTAAAAGAAAAATGAGTTTTCTAAACTATAATTTTGAGAGGGAGGCTTATGCAAATTATGAGGGACCAGTTTTGAAATTGGTTGAGTAAATATTTGAAAAGGCCCTTTTCTCTTTCCTAAAAGCCGTCATTCATTAAGTCTTGTCATCAAAAAGGCATCTGACTTAATGACGTTTCACAAGTCTCTATGACTGATGGCACGCCCCTTTATAAACCCTCAACCGCCAAAAAGTTCTTTTTACCAAAACTGTCTCTTTCTATCTCTCTCTCTCTCTAAAGTTTCTTCTCTCTAAAAATTTTCTACTTCCTTCGCCCTGTTCGATAGTTGATTCTGCAGATTCACGACATTTACTTCTTCTTCTTCTGCAAATCTTCGAAAATGGTAAGAAATTTCGAACCCTAACTTCATAATCTCAGTACGAGTTAAGTATGCTATCTCATCTATTGTTACGCCATTATTGACTGTTCATGTAACTATAAGCTTCATAAATGTTAAATCTTCAAATTCTTGCTGTTCATTTCTGATAATACCCTCTTATAAATGTTATTGAACTGTCGATTTCAGCATTTCAAGTTATATTTTGACCATATATAGCATTCCATGAGCTGTCCAGATTTTTTAGGGCTTAAAGCTTCGCTTTTGAAATCTCAAGTTCTTGCCTAATTTCTTTCGGTACTTCTTCAGCTTCTGCAGTTCCTTCACAAACCTCGAACGTCGACTCTGACATTCCAAAATTGCCCCCAACCATGTATCATCCGGGGATGTGTATTGACGAACCTTCTGTTCGTGCCTATGCGGCCGGGGTTAAAATTGTAGATGACCTAAACCAATCTGGGATTCTGCCGCTGTTTATGCTAGGTGATGTTGACTTCAGCTACTTACTGGTGGAAGAATTTTTCCAGAAAGCCGTTCTCAATGACTCCAAATCTTCCATCACCGCTGTTGTTCGCACAGTCACTGTCACTATCACTGCTTCCAGAATCGCCAAAATTATTGGTGTGGAATTTGACGGACCTACTTCTCTCTCAGACGCAGAAAAGGCTACTGCATGGTCCTACATGCGTGGTGAGAAGACTCCAAAGGAAGCTGCTGCTAAGCTGAAGAGGAGTCTGTTTGAAGATGATGCCTACTTTCTCAGCCATCTGTTTGACAAGAGTATGATCTTCAAGAATGGCACCCATGACGTCATGACATCAGAACAGCTGGAATACACCTCTGCTGTCATCTTGAACAAAAGACTCAACTGGGCACAAATTTTATTTGACATGCTTTGTGATGCTGTCGTTGCTGTCCAGAAGTCTTCTCAGCAGAAGCGGCCCTTTGTTCGTCTTCTTAACTGTCTCATTCGGGCCAACACTCAGTTCCATACTCGCCTCTTCGCTTTTGAGATGAAGAAAATCAAGCTATCCATCCAATTCACCAGCACTTTCATTATCAACACTCACAAGCTCCGCAATGAAAAGAGAGCTCAGCAAGGACTTCCTCCTCTAATCATCGTTCATGCCTTGAAGCCTCCTCCACTCAAGATCATTAAAATCAATCCTGAAACTACTGTGGACTCCTTCATGGCAAAGCAGCTAGCCAAGAAGCTATCCAAGGAAGCTGCTGCTGAAGGCTGCTCTTCCAAGACTGCTGCTCCCGCTCCCTCCACAACTCACAAACAGAAGAAAAGGATTTCTTCTACTACTGAGGAGCCGGTTCCCAAGAAGAGAAAAACTTCTTCTTCAGACACTGCTGCCAATCCTGCTGGACCTCCTGCTAGACGCAAGAAAAAGTCTGCTCCTGTTGATCTGCTCCGCCTCACGTGCTCAAGAGACTCGATCCCGATCTTGATGATGCTCCTCTCCGTCCTCGCAAGCGTAAGTCAAAACGCACCGAGCCTTCTGAACCATTCATTCCCTTCATCCCACCTTCCTCTCCAATATCTTCTTCCTCCCCTCCACTCACTTCTTCAACAGCCCCTGCTGCTGTTGGGGAGGAGCCTGCTGCCACCCCTTCTTCACCCATTCCCTCTTCAACCCCTGCTGTTGTTGAGGAGGAGCATTCTTCCCCTGCTCCCAAGCCAAAGAAACGCAGACTTCGTAAGAAGTCTGTGGCTCTATCACCCTCTCCACCTCAAGACTCTATCCCTTCTCCACCCCATTCACCTGAACCCATCTCCACCATTCTTCCAGACACCTCCTTAGCCATTATACCTGTTGTTTCAAACTCTGCTCCATCCACCTCCTCTCCTTCCTTTTCTATGCCTGACCATTTCTCTTCTCTTGCCCCTCACATATCTACTCTTCTGTATCAAACCGCCTTCCTGCCAGAAATCTTTCCCCCTATCTCTCAGTATCTTACCCCCATCTCCATCTCTTCTGATCTATACCAAATTCTTTTTCCCACCATCTCCTCTGCCACTCACTCCTTTCTCTTTGACTTCTCCTCCATATCAGACCTTCTCTATCCTTCTCCTTCCTCTCCTAACTTCATTCTTCTACCCGACTATCCCTTCCCTTCTTCCCTCTTAGAAGTATCCTCTTCTTCTTCTGCTTCTCACTTCTCTGTCAGCAGCTTAGCCACTGACATTGAGGTTGATTCCAAACCCTCTTCTCCTCCAAACCCTGCTTCATCTTCCTCTTCTCCAAACCCTGCTCCTCAACCTTCAACCAGCCATATTTCTGTCAACCTTAACCCTTCTCTACCTACTGGTGCTGCTGATCCTGCCATTCTGGAGCTTCTTCGAGCCAACAACGACCAACTAGCTCAGCTCAACAGGACAGTTTCTTCTATGGCACAGCAGATTGATGTGCTCAACTACGGCCTCAATGCTACTCATGCCACTATCTTTGATATAGGGAAGATTGTTGATCAACTAGTGAACGACACTGCTCAGGCCTTCACAACTCACAGGTTCCTAGTTCAAGATCAACAAGCTGCTCTGATCGGGATGCTGCACTCTCAACAAATCAGCATTCGTGGTCTTTTCAATGAGCTCAAAACCGCCATGGCTCGGGCAATTCTTAGCCGACGAGAAGTTGCTGATTTCACCAATCTGCACCACGTCGAAGAAGCCAATGCAAGAGCTGCGCCTGAACAGCGTAGGGTTGGTGCCATCAGGGAGGAGAGAGCTACTCACTTCTTGAATCAAGCCTCGATTGAAGAACGTAACCGACTCGAGAACGTCGAATGACGAATCCGAATCGGGTTGGAGACTACTTAGAACGAAGACGCACTCCCAACCTATTTTGATTGTTGGTATTTTGTTCTATTACGTTGTTAAACCATGCTGTTTTACCAAAACTTCTGCTGTTTAAACAGCTTGTTTAATCACAGATGTCTCAAGTTTCTTTCAAAGTTTAAATTGCTTCCTTCTGATATATCTGCTCAATTTAAACTTAGCGTTTAAATCTTTATATCCTGCATGCATTCTTATAGATTTAAACCTTGCTCTTCTTAAGTACTTTGTCTTAATGTTTTTATCCTGTAAGTACTTAGTCTAGCTATCTCTATACTAAGACTTCTGCTCTGAGAGGTATGTCTGCTTTTAATAAATATTTCCTTAAGACATACTATTACCTCAGTGCATGATTCAAAGTCTGCTCGTAGCTGAGATGATGACATCAACCAAATAGGAGGAGATTGTTGATTCCTATGATTAGATTTGGTTGAGTCATCTTCTGATTCTATTGAACAGTAGGCTAAAAGGTCTGCGTACCGATTAGTGTGGCAACTGTCTTAGAGTCATTTTATCTAGAATAGTTTCTAAGTGTTAGTTCTTAGGCGCTCAACAGCAAGCTTCTACAGCAGCCCTTGAAGGAACAGCAGACTTTGAAGTCTGCTCATTTAGCGGAAAATCAAATTTGGCCAAAATCAAGAAACAATGACACGTGTACACCTATTCAGATATTTTCGAATATATCCAGTCATTATGTCTTCACCAGATTATTTTTCAAGAAGTCAACTCTGCATCATGACAAGCGTCGGTGAATCTGAAAATCGAAGGATCGAAGACATTACCCGTTTTGGCTAAGAAGACTTTCCAAGCCGCAAAGCTCACTCGAAACATTACTCGTTTAGTAATGTCTTCTCTCGCACCTTGCATCTCGATGGCTGTGCGTTTCTTCCCCAAAGCGCCGAATTGCATTCAATGCAAAGGAACGTTGGACTGATTTATCTCTGATTTTAACCCAACGGTCAAAAGATCTCTTCCTGGTATATATTCAAGTTTTGAAGATCTGAAGAAAAAACTCTTGCGCATTAAACTCTCAAGCTTCATCTTCAATCACTCAAGCATTCAAGAGATCAAAGGACAAGGGCTAACACTTCACCAAACTTTCTGAAGCTGCAGATCTGCCATCTTAAATTCTCTCTCAGCTTCATTCTGTTTGTCTTTAAACTGTTCTTTAGTTCTGCACGTGTGGAGAACAATTATCTATTGATTGTCTCTCTCACCTCTATACACTTGGTTAAAAACTACTTTTGTACACGATCCATTAGAGATCTAAATCATAAACCTAGTGGATAAAACAAGTGCACTTTTAAAATCCAAAGCTAACCACTTTGGTAGTGGATGTAGTACTATTCACAGTACGAACCACTTCAAATTCGTGTCGATTCGGACTCTTCTTATCTTTCACTTTAGCGTTTATGTTTAACTATTCCAGTTCTACCCATTGATAATCTTAGAATCTGGTTTGCTCCGCTGCCCAAGCACTTCTATTCAAACCTTTTATAAATCTTTAAGAAGTGCTCTTAAAAGAAAAAGTTTTAAAAAAGCTTAACTAGGCTATTCAACCCCCCCCCCCTTCTAGCCTAGATTGAGCCTATTTTGGGACCAACAGTAACACTATTAATACTAAAAAGTGACACTCTTAATACTAAAAAGTGACACTTTAAAATTACTCGTGACTACCAAAAGTGACACATTTAATTTTAAAATATGACACTTTCAATGCTATAAAGTGACACTTTCACTGTTTCACGTCAAAAAGTGACGGTTTTCATTTATAAGACAAAGTAGCACTTTTTAAAGCAAAAGTGACACATTTAAGACCAAAAGTAACACATTTAAGTCAAAATAGTAATACATTTAATACTAAAAGTAACATATTTTAAATGAAAAAAATGATAATGTTTATTAAAACGCAAAGCGACACATTTTTTGTCGAAAAAGAAGGTTCTAAAAGTCGCTAGGCGGGTGCCAAGCAGCAGACCTAGGCTTAGCGCCTAGGCGGAGCCTAGAAATTAAGAAATAACTACAATAATGAGTTAATTGTATAAAAAACTTTGACCTATTTTACCTTTTTTTTGTTTTGAACCATGTGTTGTTTTTTATTTCATGTAAAATCTCAACCAAACTTTTTTTTTTCGAATTAACATTTTCCATTAAAAACTTGTTAGTTTTTGTAACGGGAAGGTGACTGGACATCCTAGTGGTGGTCTACGTGGACTGGGCGGGAGATCTCATGCCCACGTTATTCTTCTCGCCAAAAACAATTTTGTTATAAACCTTGTCCTATTTTGAAATTTAAAAAACAACTCATTCTTTGACTAGATTTTTGACAAATTTGAATGCAATACAAACGCCATACATAAGGAATGTAGTGGAGTAGATTGCATAGTAGATTAAAATGGTGTTTTATATCTTTTATTTAAACCTTATATTTTTGGAAAAATAAAATGACCTTAAATATTCCATAAGTCGCATTAGGTAGCGTCTGTAAGGCCTAAGGAGAGGTAGGACTATCACATGTAATCCGTCGTTGACTAGGAGTTTATAACATCATTTTAAATGATAAAATATTTTTTAAAATTTAGTTATTTAATAAAATTTTAATTTACTATTCTCTATTTACTTTATTATTTCTTATGATATATAGTACTCAAAAAGAAATTTCTTTAAAAACATAGTACAAAAACTGTTAAAATAAAAAATGCAGAAATTAGTGAGCTTTCTAAAGATCAAATGTTAAATCAATGGACTATTCCTTCCAGTTGAAAAAGTATCAGGTCTTTAGAACAATCTGTTAGTATTAAAGATAACAGTCTAAAACTATAACTTTTAAGCCCTCAAGATATTTCTTCTTATCTTGAAAAATATAATTATTTGCATATTGCTTGTATCCAAATTGCTTTTAAACCTTTAACTTTATCAGGGCTAAATGCTTCTATTTTTTCTTGTATTAGAGATGCTAGGTGCTTGGATTTTCTTCCTTCACTTATGGGAATAGCTCAGACTAGTTTATGCCATGGACAAGTATATATTTTAATGTTTTTCCAAATTTAAGTTTATCTTTAACAGATAGAAACTTATTTAAAGTTGTTGTGGTTAATATACAAACTTCGGATTATAATTTTATGCCTGGAACATAAACTATTAATGTTATTTGTAGAATACATTATAAAGTAATGAACACTATGTGTCCAAATGTTAGTCTTAGGAGTAATCTAGGAAAAACAACCGTTATAGAAAGTAACAGTATATCCACTAATATAGCCACTCCAAAACAAATAACTTGGAATAAAATAAACTTTCCAAACCAATGGAATCTGGAAGAAATAGTTCCTACTAAACAAATACTAGACAATAGTATTGATCAAATAATTCAAAATGATGAGGGTGAAGTAGAGGTCATCTTCTTGTCAGAAAATAGAAGTAGACTTTCGGTGTCCAGTAGATTGAAATCATTAAGGCATAAACCGTCCAGTATACCTATTGAGGCAAGACCAAGTACATCTTCTATTAATATAGAAGAAATACAAGGAATTAGAATATCAGATTACCAGATTCCTCAAGGAATTTATAATAACAAAAAAAAACGGAAGAAGCATCCGTTCACATGTGAGTTTAAATGGATTTTACGCCAAATTCACCCTTCAGACTCAGTATTAATAGAGAATTCCAACTTTCTAAGTATAAGAAATTTAGGGATTGGTTCTTTAATGTTTTTAAACAAGAAGAAAAACAAATCATTAAAAAGATATATTATAATAATCTTGAATCTGATCAAGAAATTATCTATTTTGTAAAATGGTTCCATACGTGGTACCCAGAACAGCAAATGATTCAAGTCCTAAATTCTTATACCAAGAATTGGACTAGTAAATCAGGGATAGTTAAAACAGAGGTCCATCCTCCTGCTGAAAACTTAGAATTAAAAAAAGATTATAAAAAACTAGAAGCTGAACCCTATATTGAAGCAGCTTCTCCTCAAATCAAAAATGAAATTTATCATGTTGTAAAACAGTATAATTGGACTAACCTACATCTTCAAACTATCGGTGACCAATTAGTCATAATTGAAGATAGTATAAATTTCAAGATTAAATCAAAAGCTAGTATCTCTGGTACTAAACAACTAGATAAAACTAAACCAGTTTATTTTGTAAATATAAAACCACCAATTCCTGTAAAGGAATTTAATTTAAATAAAGAAAGGGATTTCAAAGATAAGGATTTTGTGGACAAATTAATAAAACAATTGAAAGGTTTTAATTTAAATGTCCTAAACAAAGACAAAAATCATTTGAAAAAAATTAATTCTTAATTTAGATGAAGAATTCTATGATATTAATGCTTTTGAAATACAATTTAATAAAATGAATTATGGCCCTCCAAGTCCTGGTTCAAAATTTTATTATCTAAGACATACTCCTCAAGTTCTTCATTTTGAAGAAGATGTTTTCCAACAACAAGCTTCCTACAATGGAAAAACTATCTATGAATGGAATATAGAATCAAAGTTAAATCTAACAATTCGATTTCATTACATAAAGTGAAAATCTCAAGAAAATATGAATACCAAAAAGCAAATTTTGAATCAAAGTTATAAATTATGTATTGGAATAAAATAAGGGAGGAAATAAATAGAAAACAAAACTAAAGTGCATAATTTGAAAATCTATATATATTGAACTGTCTGGCCTAAAAGATCCAAGCATTGTAGGGGTGTGCACGGGCCCTAAGCCTGCGGGCATTGGTAATTTCCAGTATGAGCCCATCAAGCAGTGGGCATTAGATTTAAAAGCCCAGTACTATTGATCAGATCACGGGCATTAGTGAGCCCATCAAGCAGTGGACATTAGATTTAAAAACCCAGTACTATTGATCAGATCACGGGCATTAGTGGATGGGCTTCAAACGGGCATTGGGTGGGCACAGGCAGGCACGGGCTTCAGCCCATTTGTTTATGTTTTTAAATAATTTTACAGTTTTCTCATTCAAACTTTGGGCCTCAGCCTTCAGCCCATCAAATCATTGCCATGAACTAAGTTAAAATATAAGCGATCGAAAAAGATGAAGAAGACGTTGGATGTGTGAGGTGAGATTCTCGAGAACGACTTGAGAGTCGGAACGTCGTTGGGTCGTCGGTTGCTTTTTTTCGGTATCCAAAAAAGGGGAAACTGTCCCCCCGAGAGCCCCCACACCCCTGCCCCATTAGAATGTGAGAGGGAAAATCACGGTGACTCAGCGATTAAGTAGCTAGGAGGACACGTGCATAGTATCTACAAGGAGCCACCCCCCACAAGAGGATGAAACCCCCACACTGCGGTTGCTAGAACTCGATCCTTGGTCCTGTATCCAAATCTACTAGCTTTTAACCAATTGAGCTAAGCCCGTGAGGGCAAGGTGGCTGTTTTCCAAGAAGATGAAGAAGACAAATTACCACACCTTACTAATAATACATTGATACTGATGTGCAAATTCAAATTGCAATCTTTCATGAGAATAGAATATCAATAGATGATTGAGTAATTAATTATTAAAATAATAAGGTTTGACTTTTAGGCTTTTATTTTTATCAATAGCTTTATCAGTTTAGGCATACTATACTATTATTATATTTATATATTATAATTTATAACTTATAGTCTTATAATATGTAAATATAGTAATAGTATAATACATATAAATTAAATATATAGGATTTGGTCAAATACATATAATTACAAAAATTTCAAAAATTTATCATAGAAGAGGAAGGGCCAGGCCGGGCATAACGGGCAGAGAGCAGCTGAAGGCCTAGTAGAGCCCGAGACCGCGGGTATTTGACTCATCTAAATCCCAGCACTATGTATAGCCCATAGGCACGGGCTTCATGGGCCAGGCACTGACGGGCTTTAACAGGCTTGATGGGCATTGACGGGCCCTGCTCACCCCTAAAGCATTGGTCACGTGCCCTGCACGCCGTATCCATGGTCACGAACGAATCACGTGCACTCATCATAGCTCGAGCTCAACCTAGAAGCGAGCAGGGAAAGATCTCTGGTCGCCTAGACATAACGAGCAGGGGGCAAAGTATGTAGCGAGAAGGTAGAGAGAGCTAAGCGAGCACACTCATCTCGTTCAGTTACTGGGCCAATAAAAGAAATTTATATCATATTTAAAAATTATAATAATATTATTACAAAAAAAAAAAAACTCGTACAGAGCACGAGCTCTAGGCTCTGTAAGTAGTACTCACTCCGTTCCTAAATTATCATCATCTTTTCCTTTTTCGTCCGTCCCAAAATAATTGTCTAGTTTGAAACTTACTTTTTTAGAACATCACTTTTACCACTTCACCCTTACTTTTTCACCCTACTTTAATTATGGGCCACATATACATGGATTTTAAAGGAAATTACACATTAAACCAATATAAATAATTAAGTCAACTGTTTTTTCTTAATCTGTGCGTCGGATCAACTAGGACGATAATTTAGGGACGGAGGAATTATTAATTAACGTTTGCTAAATATCTCTCCTTTCTGAGGGTAATGTTTGGGTCACTCTCATTTTGCACCAAAATATAAGTACTCTATGGCGTGGCACACTTTCATTAGTTGGAGTGGTGGGACCCAAAAAATGTCCAACCAATGAAAATATGTTACATCATAAAGTACCCATATTTTAGTGTAAAGTGAGACTGACTCAAGTATTGCCCCATTTCTGAACCCACTAACCCATTTCCCAACCCAAAACTTCCCATTTCCCAACCATATTTAATTATTTTCCTTTAGTACCGTAAGATCGGTAATAGTGCAAAGCTGCCTTTGGCTAGAATGACTACTCCTACTCTATCCTAAGTTCAAAAACCAAATATCTATCTCACTAAAACTATTCGATGGAAATGGAGGAGGGTAGCGAATCTTTCCATGCGCAATTTCACTGTGCTGTTACTCTCCATTACCGAACCCCATAATCGCCGTGGTCACCGTTGCCGTCATGGTCAGTCCTCCCTTTCTTCCTATCTTTTCTTCACCTCTCTCCATCTCTCGCCCGTTCTCTCTGAGGTGTTGTATTGCCGTGTTGAAGGAAGACGTCTAGGCAGTGAGCAGCGCCTACGACGACTATGCAGTGCCTAGCACGATTAGACGGTGATTTTTCTTCCGACGATTTTTTTGAACGATTTGAAGGTAGTCGCGGAGTCAGAGAAACGTCTAGCGTCTAGGTCGATTTTTAGAACACTGCTGAAAAGTGATATTTTTTATATTAAAAAATGACAGTGTTCATTTATATACGTGAGAGGTGATGCTGTAATTTTCAAAAGTCAAAAGATTGTACTGAGATTATTGAATTTTGACTTATTTAACATGGATAAGAGCATCCCCAATGCTACCCTTCCTATATCATCTTCTTAGCCAGGTCCCACTGCCACATACACATTTTTCTCTTCTTATTCCATTTAAGAATATATCTTTCCAATGCTAATATTCTTATACATCTTCTTAGTTGGGTCCCACTGCCACCTCATTAACTTTACACTTCAATCTTATTTTTATATTTCTCAAACAAATAAATAAATTAAATTATAAATGAAGACATTAATTAATTTATAAATAATATTATTACTCACAATTTAAATAATTTATAATTTAATTAATAAATTATCTATAAAGTACATATTATACATGACTCGTAAAATAACTTAAATAGAAATTTACATAAAACGTTAAAATTGAAAAAAAATACATAATGATAAAGTTACATAAAAGATAAATACTTAAAAATTACATAAAAACATAAATACTTAAAATTAAAATTACAATTCAATAATTAAAATTACATAAAAACGTCACCGTAACGATGCCATATATGCTGAACCAAGTTAGATCGAAGTTCATGATGTGTGTTTCTATCTCATACCTTTGAATTTCGTTGCAGATATTCTTCAAATGCTTGTGTTGACCCATGGATTACTTGTGGAGAGTCATATACGGTATCATCAGCCCAGTTCGTAATGTGATCACCCTCGGCCTCCACAATCATGTTATGTAAAATAATGCATGTGAGCATTATTTCTTTCAAGTTATCTCTATACCAAAACCTGCTAGGACCTTTGATAATTGCACATCTTGATTGGAGTACTCCAAATGCTCGTTCGACATCTTTTCTTGCAGCCTCTTGCATCTCTTTGAATTTCTTTAAACTTAGCATCCGACGCAGACACGAAAAACTCTTAACAAAAGTAGCCCAATCCGGATAAATTCCATCGGTTAGGTAGTATCCTTTTGTATACTGTTTGCCATTCACTTCAAAATTGCATGGTGGTGCATTTCCTTTGAGTACGTTATTGAACAAAGGCGATTCATATAACACATTAAGATCATTACGAGAACCTGCGACCCCAAAAAATGCATGCCATATCCATAAATCTGCCGACGCAATTGCTTCGAGCACAATTGTGGGCTTCCCATGACCTCTTGAATATCGACCTTGCCAAGCGACCGGACAATTTTTCCATTCCCAGTGCATACAATCAAGACTTCCTAACATACCTGGAAAGTCATGCCTTTGCTCGTGCATTTGAAGTAGGCGTTGTGTATCATTAGCATTTGGTCTTCTCAAGTATTGACCTCAGAATAATTCAACAATACATCGGCGAAGTTGAACATGCACTCGATGGCGGTTGTTTACGCTAATCGGAGGTACTGTCGAGAACTCCATGATCGGCCATGCATTTTTGAAGTGGTGAGAACTCCATAAGCCAATGAAAATGATTAGGCGGAAAAGTTTGTTGCAAAGGCGAAAACTCTCGTTGCATTTTGTGCATTTTTGAATGCATGATATTGAAAATTCGTTGCAATTTCAAAATCGTTGCAAAAAATGAAAATGGCGTTGTTACAATTAGGCGATTGCGGAAAAGTTTGTTGCAAATTCGGTTTGGAAAACTCTCTTTGCATTTCCGTAGCATTCCGTTGCATGATATTGCGTTGCAATTTCAAATATTTTTTGTTGTTGCATTTTTTGTTACAAGAATGCAACAGATTTTTTTCGTTGCATTTTCTGTTGCGAATTTTTCGTTGCATTTTTGCAACATAATTTTCCATTACAATGTTTATATATTTCCGTTGCTAGTTCGTAATTGAATTTATATATATATATAATCGTACCTGATTGAACATTTTCATAATTCACATTTTACAAGAAAAATTAAATCTTAAATCAAACATTTAAAACAACTCAAGTTTAAGCATTTCATTCAATAGTCATTGTCGAAGTGTCGGATTACATGAAAATGTAGAGAATGTTGAGAGCCTCCAAGTGATTAACAAAAGACATTGTTTAACTGTCAAACTACATAGACGTTGGTGGAGGTTTTTGGGCTCTAAGTGACTGAATTTCCTCTTGCATTAGCTTGAAATCAACTTTGATTTTCTCCATTTCCGTAGCATTTGTTGGGCTCTAAGTGAATGTCAATGCATGGTTGATGGATGGTGCATACAACTATTCTTCTGGTGTCAACGGTGTTCCTCACAGTTCCCATTACAATGGTAGCAGCTCGAGCATCAAGCCCTGAAGTTGGCTCATCCATGAATATAATGGAGGGGTTCGCCACCAGCTCCACTGCAATGGTTAGCCTATTGCGCTGCTCTGTGGAAAGACCATTAACCCCTGGCAACCCAACCAGTGCATCCTTAATAGGGTTCGGTTCCACAAGTTCCATAACCTCATCTACAAACCTCTGCAAAAAAAACAAAATCAAGATTTAAAACATCTGCATTGATCCTTAAATTGTAACCTACCAAAGCTAAAATGTTACCAAGTAACCAACCTTTCGGGTTTGTGAATCAACATCAGCAGGTAAATGCAACCAAGCTGAGTAGAGCAAGGACTCGTAAACAGTAACACTAGGAGAGTGAATGTCATGTTGTTCAAAGTATCCAGAAATTCAAGCAAATGTCTCTTGCTGCTTTGGATACCCTGAAATCTTGATATCACCCTCTATATATCCCCCAGTCTTACGACCTGCCAGCACATCCATCAGCGTTAGAGCCGTCAAATAGGGCAAAATCCCGCGGGCATGCCCGCCCCGCCACCTATTAGGGGTGGGTTGGGATGGTATTTTTAATATCCGTTAGGATGCGCGGGCCACAGGCTTTTGCGGGTTGGGGCGGGACGGGCCGCGGGCAGCTCGTGAGTTAATTGGTTATGTAATTTTGTTATTTAGTATTTTGAATTTAATGGATTATGGATATGTAATTTACTAATTTTGTTATTTTGTTTTTTACTTATTTAGTATTTTAAGTATTTTGAATATATTAATGGATATGTAATTTTGTTATTTGAAGTATTATGAATTTAATGGTTTATTTGTCGAAAATTCAAATAATTGATAATAAGTAAATAATAATTTAAATAAACCCATTTTTGCGGGCTAGCCCGTTTTGCCCGCGGCCCTACGCGGGGCGGGTTGGGCTAGTAATTTTTAGGACTGTCACATTCGCGGGCTTTCCCGCGCCGTTCACGGGCTTTTTCGGCCTTTCGCCCCAGCCGTTTGACATCTCTAATCGGCATTGTTTTACCACCACTCACACCCATCATTTGTGAGAACACCGAACTGAAGGCTCCGCTCACAACTTTCAAAAGCATCAGCCTATCTTCAACCACCCCTTGAGCTTTCATTTCCTTCAATAATTTCATATTCAGCCAATTAGTCTCGTGTTTCTGCGTAATATTTAGTCTAATAACACGTATTTTTGGATACCTGTGGCATGTCAACAGAGTATATCACATCATCAAAGGTAATAGAATGAGGCACAAATGGAATAATCATTCCCTTTTTCAACGCCACACATTCAACACCACTGAAGCTTGCCTAACAAATGAAAGCAGCAATAACTAAGAGTTCCAAATTTCACCATACCATGATACTAATACAGAATGGAGTTCTTTGAACCGTCTAATACTAGATGCCTACTCTAGCAAAATGAGTCAAGATTGATTTATAATTCTTATTCCGTACACTAGTTAAAAAAAACATTAAATAGAAGATAACAAATCTGAAGAGAATTGCAGAAGATAACATGAAACATATTGTACATGGTGTGCTGTACAAATGAAACTAGTGCTATGCACACATAGTATACCCTCAACAATGCATAAATTCAAGAATCAATAACATAGATCAATATCCTTAGTAGTAACAGATGGCATTCATAGTGTGGAAAAGTAACAAAGAATCATTGAGCAAGTAAACAACAGGGCTGACGGGCTGACACCTTACGCAATTTACATATATCACTTGAAGAAAAATTATCTAAGGAGATGAATATTAGTTATGGGATCACGTTGCTTTGTTTTGGTAACCACACTAAAGAAAAACAAACTAACAAACCAGATAGACCATCTTTCTCTTTAGTTTATTTTCTAAAGGTATTATTAAACTAAATCACTTGCACATGGAAAAGTGGATAGTAAAAGCCAATGAACAAAACGCTTTATTACAATCATAGGGGTAAAACAGGTTCACATACAGATGCATAAAAATTAGTCATTTTCGTAAATATTAGCATGTGTAAAATTAGTCAAAACTGTTTATTAGTCATTTTCATAAAAATTAAGGACATCCAGATGATAACCCCATGCAATAGTAGAGCTTTTCTCCTCCACATCCTTGAAAAAACTCACAGATAAATGGTGTAAAGAGATTCATCATAAATACCTATGGCAAGAAGCTGCTTGCAAATCCTTATGGCACGAATTGAAGTCAGATAGATTGAAAGGAAAGGACCCCAGGTGTATAGGAGGGAACTTAAATGTTTTTCGATTTCATCATGAACGATCGTGTTTACGAAATTTTTCTCAGGCTATGGCAGACTTTAATAACTTCATAAATGAAGCGGAGCTGGTGGATCTACATCTGCTAGGTGGAGACTTTACTTGGTTTAGAAATGGGGGCAGAAATCAATTTTCCGGAATAGATAGGTTTTCGATTTCTTTGGACTGGGTGAATTATTTCAGCGACTCTACTCAAACTTGTCTCCCTAGAGTAGTGTCAGATCATGTTTCGTTATTGCTTAGCTGCAGTGGGGATTTTGAGGGGCAAAACTTTGTTCAGATTTAAGAATATGTGGCTGAAGTATCCAGGATTTTTGGAATGGGTGAGATATAAGTGGAGTTCCTACATTCTGGAAGGGAATCTTTGTGTCAAAATGGCTAAGAAGCTGAAACTTCTTAAAGATGCTCCGAAAGTCTGGAATAGGAAGGCTTTTGGTAGAGTAGATGTGGAAATTAAAAAAGCTATGGATGAAATGAACAGATTAGATGCGAAAGCAGGGGGTGTGGGTTTAAACGAGATGAAGAAGGGTGTCGTTCTCATCTTAAAAGAAAGCTAGAGCATCTACTCCTAAGTGAGGAAATTTGCTGGAAACAGAAATCCAAGGTTCAATGGCTCAAAGAAGGTGACAAAAATACAAAATTCTTTCGTAGAATAGCGAATGCTCATAAAGGTGCGAACCAGATCAGAAGTATTACAGTTGATGGTGTTTTAGTGGAAGATAAAGAGGCTATTAAGACTAGTATTGTGATGAGAGGCTGTATTTAGATGATGGTGCTTGGCATCCTATAGTGGACGATCTGGATTTTAAGTGTCTGGAGGCTGGGGAGTCGACTGACTTGGAACAATTCATTTTCAGAAGAAGAATTGTTTGCAGCGTTGCAAAGAATGAGT
This sequence comes from Codonopsis lanceolata, assembly GCA_013146195.2. Lineage (NCBI taxonomy): Eukaryota > Viridiplantae > Streptophyta > Magnoliopsida > Asterales > Campanulaceae > Codonopsis > Codonopsis lanceolata. The sequence goes on from CM028377.1 coordinate 129,313,246, forward strand.
GGTGAAAAAGCCCCGGGCCTGGATGTATTCTCAATGGGCTTTTTCCTCAATATTATTGGGAGGTGATTAAAAGCGATGTGAAGAAAGTCTTCCAGTTCTTTCATGATAATATGAGTTTTGAGAAGAGCTTAAATGCCAGATTTATAGCTTTAATCCCGAAGAAGAAAGGAGCTAGTGATTTGATAGAGTACAGACCTATAAGTTTGGTTAGATGTATTTATAAGCTTATATCGAAAGTGTTATTCAGAAGGTTGAAACGAATGATTGGCAGAGTTGTTCAGATTCTCAACATGCTTTCGTGGCTGATAGGCAGATTATTGATGCTTCTTTTATAGCTAATGAAGTTGTGGATTGCAGATTAAGGAGTGGGGTTCTAGGTTTGTCATGCAAGCTGGATAAAGTCATTATGAATAACCTACCTTGTTCGTACCTTCCACTGTCAACGCCCCCCAACTCTCTGAATTCTACGTTTCAGTAAGTCTTGGTTAGGTGAGAGAAAGGTTTGATCCTACTTAATTATGATAGGTACCTCTTGTTCGTGCACCACACCACACAATGCAAAAAGAGGGCTATTTTCAAAGTGTGAGAAAGGCAGGAGAGAGAAAAAGGTAAAGAAACCTGTTAAGACGGTTAATTTCACTTGCTTAATGATTTATACCACAAGCTATTATGGAAGTTGTTGGGTTTAAGATTTAGTCAATGGTGGTGAAAAGGAATGTTAAATCAGGACAGAAAAGAGCCTAAAAGAATGATTTCTGAAGCTATTCTGGGTAATATACTTGACTCTTAAAGAATAAGTAACATGTTCTAAACTGACAGGCTACCCTAAACATCAAATAAGACCTACTGGTCGAAGAAATTGATTTGACTTTGTCCTAAATGAGAAGAACAATTTCACAAATTTCCATGGGTAATTTGTCAAGTCATGAACAAACATTAAGTAGGAGAGAGGGAAGGAGGGAGGGAGGGAGGGAGGGACAGAGAGAGAGAGAGAGAGAGAAAGAGATAGAGACAGAGAAGGTATTTTAAATAAACATACCACTGTATTTTTCCGGGCATAAATCTGAAATTTTTTGCCTTGTCAATTGAAAGTCACTATCATGCACCCCACGGGTATCAGCTTCAATGTTAATAGCCTGCAAATGCAAAAGATAGAGATTTATGTAAGTTAAAAGGGCATCAAAGAATGCTTATGCTTTAATTAAGAAACAAGGAATTATTCAAGCATACTTTAAAACCAATTTCAGCTACTACATCAAGTAACCTCAATAACCAAAAATATTGTAGGCACAACAAGTAAAAGACACAGGGCTACCTTCAACAACGAGTAAATATTATTTATGCTTTTAGAATGAAAAGAAAAGTGATAAAAAAAATTTGTTAAGGGAGAAAACGTCTTACAAGATAGGAGGTCTGGAGGTTCATCAATTCGTGAGTGGAAAACAAAGACATTAAGACAAATTCAGTGAAAAATAAAAAGGTTCATTGAAAACAGCACACCAATCTCTACACAAATCTGTGATAGCAACTCCCCTAACACAACCCATTGTCAAAGCCCATAAAGATGCCAAGAAGATCAACATAGCAAGTAAAAGATGCACTAGAACCAACCATTAATGGCAATGTGGAACACTGTTTGAACACCTCCATGAATCACTTTCCAATGTTGCTAAATGGCTAAAGACATACTGTTTGGCCATGATACTCATTCAAGAGAATAAACCTCCACGAAAACGAGAGCTCTTTCAAACCACTCCCAAACGTCATTTTATTTAATATTGAAGTGGAGGCCATTGAGGCTGCATCAAGCTTTCTCTTATTTACAGAGGTTTTCACAGAGTTGCATACTACTTATTTCCCCTTATCTACTCACAAACTCATCCCTAGATTAAGGCCTTCAATGTGGTATGTTGTCCAAAGGCAGCTGTTATAATATGATTTTGCTTATAGGTAATGCTTTAAAAAAAAAAGCCTAAATAGAACAAGTTTATACTTGCAGCAATAGAAGCAACAATTGGATAAGGATCTGTAGCTTCATAAAGTTTCTAGTATATATTAAGGAATGCATTTTCTCCAAATTTTGCTCTCATGGTAAGGTTGTCTACCTCTTCTTGTTAACCCTTAAGCAGCGAATTGAACAAGCTATCTTTTGTTTCTATTGAAGCTTTCTTGAAATCTGTATAAAAAACATACAACATCATATCTATAAAAAATATGATTTGATATGGGCTGAAAATTTTGAAGCTACTTTGGCACTAAAAATGGCTTTAAGAAATCTGCCATCATCAATGTGAGGCAATGCTTGTGACTTGTTATCATTTTGGTCCACTACCCAGTTCTGAAGGCCTAATAGCACATGAAATACCTCTAGTACTCTCTGCAAGCTTCCACCGGTTCTTCTGACTGTTTTCCTGATTTTCAACAATTCTAAGCCTCTGCTCATCTAAGATACTCCATTCCTTCTCTAAATCAAACTCTGTGAACAATAAAGATAATATAAAAGAATCTATCAATACCGAAAATTATTCATCAGCGCATGTGGAATCTTGTGAATCAACTAACTTCTCAAAAAAAAAAAAATCAAATACAAGTTTGTGCAAAGGAGAAGATATCAAAGTATTTGAACTAGCTGAACACTCTCAACGTAAGATTTATACTTACTTGAGAGTTGAGGGGCAGAGGGTGAATAACAACCCAAAGGACAGACTGAAGTAAGTTGTATAGATGCAACGATATTGACATAAAACACGTAACAAAAAGGAACTAGAACAAATAAATCTTAAGCGATAAAAGAAAAGGAGTCTTCTCAATTAATAGTCGTTCAAAGGTTCCTCGCCACGTAAAGCCAGCCCTTATATAATGCAACCCGAAAGTCTAAATAAGGAAATAATAAAAGAGATAAATCTGGAAAATTATTCCATGAATCCTTAATAACTAGAAATTGAAAATAAAGTCCTAAACTATATTAGTTTCCTTCTTCAATATGTCCTGAAAAGTCCTGTACCATTATAATAAACTAAGTGATTATACATCAATATTCTTAAAGGTCGTACGAAGTTACCCGGGTAATCATAGTGTATGACTTATAAAATACAAAAGCAAAAATCGATCGTCCAGGCATAACAACAAAGGATTACATTAACTGTTCCTTCCCAAAGGCCCCCTCCGCTAAATTTCATTTATCACAGATTAATGATGTGAATTACATCAATGAAAGAAACTACATGTTGTAAGAAGTCGAGTGTGTATGCATTGCCATGTATTTACCTGATTCTTATGCAAGGCTAAAAAGACTTCTACATGGTAATCACTAACCAGTACATAAAAATCCTCAAGACTAAAGTGTGAGCGCTACCTCAAGCTCGAACTCAATATAGTCAGCTCCCAAATCTTTAGCATATAGAACTGCTTCCAGCCGTAATCATTCATCACCTTCATAATGTCGACCTTCTCGTTTTGGCCTGGAAAGATCAAATAAATTGACTAAATATAACATTATGTTTTGATTCTACCTCCTCCATCACCCAATTAATAACCATCAACAAAGACTATTTCAAACTCAGTAACTACTAGATATTTATTTGTTGGCTCTTGTATAAGATTGAATTAAGGAATCGATCTACTATAAACCCTTATGTGGATTTAGTCGCAAAATTCCAACTCTTTGTTTCAATTTTGATAATGTATGTTCTAGATAGAGGAAAGCAAACCAATATTTTCGAGCTCAGGAAAGAAGCAAGCTAGAAAGGCAACATATGAGAAATATGTAGTGTGCTTAAAGATTTTTGGTAAATTGCTTAATCTGGAACCTTAAATGGCAGCCTTATTTACTATCAGAACAGAGCAACTAACATTTAAATTTAAATTACAAACACACTCTTGGATTACATTTCATAATTGCACGCATAAATCACCAAAAAAAGAGCTTACTCTTCCCTTTACAAAGCTGTAAATCGAGAGAGAAGAATACCTTGTTCGGTCGAGAGAAAAAGAGTTGAGCTTAGTTCACCGAACTCAGGCTAGAGAAGCTTCAAATCCGAGAGTGAGGATGCGTTAGATGGCGTGTGGTGTGGCTGCTGGGAGGAGAAGACAGATTTTGAGAAGAGAAAACTAGAGAGGACGGAGGTCGCGCAAGAGAAAGAGATAGAAAGAAGGGTTGAAATCTGATTTGGGGTTTCTTTAATTTAGTCTAGGTTAGGTTTTGTCTATTTCAAAGTAAATACAATACGACGTAGTTTCCTTCCGGTATTACAATTGTTTTTAAAAAAAATCCAAAACTGTTGCAAGTTTAGGCGCCCTTATTCCCTCCTTTTTTATTTCCCCCGAAAAAGCACACGGCTGAGAGGTTTCCCACATAAATTTATTGCACATTTTTTACATTTCAACTAAATTCAAATCTGTAGCAATATTCCGTAGCAATTGCTATGTTTTCTTGTAGTGTACTTTTCCTAATGCATCAGACCTCTGTCGAAAATAATTTGAATGATTCTCCAATGCATTAACTATCTGAATGAATAAGTTTCGATGCATTCGGAAGCATCGTCAAAATATATGATCGGGATACAATGGCTGAGATGAGAAGTAGTCATTGACAAGTTGAGTATTTCCCGCTACACGCTTTCGATCTATATACCTCCTCTTTTTCCTTTGGCGACGCCTCTTGATGTTGGCTCTCTCCGTTTCTTCTATTTGTTGTTGTAATGAAATTATCTCCAAAAATATTTTTTCACGTTCAGACATGTTGGATTCGTTGGATTTTTCGGTATGACTGCTTGTGTTAGAGCTATTGGTAGAAGAAGAGGAAGAATTAGACATCTTTAGTTGTATGTTGATGATTTTAGCTATTGGTAGAAGAATATGACACCCCCTCATCTATATATACTTCTCAACAACGGCTACTTTACAACGGCTACTTTAAAAACGGCTACTTTAAAACGACTACTTTACAACGACTACTTTAAAACGGCTAGTTTAAAATGGCTATTTTAAAACAAATATTTTACAACAGCTACTTTAATTAACCCAGTTAATAAGTAAAGTTACATAAAAACATTATAATATTAAAAGTTACATAAAAACATTAATAATTAAAGTTACATAAAAACTTTAATAATTAAAGTTACATAAAAACACTAATAATTAAAGTTACATAAAAACATTAATAATTAAAGTTACATAAAAACATTAATAATTAAAGTTACATAAAAACACAATAATATTACAAGTAACATAAAAACATTAATAAATAAAGTTACAGAAAAACATTAATAATTAAAATTCATATCATTTCTTCCTCAATTGTGCCTTTACTTGCTCACATCTGTGTTGATATATGGCAACCTGTTCTGGAGTCATGTTTGAGGTATCTTCAGTAAGAAATTTTATGTCTTTTATGAGCCTTTCACGCTTCTTTCTTTGTTCTCTTGCAGCAGCAGCTTCCGCTTGAAGTTTTTTTTGCTTCCGCTTCAATTTTTTTAATTTCGGAGTACTTATCTAACGACAACATGTAATCAGCCTTGCGGGTATGCAACTCAACTATATCTGAAGATTTTCCGAATTTTCCTTTACCTTTCGCATTCTTTTTTGCCACTTTTTTTCCCATCGGACGAGTACGTAAATCAATATCTTCTACATCTTCAACATCCACACTAGTCTTAAGCCATCGGAGTCTGACGTCTTAGAATTTTTATTGGTGTGAATAATATCTGTTTGACTAAAATAATGTACAGAAGAATTTCTTAACACTTCCCACACATGATCAAAATTAAAGTGCTGACCTTTTTCTTGATGGTATACGTACCGCCCTTGCATTTTTTATTAAAATATCATCGCTCCAACCACTGTGTTTAGCATTGACAAGCCTATTGTAGATTTCGTTGAAGCTTCTCACAGATGGAGCAATTCTAGTTGACCAACGTGGTGTCAACTTCGCGATATCTCTCGGAATCGATTCACTTGGGCGATGTTCGTTGTAATAATCAGCTACACGCTTCCAATATTGCGCACTCTTTTGATTATTACCAATTATTGGACATTGGCTAATAGTCTGCACAGCTTCCGTAAGCGCAAGATCTTCATCCTTGGTCCATCTTGCACGTGCTTGAGACTTGTGTTGTACCGGTACCGCTTCAATTTCGTCGTCAAAATCAATTGTTTCTAAATTGATTTGCATCTTGGGAACTGATGACGGCGTTGCCGAAAAATTACCAGACGAAGTCCTATCTACACTTGTTGGACGTGACTCGTTAGAAGATATGTAAGGTTGAGAAATTGCACAAGGCGTACCTTGCGGAGTGAAAATTTGGTTTCCTGTCGGTTGCCAATAATTCAGATGAAAAAGAACATTACCGGATGAATTCCCAATAGTTTGAGGAACTTGAAAATTCTGGAAATTTGGAAAATTTGAAAAATTTGGTGGCATGTAGAAATTTGGATAGTTGGGAACATTTGGATTGCTGGGAAAATTAGGTGGGTATTGGGGGTATTACGGAGTAGAAGAAAATTGAGAATGTTGAACATTTTCGGGAATACGAGAGTTAGGTGTATTTTGATTTTCTTCATTTTCAGAAGAATTCAAAAAATTTTGAAAAAAATGAGTATCTCTTGGATCCATTTGGAAGCTAAGTATGTAGAGAAAGTGAATTTTTAGAAGAGATTATTAAGAAATAGAAGGAGAATAAAAAAGTTGTATGAAAAATAAAGAAGGTTGAGGTTGTGTATTTATAGGGGAGAAGGAAAAAAAAAGAAATTTTTTTTAAAAAAAGACAAATAAACGGTAAGTTTAAATTGTAGGAAATAGCTACAAAATTAATAGAAAACAGCTATAAAATTAAAATCCCCACCCCCCCTCCCACCAAACCGGCAACCCCCCCCCCACACCAACAGTAAAGTTGGCTTTAATTAAAAAACAAAATCAGCAAACAGACACACACAACAGAGCTGGGCCCCACCGATTCGCCTCCTCTTACTCGCCACCCCCATGCGTGAACTGCACGCGCCACACACAGGCCGTGTGTGACGCCCACCTCCATGCCCCGCGTGCCTTCTTCCTCCCATTTGGTTGGCTTCCAATTTTGGAAGAAATAAATTTATCACTCCTCCATGTCAGCTTTGGAAGAAAAATTGGAAGTGTTTCCATTGCGAAATGATAACTTCCAATTTGGAAGTCTTTCCATGTCAGCTTAAGAAGCTAGCGTTGGTGGTGCTCTAAGAGCATCACCATTGCTCTCTTCCTAAATCCAATTCCTAATAGGAAGAGAGCAAATAGCAATGGAGAGGCTTCCCCATCATCTTCCTAAACATGCCAATGAGGAGAGAAAGTGTGCTTTCTTCCAATTTAGGAAGAGAAGATTGAAGGAGGAAGAAGGGACGTTGGGCTGGGCGGTGGCGTGAACGGATGGGGTGGCTGGGCGCATGTAGTTCACGCAGGAAAGAGGGAAGTGAGGGGCTTGGATGGTGGGGCCCATCGTCTCAATTTGTGAAGAAAAAGCCCACATTTACTTTTTCAAACTTTTCAAAAAAATAAAGTTTAAGTTTCAAAAAATGGTGGGGTTTACTGGCTTTGTTTTTTTTTTTTTTACTTTTTAAAAAATTGAAGTATTTATGATTTATGTAACTTTATCATTATGTATTTTTTTCAATTTTAATGTTTTATGTAATTTTCTATTTATGTTATTTTACGAGTTATGTATAATATGTATTTTATTGATAATTTATTAATTAAATTAAAAATTATTTAATTTGTGAGTAATTTATTATTTATAAATTAATTAATGTCTTTATTTATAATTTAATTAATTAATACGAAATATTTAAATATGAAATATATTAAATAAAGATTATTAAATTTATTTGTTTGAAAAATATAAAAATAAGATTGAAGTGTAAAATTGATGAGGTGGCAGTGAGACCCAACTAAGTAGATGTATAAGAAGATTAGCATTGGGAAGATATATTCATAAATGGTATAAGAAGAGAAAAGTGTGTAGGTGGCAGTGGGACTCAGCTAAAAAGATGAAATAGAAAGTGTAGCATTGGGGATGCTCTAAGTTCGTCTTACAGATTGATATCTGTAAGATCGTATTATAGGAGACTTACTCTACTTAAAATTATAGTGTCACATGGTGGTTACGTGCACAAAGTTTATTCTTATGGTTTGCTTTTGATATCAAAGTAATTAACAGGCACTAAATATTTTTTATGTTATCGAAAAGTTAATATCAGTAATTAATTTATCCCAATTTTTCTACCATGAGTAATATTCTCATCTCACGTTTGGTAGATGTATGACTTATGTGTTTATATCAGTGGTTACTTACTATCAATAGATATAAACACTGTCAAAAAAAAAAAGATATAAACATTGTCCAAGAACTTTTAGGTGGACCTTTGGTTTACCCAGTAAATCTAAATGCTTAAGACATCTCTAATAGTTAAACTACTAGTTATTTAGCCCGTGCTTTGCATGAGTACATTGTGGATATATATATATATATATATATATATATATATATATATATATATATATATATATATATGTATGTATGTATGTTTTGTAATAATAATATAACTTTTGGACATTATAATTACATTGTTAATCTCTTCTAGGATTATAATTTTTTTTTTCTTATTGTTACTAATATTAAACGGTTTTTTAGCTAAATGTTTTTAAAATTAACATAAATTTCTAACTAACATGAGATACATATTTTGTATTAGTAATAATAGTAAAAATATTTGATCTAAAAACTTTTGAAATTAACATCTAACTTGATAATAATATTAGAAGTCTTTTTGTTAAAAAAATTTAAAATCATAATTCATTTTTAAATAATGTGATATACTTATTTTCTATTTCTATTGGTAATGAAAGTTTAAATCTTTTATCTAAAGACTTTTTAAAACCAACACCACATTCTAACCATGTGGTATACATATTTTCTATTAGTAATAATATTAGTAGATAAAAGACTTTTTAACAAACAATCATTTCTAAACACTACAACAAAAAAGAGCATTTATAACGTTTGTTTCACAACGTTTTTAAATAAATGTTGTTAAAAGTTGATTTTAAACAACGTTCCTTAATTAAACGTTGTGTATTAGTATTATACAACAGTTTCTTTAGTAAATGATGTGCTAGCCCTTTATTTTACAACGTTTTTGAAAAAAACGTTGTACTTTTACAACATTTTTTCTTTTGAACAAACGTTGTACTTACCAAGGGTTTTACAATGTTTTTAAATAAACGTTGTGCTGCTTACAACGTTTCAATTGGGTTCAAGGTATTAATTTAACATATAATTTTTTTTCTCTCCCACTAAGAGCCCTTTTGCGCAGTAAACAAGCTTATAAATTATTTCCCAAAATCAAAATCCCCAATCCCAAACCCTCTGTTAGCACCTCTTGTCTTTCAGCCCTTTCATCGTTCCTAGCTTCTCTCTCTAAACCTTATTAGGATAACCCACAAAGATTTCGTCTCAAATTAATCATCTATGCTTAAGGGAAGACCTTAATTAGGGATTGTTTACTGTAAGAGCTTCGATCAATAGGTGCTCTCTCTCTCTCTCTCTCTATCTCTCCCTCCAAAAATTCTCTCTCACTCTCATGTCTTATTGTAAATGGGGGTATTACACTTATTAAGAATTTTCACTCCAAAATTCAGGGTTCTTAATAAAGTTCATTAGTTTTGGTTGAAATACGAGTTTGTGTTGAATTTATGATGGTATATTGTGTGAGCTTGTGTGATTTTGCTTTTTGAACCATATGTTGTTTCCTCTATTCTGTCCAGACTCCATCAACTATTGTTTACTAGTATTCTCTCCGAGCCGAACGGTAAGTTCTCCAACCCTAAAAAATTTTGTTTTTGTTTTGTTATTCACTCTGTATTTTGGTTTTAATAAGTGGGTTTAATTTTTCTGTGATGGTTTCTTTAATTGAGATTTCTTTAATTACTAAAGATTATTTCCTTCATTCTTCCATCAATTGGCTGTTTCAATAGGCTTTGCTAAAAAAATAGATATTGTTTCAAAGAGACAGTGGGATACCTTTACTTAAAAATAAGCTTCAACAACTTTCTGACTCTGACAATGTAAGATGGTTCTTTTGATTACAAAGAATGTATGATAATATCTTCTCCTTCTTGTACCTTTGAAGGCAAAAGTACACACGTTTAATATTACTGATTGAAACACTATCTATTTCTTGCCCCATTTTATTATGTTCATTACTGATTTTTTGTAATGTTTGTAAGAAGTGATAAGAAAGAGAAAGATTGGCCACCCAAGATGATTCTTATTATTGATAAACTCATATTTATATACAATACAACATGAGAGCTTTATGGAATTTATCCAATGAATCTGAGAATGCAAATAGATAGAGTTGACTGATGCTGATGAGGGAGATGGAGAGGTGTCTCGGGAAGGACTTAGTCTTGTGGTCTTTCACCCCCCTCAAGCGAGACTAAGGGGACCAGAGACGCAGCTTGGAGTAGAGTTGGTCAAAACACAGGCGAGTAAGGCCTTTAGTAAATGTGTCTGCTAGTTGATCACCCGTGGAGACATAAGCTAGCCGAAGGGATTGTCGTTGAACAAGTTCTCGAAAAAAATGGTAGTCGATCTCGATATATCGGGTGCGAGCATGATATACGGGGGTGCGAGCCATTTGAAGAGCTGAGAGGTTGTCATAGAACAGAGACGAATGTCAAGTAAGAGGAGTATCGAGTTCGCGAAATATGAAAGAAAATTAAACCACCGAAGTTCAGTGACTGTGGTTGCGAGGGCTCGATATTTCGCTTCGCTGCTTGAGTGAGAAACAGTGGCCTGTTTCTTTGCTGGCCAAGAAACAAGGTTGGAGCCAATAAAAATACATGAGCCAGATGTGAAGCGTCAATCATCTGGATCGCCAGCCCAATCGGCATCAGAATATGCGCAAATGTCAAGTTGTGGTGATTGACGAAACAAAAATTCTTTGGCAGGGGATCCTTTGACGTACCGAAGGATACGTTTGGCATCTTGGAGATGAGTAGTCCGGGGCAGATGTATAAACTAGCATATTTGATTGACGGCAAATACAATGTCTGGCCGGGTGAGTGTTAAGTATTGGAGGCCGCCGACCATGCTGCGGTAGAGAGTAGGATCCAGGAGAGGATCGCCAGAATGAATGGAGAGCCAGATTTGAGGTGCAAGAGGAGTAGCACATGGTTTGCAATTACTCATATTGAAGCGAGTGAAAAGATCCTGACATATTAAGATTGGTTGAGGTGAAGCTGAGACTTGGTTCGTGTTGTTTCGATTCCAAGGAAAAATCCTAGATCCCCGAGTTGTCGACTGTCAAATGTGGTGTACAAACTGTGAATGAAACTAGATATGGAAATAGGTGAAGAACCTATGATTATCAAATCATCAACATAGACGAGTATAATCATGGTAGAAGATGCATTGTGCTGAATGAATAAGGAGCTATCTGAACGACTGTTAAAGAAATCATGCTGGAGGAGAAATTCGGAGAGACGATGGAACCAAGCTCAAGGGGATTACTTGAGGCCATACAGTGCATGATGTAGACGACACACATGGTTTGGACGAGTTGGGTCAATAAAGCCGGGGGCTTGATGCATATAGACCTCTTCCGAAAGAAACTCATTCAGGAAAGCATTGCAGACATCTAGTTGTTTGATGGGCCACGATCGGGAGTGAGCATTGGATAGTACTGTCCGGATAGTTGCTGGTCACACGACGGGACTAAAAGTCTCATCGTAATCTAACCTTTCTTGTTGATTGAAACCCTTAGCAACAAGCCTGGCCTTGTATCGATCAATAGTACCATCAACCTTCTTTTTGATGTGGTATACCCAGCGGCACCCCACAATATTCAATGCGGGAGAAAGAGGGACAAAAGTCCAAGTGTTGTTCTTTTGTAAGGCTGAAAATTCTTCTTGCATAGAAGATTGCCATCGAGGAGATAACGAGCCTTGTTTAAAGGTTATGGGCTCAAAATCTGGGGAGTCCGTGGAGAAGGCAGAATATGCGTGAGGGAGAGGATGCCAAGGAGATCCATAAACCAGTTTGTTGATGCTGCCATATCGAAGAGGTGGAGAGGATGTTGGAGTGGAAGTTTCTGGACTGGAAGTGGGATTATCCGGGTTTATGGCTAGGGGAATGGGTGTCATGGGTTGGCGGTTGGTCCTGGCTGGACGAGATATAGGAGCTGCTGGAGTAGCGAGGTACTGGACTGAAGTGGGATGCGAGGGAGATGTTGGTGTTGGATGCAAGAGGGTTGTTGGTATTGTGTCACTCGGTGAAAGTACTGGTATGCTTGTAGATGGGGAAGTAGCCATGGGAGCTTGTTGAGGGTGATCATGAGGGAGTGACGTTGGAGCCATGGGGCTGGACTGAGCGACATTGGGCTGAGCCGGTGCTAGTACAGTAATCTTGTTAAAAAAGAATGGAAAAGAATGTTCGTCAAACAAAATATGTCTGGTGACATAGATTTTTCTAGTGGCTCGATTGTAGAAGTGGTAACCTTTACGATCTCTATCGTATCCAAGGAACACACAAGGAGTTGATTTTGGTTGTAACTTGTGTTTGTCGTATAGAACAATGTAGGGAAAACATGAGCAACCAAAAGTTTTGAGAAATAGGTAATCAGGGGTACGGAGAAACAGTTTTTGGTAAGGGGAAATGAAGTCAAATTGTTTCATTGGTAAACGATTAATTAGAAAAACTTCGGTGTGTGACTGCCCCGTTTTTCGACCTATCCCCCGTGGCTGAGAAACGGTTGGTTTTTTGAAAAGAAAAACCTTTCAAGCGCGTGGAATACGCCCGGCCTCAATTTTGGACTCAAAATGTGAATAACAGAGTCGCCATCTTTATTTTATGGATAAACAAAGAAAAACAAAAAATAATCAGATTTGTAAAAGGGTTCGGAGGCTAAGTTACGAGTTGGGAAGGGGTTAGACACCCAACTCGCCCTTTCGGACTCAAAATAGGTTTTTGGATAAATATGTTTTTTTAAATAAAATTAACAGTTTAAATAAAACATTTAAAAAATATATATGTATATAAATGAAAGAAATAAAGAAACATTTAGCAGCCTCATTTTAGAGTTGCTAATATATTTATAAAATTTTTGTCATAATAACGACTTATTTTAGTGTTATTTGTTATAGAATTTTGGGCAGCATAACTGCTTATTTCGTGATATATGACTATTTTAAATAACACTTTTTTTAGATAAACAGTAAATAAAACTTTAAAATACCTACTTTTTGAAGCGTGGGTGTTTTATCCCGTACCAAACCTCCTTTTAGTAGTCCCTAGGGTGTACTCGCTCTGTCCTTCAGAGAGAGGAAGTCTTTTTGCTGTTGATGTTGCTAGATTTCGGGCAGCGTGATTGCTCCGTTTGGTTGTTTTCGCTTCGGGATCCGGATGGCACAACTGCTTGCTTTGTGTGCTTGCTGGCGTCTGAAATTGGGCAAATCAACTGCTTGCTTTGGCTGGATTTGACGTCTGGAATCGGGCAGGGCAACTGCTCTTTTTGGTTCTTTGAAACTAGTGAAATAAGGCGGAATCCTAGCAGGGTAACTAGGGTTCACGTACTTTGGTCAGAAAGTTTGTGTGTTTAGGGAAAATTTGGCAGAGCTTCGGGGCTGGAGGGGAAAATACCTCGGCGTTCTCTCGGGGGAGCGCTCACAAACTGCGCAGTGAAAGATTTTCACTGTGAATTTCTGAAGCCAGGAGCCTCTATTTATAGGCTGAGATGAAGGATTCTTTCGCGGTTAAGTATCATCCACTGAGCTTCAACGACTTGTATCGTGCGTTGAAAAGGTTGCACCTTAGGCTTACTGCACCGGTAACTAGGGAAGCTATGGGCGCTGCCTATGGGGCTTGTGGGCGCAGCGCCCAGGAGGGGTGTGGGCAGCGCTCACAACCTTTTCTCTTGTCATTTTTGGCACTTTGGCCCCTTGCAATTCACTGTTTATGTATTCTTCTTTTTCTTTTGCATTTTCAACCCTGTAACTTGACATTTGTTAGTCCTTTAACATGTTTTGATATTTCATGACATGTCATATACCAGGGGTATGAAATTGGCGTGTCTACAGAGCCCTTCAACGATGGAGTTTACGGGTAAACCGAAACTTACCAAGTAAACGAACATCGTTCATAAGAAATAGACCCCCAAATTTCGTGGAAATTAAGATGGGGAGGAATGCAGTATGCAGCATTTATGATGCAACAATTTAGGATGCAGAAGTTAATCTCATACCCTAAACAGTTTAATTGGATTGATGGGATAGAGCAGATATGATGCAAATGAAATGCTCTTATGGTCGTGCCTACTGAGTAGGCTGCCTACGTATCCTTTTCAAAAATCAGACCAAACGTAGTTCGACTTTAGCCGACAAGCAAACAACAAGCACTGGGTGGGATAGATGGATTTTGATCCTTTCCATGACCAGTGGGTTTGCACCCGTTGTGGATAGGATCCAACAGAGATTCTGGTGGGACCGATCATTTCCAAGACCCATGGTTTGCATCCGTTGTGGAAAGGATGCAACAGTTTTTTCTTTAAGATGGGGTTGATCGTTTCAAAAGGGTTTGCACCTATTGTGGATAGGATCCAACGGTTTTTTGGCATGGCATAAAATCGATCATTTCCAAGACCAGAGGTTTGCACCAGTTGTGGAAAAGATCCAACAAATATATATATATATATATATATATATATATATATATATATATATATATATATATATATATATATATATATATTTGGGTTTGCAAGACCTAGGGTTTGCACCCGTTGTGGAAAAGATCCAACATTATTTTTTTTTCTTGAGATAACATGAAACTGATCGTTTCCAAGACGCGGGATTTGCACCCGTTGTGGAAAGGATCCAATAGTTTTTTGGCATCGCATAAAATTGATCATTTCCAAGACCCAGGGTTTGCACCCGTTGTGGAAAAGATCCAACATTATTTTTTCATTGGGATAGCATGAAACTGATCGTTTCCAAGACCCGGGGTTTGCACCCATTGTGGAAAGGATCCAACGGTTTTTGTTCTTGGATGGGATGAAACTTGATCGTTTCCAAAACCCGGGGTTTGCACCCGCTGTGGAAAGGATCCAACAGTTTTTTTTTGATGGGATGAAACTTGATCGTTTCCAAGACTCGGGGTTTGCACCCGTTGTGGAAAAGATCCAACATTTTTTTTTGGCATCCTTTTGGGGATAACATTTTTCTTTTGATTTTTGATTGATGGCTGTTAACTTTGTTAACAGCAGTTACCTTCGTTAACTTTCCGTTAGGACTTCAGGGCCAATTTGCAGTTTGAGCAAACCTGAGGATTTAAGTGTTGAAATGGATTTTGGAGGGGTGGAAAGGGAAACTTCCCTTTCCTTATTACTTCACGGGGAGGACGAGCAGAAGCATCTCCATTTTATTTCTTCCGCCATTTTTGTCGACAATGAAGAATTCTTCATTTCTTCATCTTTTTTTTCGATTTTCTTCCGCCAAATTAATTGTTTTGCTCACCAGATGGCTTCCTCTTCAAGATCTAGGAAGGGAAAAGCTCCAATGAACCCGGAATCTAGCAAAGAACGCCATGAGTTACCTCCGCTGAACCGAAATGTTGTTCGGTACTGGCATTCGAGGGATGATTGGAGAAACATACACCGAGATCGGCAGACACACATTGCTCATCTTCCAGATCTGGCTGTAAGTCTTCATTTTCTCAAACCCATTTGGTTGAATTTCTTGAATTCCTTTGATTTCTTGGTATTTCGGAACTCTTGGAGTATACCTGTTGCAATTTTGATACCTATGCATGCATGATTTATGCTAGGATGATGCAATTTGGCAATGAAAGTTTAGGCAAAGATATGAAATTAATGCCTTTTAATTTTGCGATGCATGCTCATGCAATTGACACTATCTGATTCTGCGATGCATATTTTATGCAACTGATATATTTTGACTCTACGATGCATGCTCATGCAACTGATATATATAGGTGGACGTCTCATCATATTGCAATGTGGTGAAAGGCTTTTTTGGCCTTGCCAAGCTGTACCAGCAGATGTTAGATGAATTCACTTGCCGGGGGAATGATGCTATGAGCCGAGCCAGACACCGAGATGATGATGCTGATGAAACCGGCGGATCAGGCCGTACTCAGGCAAGAGGACGGGAAATATAGGGTCGACGGGACCGGCCCTCGGGTTATGGGCGGAGGCTTGGATAGAAGCAGATCATCACGAGCCCATTAGCCTTCAGACGTGTATTTTTTTTATTTTCTTTTTTTCCCTTTTTTTTTTCCTTGTTTTTTTTTTCTTTTTTTTACTATAGTTCTATTTTAATGCAATGCAATGTATTTATTCTACGATGCAAAATTTTTTGACTCAATTATTCTAACAATGCCTAAAATAAAAGAAATGAACCATTACCTAAGGTGGAGACACACTGCACTCAGGGATGATGGCTTTGAGGGATACACTTTTGAGATTTTATCGGGGTTATTGATGCTCTTCGGGGAAGGAGAGGCAGTCGCCTTCTTCCTATGCCTGATTTTTCATGCGAGGCCGGTGGAGGCTATGCCTAGCTTCTATGTTTTTTGTGAGTGGACAGGGATTTATCAATTCACAAACAGAGGAGCAGCCGGGGCGGAACCAAGATATCAGGCAGTTTGGGGTCAAAATATTACGCAGCCTAAAGCAGAAGTGGGCGCTACCCATAGAGGCTCTGGGCGCGGTGCCTAGAAGGGTGTTAAGGGCGCCCATGACTCTTCCTGTGCACTCCCTATTTGGTTCTGTTCATGCACTTTTTCGGCACTGTTTCTGTTTCGGTCGTTTCTTCCATTTTTCAGTATAAAAGGGAGGTCAGGGCAGCGTTACCCTTCACATCGTCTCCTCTTCTCTCATCTTTTCAGATAAATCTAAGTTGCATTTTCTTTCTGTTTTTCTTGTCGATCTAGATATAAATTCTGCCTTTTGTGAAATGGTTGAGCGCATTCATACATCCTAGGATATTGAAATATATGAGGCTTCCTTCAATTATTGGGTCCTTTCATTACGGGAGGAAGAGAGGGAATGGTTTGACCACATATACGGCTTTCGTTGTCTCCTTTCATGGCGGGGGCTCCATATAAACTGGGAAATGCTAAGGGTAGCATTCAGATTTTGGTTGGTTCCATGCCATCTATTTAATTTTTCTTTAAATGAGATGTGTCCCACCTATGAAGAATTTTGTGCCATGGTGGGCATGCCGACTATTAGACCGATTGCCGTGTTGTCTGTGCGGAGACGTCCCTTTATGGCGATAAGGGAACTGTTCGGCTCAAGCCGTGATGGAACTCCAGATTTTTATAACGGAGTTAACTTTGATTTAACTGTTCTCCCACCCATCTATTCTGATTATAGGGACGAGCCGGTATATTCTTGGCGACAGTTGGCTGCCCTTTTTCTGTGCATGCTGGGTGATACCTCCTAGTGGGCCAACCCGGATTTATTGATGTTCGGGTTGTTGACCTGGTGCTGCAAGCTCGGGAGCGCCGGGTAAATATTGTTCCCATTATCTTGGCTGACACTTTGCTTAGCCTAGATGCTTTTGCGACCGACGATGAGACATTTCCTTCTGGAAGCCCCATTTTAATTCACATGTGGCTGGAAGAGCATTTTAATCGGGTTATGACCCATGAGCTTGTAGGAAGGATGTACGCACTAGCGGGTTATGGGTCCCGCCGCCATTATCGCCACAAATTGATAACTGAGCGCCACTAGATAGAGCATTTTCTGCACATTGGCTCTCTGGACATAGTCTGAGTCATAAGCCATTGGCGGATCCGAAACTTTTACTTGTTTACCGGGGCCTATGCTCAAGTTGTCTTGCCTGGTCTCCGTCAGACCACCTTCTATCTGCCTTTCCGAATTCTATGTCAATTCGGTAGGGAACAAGTCATTCCTAATGAGAACCGTCCTCTGATGGACATGCTGCAGGTCGAGGGAGAAGTGGGTCCTCTCATCCGGGATATGTGGGGAATTGATTACCCCCTGCGGGCCTCAGCTAATAATTTTTCTAGTTATGACGATTATTATATGGAATGCGAGAGGTGTCGGGAATAAAGATACTATTTCGTATCTCAAAAAATTGAAGATTCAACATAAGCCCTTTTTAATGGTTATTCTTGAGCCGAAATTGATGGGTGATCGTCTTGCTAAAATTGCTAAACGGTTAAAATTTGATCAATGCATGCATAGTAATCCTGTGAATCAGCATATTTGGTTAATGTGGGATGTTCGAATTCAAGTAAGTTTCTTCCGGGTTTCTAATCAACAGGTTACTGTTCGGGTTAGTGGGAAGAACTTTCCCACGTTGATTACCACTTTTGTATATGCTAAATGTACTAGAGATGAGCGAAGAGAATTGTGGACTGATTTACTCGATATGGTTAGGCAAATATCAGAACCATGGTTATTAGGAGGGGACTTTAACGTGGTCGCTTGCTCCTCAGAAAAATTGGGGGGGGGTAATGGTTATGATTTTATAGCATGCACGACTTTATTTCCTTTATGATTCAAGCTGGTGTCTCTGATGTAGGCTATGAAGGCAGTATATATACTTGGTGTAATGATCACCAAGGTCGAAGTAGAATATGGGAAAGGCTGGATCATGTGCTTGTGAATGGAGTTTATCTTTCATCCTTCCCTATGTTGCAGGTTACTCATTTGAGTCGGAGTTTCTCTGATCATTCTCTTTTGCTTTTGGAGTTTCATCTGTGTCCTAGACCTAAAGGGATTTTTCGATTCCAACGTATGTGGTTAGAGCATCAGGAGTTTTAGAATTTTGTAAGGACACAGTGGAGTCGCCCAGTCTACGACTCTACTATGGAGATACTTCATTGGAAATTAGTTTTGCTTCATCGAGAACTCAAAGCATGGAATTGGGCAATTTTTGGGCATGTTCAGAGAAAGATTGAAGAGATTCAAGACAGTATTCTCAGGTTGGATTTTCAATTACAGGCTGGTTGGGATGATGGGGTGCATAGTCAATTATGTCAGTTAAAGTTGGATTTGAACCAGTTTATCAGATGGGATGAGGATCTTTTACAGCAGAAGGCGCGAGTAAATTGGCTGCAGGACGGTGACCGGAATATAGCCTTCTTCCATGCCTCTTTCCGCGAGCGAGCTACAAAGAATAAGATTAAAATTAAAATGCTGGATGGTTCTTGGTGCTCGGATGGGGCAGTCCTAGGTGATATGGCAATGCAGTATTATTCTACTTTGTTTTCTTCAAATCAGCCGATAGTGGAGGAGGCGTTGTTTCGATCTGTTACCAAACAAATTAGTACAAGTGACAATAACATGTTAGGATCAGTTCCGACTAAGAGTGAGATCTGGGTTGCAGTATGTGCTCTTAATGCCGATAGTGCTCCAGGTCCGGATGGGTTTTCGGGGCATTTTTTTCAGGGGTGTTGGGATATTGTGGCTAATGATGTAACAACGGTTGTCCAAGATTTTTTTAATGGTGCCCTTCTTTATCGTGGAATTGCGTCTACAGTCATGGTGCTTATTCCAAAAACGGACTCTCCAAATAATTTTGGTGATTACCGCCCAATCAGTTTATGTAATTTTACGTAGAAGATAATCTCCAAAATATTGGCTGTTAGGTTGAGTGGTTTGCTTCCTAATCTCATTTCTTTGGAACAGTCCGGGTTTGTTAAGGGGTGTGCTATTCATGAAAACATTGCTTTGGCTCACGAGTTAATCAGCAAAATAGATTATAAGGTACGGGGAGGAAATGTGGCTTTCAAGTTTGATATGTCTAAAGCGTATGATAGACTGGAATGGCCGTTTTTATTCCGAGCGCTACGGGCTTTTGGCTTCAACTCCCAAGTGTGTGATCTTTTCTCCAGGCTTCTATCAGATCTGTGGTATTCAATAAGAATCAATGGCTCCAACTTTGGTTTTTTCACATCATCAAGGGGTGTTCGTCAGGGAGATCCTCTCTCCCCTCTTCTTTTCATAGTGGCTCAGGAAATACTTTCCCTTGCTATTAACATAGGTTTTGATGAGGGTCATGTTCTTCCTTATGGTTATTGTCGAGGTAATATGTATATTTCGCACTTGCTCTACGCCGATGATATGATTATCTTTTGCAATGCTGGCAAAAAGTCCATTTTGCAATTACGACAAATCTTATCTAAGTATAAGGTTGCGTCTAGTCAGCTCATAAATTTGCAAAAGAGTGGTTTTTATAGTTCTTCGCATCTATCTCGGCTCAAGGTCCAACGTATTGCAACTTGGTCTGGTTGTACCAACTGTTCTTTTCCGATGACATATTTGGGTTTGCCTCTTTTTAAAGGTAAAATTAAACAGCAATATTTCGAGAAGTTGGAGGTGCGGATTAAAAAGAAAATCGAGGGGTGGAAATCTCATTTACTTTCTTTTGGGGGAAAGATTGTGCTCTTAAAAGCTGTTCTTTGTAGTATTCCGGTCTATGCGCTCTCGGTCATTAGAGTTCCTATGGGTGTTTTACGACGTATTGAGGGAGCCATGGCTAATTTTCTCTGGGGTAATGCTGGGGATCATAGAACTCACTGGGTATCTTGGAAGAATATTTGTAGGCCTATCAAGGAGGGAGGTTTAGGTCTTCGTCCCCTCAGTCAAGTTATGGATGCTCTTCATGCAAAATTGGCTTGGAATGTGCTCCAAGACACGAGTTTATGGGCTCGGTTTATTAATATGAAATACAAAAATGCAAATGGTTTCTATGTTCCTGCTTCTTCCTCTCACATTTGGCGTTCGGTGTATGCTCACGTTGATGTGTTGACTCCGTTGTGTAGATGGGTTATTGGTAAGGGAGATATTTCATTCTGGGGAGATAACTGGTTTGGGATTAAATTGATGGGTCCCCGTCCAGTCGATATTAATCTGACGGTGCGGGATGCGGTTGGATCTCTTCCAGACATCCTGCCTTTGGTGCCGGATCAACATCATGCAGAGATTGCTCGTCTTCATATTAAAGAGTGTGTTCCAGATAGACTTGTCTTTGATTTGTCTGCTTCAGGGCAGTTTGACTCCAAGTTGTACTGGGAGTATTGCCGTCAGCGTTCCCCAAATCTTTCTTGGGCTGGGAAGATATGGCAAAAATGGATCCCTACGAAGGTAAGTGCTTTTGGTTGGAAATTGTTCATTGATGCGGTTCCAGTGGACCTTAGCTTGCATTCGCGCCAAGTCCCGGTGGTCTCTCATTGTGTGTGCTGTAAGTTTAACCCCGATCGAGAATTTGTCTCTCACTTATTTCTTCAATCAGAAATTGTGAATACGTTGTGGACTAAATTGGCTCAACCGTTTTATCTGGTTTCTTGGTACACATCGATCCCCCGTCTCTTTCATGTTTGGACGGATGGATCTTCCATTCGTAATCAGTTTGGAGCTATGAAGGTGGGAATTCTTTATTGGGCTGCTGGACTATAAGGAAAGCTAGGTGCAAGGCTTTGTTCGAGACATTCCAATGAATGTTGATTTAATCTATAAACAGATTATAGCTGGTTTACAAGATATGTTCCAGTTGTTCCAACCGAAATTTGTTTGTAGTGATAAGGTGGTTCAGTATTGTCATTTGCTGGAAATTCAAATTAGCAAACCCCGGTTCAGTAAAGGTCTGTGGATTTGTTGGAAGCCTCATAACCATCTGTATTTCAAACTGAATACTGATGGTTCTTCGGTGAATGGTTTAGCGGCTGGAGGGGGTGTTATTCGAGACTCTAAAGGGATGTATATCATTGGTTTTTCTCGCTTCTATGGGCAAGGAACTAATACAAAGGATGAATTTTTGGCTCTTTGTGATGGGTTGAAGCTTTGCCGTTCTTTGCAGCTAATGCATGTCATTGTGGAGATTGATTCTTTGATGGTTACTTCGGTTATCAAGAATGAACATCTTTGCTCGTGGTCGGTTGAATATGAGTTTAGGCGTTGCTCTTTGCTGCTAGGTAATTATGATATCCAGCATGTTTTTAGAGAAGGGAATAAGGTTGCTGATAGATTAGCTGTTGCTGCTCAAGTCACTCGTTTGGATCTAGATTTTAAAATGGTTTCTCAACTTCCGGGGGAAGTTCGTCATGCCCTCCAACAAGATGCTTTGGGTTTATTTTCTTTTCGGAGACGTTAAGTTTTTTAAGATGTTTTTGTTGTATTTGGTTTTTAGAGGTAAAGCTCCTTTGTCCCCCCTTTTATGGGTCAGGCTGGTTGTCCCCCTCCTGTTTATTTTCTCTAGTTATTAAATAAATATCTGCAGGGTGCCGTCCATGTTTCCTTAAAAAAAAAAATTTCTAAGAATATGCTTTTGTCCCATGAATATCTATCATGGGTACTCTTGGCTGCTGAGGAGCATTCTCACGTAATTAGGCATGTGCTGCAGAGGATCCTGTCCAGGCGGGTGACTAGCGGTAAAGATGCCCAACTGATGGAGATCAATGAGGATCTGGAGAGTTCAGGTCTAGTGGTCCCCTAGGCTTTACCGGAGGAGTTCCGACGGGTGCATGGTCTCGGAGCCCAGATGGCACGTGCTCCAGATGAGGCAGGACGAAGCAATGCGCCTCCCAGACTGAGTAATGCAGGTCGGCGGAGTAATGCTCGACGGATTGACGAAGTGGGCCCAAGTCATGATGGCAGACGAAGCAATGCCCAACATGGTGATGGTGCTAGCCCAAACAACCCTGCTATTCAGAATAACGAAGATGTTGATGATGAGGAAGTGGACACCTTTGATGGTTCTCATCCAAGTGAGGATAAGGCATCTTCTGCACCTTGCAGAAGCATTTGAGGGACCATTTCGGAGCTGTCGGAAATGATGAGGCTTTGGCGACTTCTGGGATGTAGGAGGGTAATATATATAGGTACCTATAAAGAAGAATGATTATCTAACTATCTTAGATACATATTCCTTAGTTGCACCTAAATGAAACTTTATATTTTGATGTTTTGATGATTATTTTATTTTATTTTAAAGCTTTGTCGTGGTTTTTCTCTTAGCCAGTCAAGCACGAGACGCATCGCCTTTCTCTTATATAACAAGTCTTCCTTATGTGGCCATACATGTCTGATACATGTTTGACCTTTGTTCGACTGGACCCGAAGGCTGCCTACGTTTCTTATTTCTGAGGCTCAGGTCGACGTAGTTCTTCCCCTAAGGGAAGATTCTTTTTTGCTGCTGGCGACCTGTTTATGCTGAAATGTTGTAGACTTATCTGCTGGAGATCAATGCTGGAGACTATTCTCTCATCTTCTCCTGATTTTTCTTTTGTTGTGCTCTACTTTTTGCCTAGACCTCCCTTTTCAGGTTTTCAATCTAACGAGCCCTTATTTCTCCTTGTATATTCTTTTTTTTTTTTCGGAATGCTCTAATTTTTGCCTAGACTGCTATTTCGGGTTTTCAATCTAGCGAGCTGAAGAGAGAAACAGTTGTTTGGTCACTTGAAGGACATCTGACTTATGTATAATACCGTTTGAGTTTATCTTTGTTGAAAGGCTGGATGAGATCCTCCCCATCCTGATTAGTCATGAGGAAAACTACACCTCCTGACTGTATCTGCCTGACGATGTACGGTCCCATCCAAGTTGACTTCCATTTTCCCCGGCCGACTGTCGACATAACTAGGGGGTTTTTCGCGAAGCACCAAATCTCCTACTTGGATACTACGACCTTTGATTTTTTTTTGAATGCTCGAGCTATTCGCTTTAGGTACGCTCGAGTGTGTTCTAAGGCTAGTAGTCGCCGTTCATCTAACAGAGCTAATTCATCGTAACGCTGCTTGACCCAGTCAACCTCATCTATGTCTGATTCCATCATAACTCGTAATGATGGGACCTTAATCTCAATGGGTAGCACTACTTCCATGCCATAGGTTAAATAATATGGTGTAGCCCCAGTAGGTGTGCGAACCGACGTGCGATAGCCCCAGAGTGCTAACGACAGTTTTTATGGCCAGTCCTTTCCTTTTTCAACCATTTTTCTGATAATATTTTCTAACATTTTGTTGGCTGCTTCAACGGCACCATTTTCCTATGGTCGGTACGGGGAGAACCTATGTCTTTGAACTCTGAATTCATCAAGCAATCGGTTTACTTCCCCCTGGAAGTGTGTGCCATTATCGGAAATTATTTCAAAAGTTACTCCATATCGGTATGTGATATTATTTCTGATAAAACCAGAGATCTTTTTGGCATTCAATACTTTGTAGGAAGCAGCTTCTACACATTTTGTGAAGTAGTCGACGGCTACTAGGACATACTCATGGCCATTTGATCCTTTTGGGTGAACTTGACCTATGATGTCAATTCCCCATGTTGAGAAGGGCCAGGGAGATGTGGAGTTGTACAGTATATACGGGGGAACGTGTTGCAGATTGGCGAAGCGCTGACATTTATCACAGTGGCGCACCCACCGAATACATTCAGTTTCTAGCGTACTCCAATAGTACCCCTGTCGGATTACTTTCTTTGACAGCATATGTTCATTCATGTGTGGCCCACAAGTACCACCATGCAGTTGGTTCGTGACTCGTTCTGTTTTGGGTTGGTCTATGCATAGTTGATCTAACCCTTGGTAGTGTCTTTCATATAGACTACCTCCGTTGATCACAAATTGTGATGCCTATCTTCGTAGGGAGACTTTCCTTCTTTTGTCTAAATTGGGTGGATAGACTCCTTTCTGAAGTAAGTTCCAAATGTCTAAGTACCAAGGCTCATTGTCCTTTACAGGAGTGGCATCAATTGCAAAGCAGTAGGCAGGAGCTATTTTCTTCCTAACTACAAATGGCTGAACGTTGATTTCTATGGGAACTTTGACCAACAAAGCTAAAGTTGCTAAAGCATCGGCAAATTGATTTCTATCTCGTGGCAGATAATGAAACGTGATTCATCAAACTCTTTTGCTAAAGCTGTCAATTGAGCATGATATAACTGTAGACGGAGATCTTGGGTTTTCCATTTCCATTCGATCTGATTTATGATCAAAGTGGAATCACCAAAGACTTCCAAATCTTTTAGTCCTTTTTGGAGAGCCTTTTCTAGACCAAGAATGCAAGCTTCGTACTGGGTATTATTATTTGAATATTCAAACTCCAAAAAGGAGTATGAGAATCTGCTGGATCAATTAGCAGGATTCCTATGTCGAAACCTCTTTTGTTGGCAGCCCCATCAAAGAACATTTTTTTTTTGCACTTTTAAACTTATAATACACTGCCATAATTTCCAATCAAATTCTTTTTTCATTCCTCAAAAAAAAATCAATAACAAACACCAAAAAGGCCTCAACAAAAGGCCTTCAAATTAAAAAATAATAGTAAAAGCATGCTATTAAACTGAAAAATATGGAAGTACAAAAATTGAAGCTCTAAATTTTAATCTTTTTTCTCTTCAATCAAAGAACATTTGCCATTTGGTATCATGATCTGTAATTTCTAGGACACCCTCATCTGGAAAATTTGGCTCTGATGCATCTTCTTATTCTAATGGTAAATTAGCTAAATGGTCTGCGATCACACTTCCTTTGATAGATTTGAGTGTGACATAAGTGATGTCAAATTCATTGAGCAGAAACGACCATTTAGCCAATCGGTTGGAGAGTGATGGCTTGCCGAAGATGTATTTCATTGGGTCCATTTTGGAGATGACTTTGATGAACCGAGCTTACAAGTAGGTTTTGAGCCTTTGTGTTTCCCAGACTAGACCAGTACAGCTTTTCTCTAAGGCTGAGTAGTTTAGCACACTTCCTTGTAGCTTCCTGCTTATGAAGTACATGGCGTTTTCAACGTAAAAATTTTCTTTTTCTTGCGCGAGCATAGCCCCTACTACAGTGTCTGTGATAGTTAGTTATAGGAGGAGAGGTTTATGAGCATGAGGAGTAGCTAGCACTGGTGGGCTAACAAGATAATATTTGACTTTTTCAAAGGCTAGCTGGCATTCTTCGTCCCAGACTCGGTCAGTGTCCTTTTTCAGGAGCTTGAATAGCTGCTCACATATGGGTGTCAACTGCCCGATGAAGCGACTGGTATATTGCAAACGGCCCAGGAAACCCTTAACTTCCGTTGGGGTTTTTTGTTGTCGCATGTCTTTGATGGCTTTTACTTTAGCAGGTTCTATTTCAATGCCCTGCTCAGTTACCATGAACCCTAGGACTTTGCCCTTGGTAACTCCAAATGTGCATTTTGTTGGGTTAAGCTTCATCTGGTGTTTTCTTAACCTTTCGAAGAATTTTCGAAGGTCTTTGACATGGGCACCATTTGTGTCTTCAGAATGCACAATCATATCATCCACGTACACTTCGACTTCTTTATGTATCATGTCGTGGAAGAGGGTAGTGGCAGCCCTTTGGTATGTAGCCCCAACATTTTTCAATCCAAATGGCATGATAGTGTAGCAATAGATTCCCCAGGGGGTGATGAATGATGTTTTTTCCTGGTCTTCTGCTGTTATTTTGATTTGGTTGAAGCCCAACATACCGTCTACAAAGGATCTTATTTTGTGAGAAGCCACAGCATCTACCACAATATCAATGTTGGGTAGAGGGAAATCGTCCTTGGGCAATGCCTTGTTGAGGTCACGTAAGTCTACACAGATCCGAACCTTTGTATTAGGTTTCGGTACGGTCACTATGTTTGACAGCCAAATTGGGTACTCAATTACCCGAATAAACTTGACGTGCAGTTGTTTCATGATCTCTTCTTTCACTTTTAGTGACCATTTCGGCTTGATTCTGCGGAGTTTCTGCTTAACTAGCCTAGCATCTGAGTGTGTCGGAATTCGGTGCTCTACAATCGCTGGATCCAACCCAGGCTTGTCTTCGTAAGACCATGCGAAGACATCTACAAACTCTCTGAGTAGACTGATCAATGCTACCCTTTTTGACCCTTGCAGGTAACTACCAATTTTGACCTCTCTGATTTTACTGTTCAGCCCCAGATTGATAGTGGATAAGTCTTCTTTTGACGCTAATGATCGGTGTTTTTCTCGGTGCTTGATTGACTTAGCGAGCTTGATTAGGTATTCTTTATCTTTCAGGTCTATTTCGTTAAACGACTCATTATCTATGTTAATTAATTTGTCTTTTAACGTAGGTGCAACCAAGGAATACGCGAAGATATCGAGACTTTCATTATTAATTTCAGGCTTTATAGGGCTGATTACATTATTAAGGTCCTCGGGTTTGAGGTCCTCAATTTCAAGGAGCGGGTTGGTAGATGACCAGTCCGTCAGGCTAAAATAAATAGGGGGAAGGGTATATCCGAAACGGTCCACCAATTCTGTTGTTGTCAGGAGCGGTCCAGCCGTTGTGTACCAATTATACAGGGGGTTACCAGCAATTGACTCAAATTCTGTCGGGAGCTCTTTATAGCTAGTCCATCCATCAATAATACCTAGAAAACTATCTCCCATAAAGTCATTACCAAACAGGGCCAGGGCATAGTCATCTTGGTCTATGGTCCAGGTGTTTTCAACAGTTATGGTTTTATATGCGGTGCTGCGGGGCTCCAGGGTAACCTGTTCCATTTCGTTGGTGATGAGACCGACGTCTTCGAAAATCTCCCCACCATGGCGTATTTTCCCATTTCGGTCTATCAAGGGCTCTGGGAACATGAGATAGGCATATGTTTCTCCTTTTCTTACAAAGTACCCATTTAGAATTTTTCTATATGGCTGTAGAGGAGGATCTTTGTAAGGTCGCTTTTCACGTTCTGCCTTACTCTTTTCACGTTTCTGTCTCATGACCGTAGCTAATTCAGCTAATGTAGGTTTGTATCCTAAACCAAATGGAGGAATACATTCCATAAGTTCATCATGGACTAGATTGATAATCCCCTGCTTATTTCTGCCAAGACCCAGACCAGGCATGTAATTCATTTTTCGGAGCATGTTTAATGGGACCATATCTCTGAAGATTGTGGTTTTCTTTCCAGTAATGTCAGTCTCTCGCCCATATTCAATGGCGTTGACTCTGGCTTGAAGGATGACTTCAAAACGACTGAGGAAGATACCCGTGTCATCATGCTCTATTTCGAGGATTGGGATATCCCCACTTTCTTTGTTTTCCACGATTTTATCGGCAAATATGATCACTATGTGGTCATCGTGGATGAACTTGACACCCTTTACACCATGGATCCAAGGACGTCCCAGTAACAAATTGAAAGTGGCAGGAGTGTCTAGGACTTGGAATTCAACTGGCACAGTCAGCGGCCCAATGGTCATCATCAGAGTTATCACCCCTAGGACACATCGACTTGTGTTGTCATATGCCTTTACTGTTTGCGACGAATGAGTCAATTCTGATATCTTTGTCCCCAGTTTTGCTAATGTGGTTGTGGGACATACATTTAGAGATGAGCCATTGTCTATCAGGACCTGAGGAACCCTTTTTTCCATGACCCCTATAGTGATGTGAAGAGCATCAATGTGGTTGGTTCCTTCCTTTGGCAGATCCAAATCGGTGAACATAATCACATTTCCAAAGTGTATGTTTCCGATCATTTGGGTAAGCTCACTTGGAGATGTTTCAATAGGGATGACTGCTTGACTCAAAGATTTGGCCAGTGTATCTCGATGATTTTTGGAAGCACATAGCAAGCCCTAAATGGATATGTTACCTTGGGTTTTCTTCATCTGAGCTAACAGGGTATCTTCCATGCTTTTAGCCCTAGTGTCTATTTCTTTGTCCTTTCCAGAGTGGTCACCACTTTCCTGGTTTGGTTGATAGGCCCGACCAGATCTGATAAGATGACTGACATCCCCACCGATCCAACTGGCTTTCTCAGTGCTACTGATAGTTTGACTGCCTAAGATAGTATCCCAAGAGAGCATGTTGTAGCTAAGCTCTTTTATTTGAAAAGGAAGTGATACAACTTCTTTATTCTAGTTGAGTAGAAGTGTACATTTCTGGTTGTGTCAAACTTTCTTTGCTTGACTTGGGACAAGGGGTTGTTCTCTGGTATCTGCTACTGTGATGATCTTATTGTCAATGAGGTCCTAGATGGCATTCTTGAGCAGATAACACTTATCGGTGAGATGACCACTACAGCGATGGTATTCACAATACTAGGCATGGTTCCATGTGCTAGGTAGTGGGTTTGGAGGTGTATAATTCGTGATTGACTTAAGCTGTCCATGTGCCCATAGTGTCTGGAAAATCATAGACCTTGAAGCAGGCAGATCATCATAATGCCTTTGATTTTAATCCCTCCTTCCTTTTGGTTGGGGTGAGGTGTTTGGTTGGGATTTGTTTGAGTAGCATGACCGAACATCTTCTTCTTGGTTTGGATAGTACTGTGTCAGGAACTCATTGTATGTGCTTCTATTTAAGGGGAGTCGTTCCTTTTCATGTGCACAGATCATTCCGGTTAGTGTCCCATGGGTCATTTGCTAGGTATATGTGTTTGAAGGATCAAGAGGAAAGTAGTTCTTTTGGTTATGGTAACAGACATTTAGGTGGGCAAGTTCAGGGCTGGTGTTTGGGAATGATATGTTTGGTGGGTTGGGGTTACGAATATATGGAGCGAGATTGTTTTGGAAAACAGGATTGGTGTTTGGTTGAGTTTTGGAATTTTGAGGGAGGGATCCCTGGAAGGAGGGAGTGATCAGGAGGAGGTATTCGACTTTTAATTCGGTGAGAGAAAGTAGTGAAGATTTCTGCTAAACTTTCCAGCTGATCTCCAACTACTTGGCTTGCAACTCTTCCTACATGAGCATCCAATTCTCTTTTCAACCAGTTCTGGAATTCAGGATGTGGGGCGTATCCAGGAGCTTCTATCTCTATTCCTAGAGCAGTATGTTCATTGCTGGTACACGCAACAGTTTGTTTGTTCTTGGCGGCCATTCTTCCCAGATCTGTACCCTTTGAACTAATTCTTATATTATCTGACCTGACCTCTGTGCGACTGTGCCTGTATCCTGTATCAAACCACCGGTGCTATCTTTTCCTTTCCAAACTCAGGCCAGGTTTATGAGGAAAAGGGCTGAAGGTATCAGAAGGGAAGGTTCCAGGATTTTTTGGTTCTAAGTACAGTGGGCCTTTATTATTTTATTATTCATTTTCCCTAAAATTGATCGGACCTGCAACTGCTTTGTTTTGACAGTCTCGGGACTCTTCTTGGAATAATGGATTCTTTCACTAGAGTATAGAACCTTCGTATTCCACCTAACTTTCGACTTCCCAAGATTGGACATATCTCAGGTGAAGGGTCTATACTCTTTCAGGGATCCACCATTCGAATGGTTTGGGACAAATACCATAAAAATTATTGATCAGCCCCTGTGCATATATCTTTATTCATTAATGTATATTTTTGCAACAGAGATTGGCACCAATTTCGAGGTATAAAAACCGATCGATCTATGATGTGTCTTACGAATCTATATGCTTTTAACGTTGGCTGATGCAGGGCTAGGCTGGCTTCACCCCATTGACCTACCAGTAAGGGGGCGTGATGTGATAATTTCGGCCTAAGTTCTCCGTAGTCTCATATCATCGAGTTTTGCTTCCATTTCTTCCAAAGCAATCTCTTGATCTGTTTGGATCAACACATCCCTAACTTTAACTTCCCACAAGCTAAAGTTGTTACTTCCGTTAAATTTCTCCAACGAGAATTGCGTAGAATTTCAAACGTCCGCCATCTTCAAAAAACTACAATCTCTTGATCGCAAAATTTCGACTAGCCTAAAACTTTGATACAAGTTTGTTATAAAAACGTGGATATTCTTGGATTGAGAATTCCAAGTTTCTATCTTCAATGTAGAAGCAAATCGGTCGAAAATAAAATATCAACTATTTAGACGAATAATGACAAGATAATAGAAAATATAACAAAATAAAGCAAAAGGGAACAAATGATATTACGTGGCTTAATTCGCTCCAATGAAAACAACAACTGCACTATAAACGATGAAGAATTACAATAGAGAGTTTTCAATATGTACTCACCCTACGTAGGAGTTACAATGATTGATACGATCCCAAAGAGTACCATATCTCTCAAAGCCAAAAATAGTCTCACACTATTTTATCTAACACCGTCAAGACCTCAAGACCCTCGACCACCAATTGTGTGGTGTCATCTGTCCCACTTCGTGTCTCAACTCGATGAACTTCTCCTTAACATTGACACACACCCCCTTTTATATGCATGAGTCATGCTCACCAAGATTAGTCCTAAGCTAATTAGGATTAAGTTTCATAATTCAAGTGAACTAAGAAATCTTATTCCTATTATAATTTGAGACACTTTTTAGACTATCTACAACAGTTTGAAGTTAAATCTGCACCAAATCTTTAAACTGGTGCAATTTATACACCAAACTTCTTCCACCATCTCCAACAGTTCTACTTCAAAGTTTATTCTAAAGGAATATTCCAAGTATATTCTTCATTATTTCATTTCATTTATATTCCAAGTATATATTTTATTTTATTTTATTTGTATTAATGTATTTTAGCAAAACAAATATATTATCTATTGATTTAATATTAAATGAAATATTATGCATTAAAAATAATAATTAAATGCATGAATTTAATTGAGACTAAAATACTAACAAATTAAAATTAATAATTAATTGCAAGACATTAATAAAGACTAAAATACAAATATTAAAATAACTGAAATAAACAACTAAATAGACATATGAAAATACAACTAGAATCAAACATAAATAGACATATGAAAATAATTTTATAAACTTTATTATAAATAATTTTAATTTTATAAACAACTAAATAGACATATGTAATGTAATTTTCGTTTTTTTATTAATATTTAATATTGATCACGCTTTTTTGGTGGTGACCTTGTCTTGTTGTCCACGTTTGAAGCATGGATGATATGGGATCCACACGTTCGTTTTCTGTTGGCTTCCTGGCTATCTGTACAAGGAAAACAACGAACACCGTTAAGGAGTCGGGGTGGCCTGACTAGAACCCTCCGGCGTAAGAGTAAGATATCCGGTGGAAGCGGGTATTGAATGTGCCGTAATATTAGGTGGTTTGATAAGAAGCTGTGATAAGAGAGTTTGGATATCTCAAAATTGACCTACCTTTACAATTAATGAATGTCTTCTATTTATACATGATTTTCTTGATGACGTGGCGGCTGCTTATTGGGGAACATGTTGCGGCGGATATTAAATGCACTGATGGCCTCTGTCAGAAATAAGTGGGCTGAGCGTCTGTCAGGGGGTTGGTGGTTGCGTGTAGCGGTTTTATCGAGCCTGGGGAAGCTTCTTTGTCAGGCTGGGTGATGATTGATCTAACGCCGAGGCCGAGCGATAACGCCGAGGCCGAGCGGTCTTAGGGTAAGGGGCTATTGCAGCCGAGGCCGAGGGTACTGGAAGCTACTCTAGTTGCCGAGGCCTAGGGTGGTTGGAAGCCACTGGTTTTGCTTGCCACTTGCCTCTAGTAAGCTCGCGCCATCTCGGTGATATATGTTCGGTGATTTTGCTGAATCTGCCAGTAGTTTTCATAATGGGGCCCGTAATTTTGCCGAGGATGATTTCCTTGGTATCGTCCTTTTAGTGGCCCCCTACTTTTTGGCCGCTCGCTGCCATGAGGCCAAGAAGTACTCTCTTGAGTTTTCGGTGGTGAGAGCTTGGTGCCGAGGTTGTTTCCAGGATTCAAGCCGAGGGCCAAGGAAGTTTATGGGGCGTCTTTTGGGTGTCTGTCCAATCAGGACGATTTGTCTTTTCGGGCTGCCACGGCCATAAATGCAGGTTTTGGCGGCTTTTTGGTTTTTGTTTGGGGCGGCTTTTCGAATTTCGAAATGCCTTTAATGCCGCCCTTTTTTCCCGGATCCAGATAAATCCCGGACATACGATGTCGTTTTGGGTTTTGTTTAGAAAAAACACGCGGGTCGACCTGGTGGGCATAGGAGCTCCGCCTTAGTGCGACGTCATTGCAGGGGGTATAAGAGCTTTTTTCTCCTTTATTCACTTTTCACCGTTTTCATTTTTCACTCACTGTTTCTTCTTACGGTACTCTGGGCGATTTCCGGCGATTTCTCCGGCTATACCTTCCCGTTGAATCCTGTTTTACTTGGAGCCCGTAAGTTTGCTTTTCCTTTCCCTTTTCCACTTTTTGCTTTTTTCGGGTGGCGTTTACTGTCATCAATTTGTATTTTTCCGGCTTACTTCTCTATCCGGGGTGCCATTTTTCTTCTGTCTGCTTAATTTTCCGACTTCTTTTGGCTTTTTCAGGCGTGTTTTTGCTTATCTTGTTGATTTCTCCGGCGTTCTTTCCAGCTAAATCTTTTGGTACGATTTTTTCCTTCCCTTTCCTTGTTTTTAGGGTATGTCTCGTAGAATCTCTTTTCCCATTTTTTCTTCTTCTTCTTCTTCTAGCATTCCTCCATGGAGCTGATAGATTACTGGAATAGGGTAATTCGTATACCCGTGTCAGTTAGGAGTCCCCTTCTTCCCCTTCCTAGTAACGTGGTCGAGGCTTCGGCTTCGGCCAAGGATATTCCGGGTGTGTCTCCTTGGGCCGAGGATCTTTCTCGTGCCTTCGTACCTTATCAGGGTGTGACCCGCCCTCTTGCCGAGGTTCCTTCCGAGGTTTCGGCCAATCCTGATGTCGAGGACGCTAATTTAGCCGGGTCTAAGGGTGATGAGTTAAGTGATGACGAGGCTGAGTCTGCTCCTCGCGGCCCCGTTTGGAGGGGCATCGAGGTGAGAGTTTGTTCGACCGAGGAAAGAGTGGTAGACACCACTGTTCATGTGGAGACGACCGTGGGCCCTTTGAGCTTGGAAAATTCTTCGTCGTGATCGATTTCCTCAGTAGATTCGGATGACGAGGGCCCATTCCTTGAGTCAGTTTTCGGGAAGTCTCTGCATGGGGGTCCCATGTACAGGCAATGCGAGGGTAGGTGGGTAGCGGTTACTCCTCGGCAAGCGAGGTTTCTCCTTGCGAGCTTTGGAGTGAAGGTTAGCTCGCACTGGAAGTTCGGTGACGAAGTGTTTTCTGCTCCGGACTTTCCATCCAACACCCCTATAAGGGTGTTTTTCAATCGAGACCGTATTGCGTTAAGTCTGATTGCTCAATTTTTCACCAGGGAGAAAGTCCTGCATTTCCGGCAGATCAAAAGAGGCCTGCGACGTCGGCAACTTGATAGAATGGCGAGTGGAGCTGAGGCTTCTATTCTGGGTGGGCTGGAAATGATGGCGAGAAGGCGCCTCGCTACTTGAGGCCCTTCGAAAATAAGATAGGCCCGTCGGATATAGAAGAGTGGTCTCAAGCATACGGCTCCAATTTTTTCTAAGGTTTAGTTCCTGATCCGAGGTTGGGTATCTCCGAGCTGCGGAGTCTTCGTAGCTATGTGGGCTTCTACTCCAGTCTTTTCGAGTCATCGGGGCTGCGTTTGCCTCTTGACCCCTTCATTTGCGAGTTCCTGACCCAGACAAGCTCTGTTCCATTGGACCTCTCGTCCAACCTTACCCGAGCGTTGGTGAGCTTCATCATCTGCACCCGGTCGAAGGGTTTCGAGATTACCTTATCGCTCTTCTGCTACTACTACAAAGTCAGCATTTCCATGAATCGGCTGACTGTTTTAAGGCATCCTCAGGGATTCCCCCTTTTGGCCAGCTTCGGGAATTAAGATCATCGGTGGTCTGAGAAGGTCCTCCTGGTGGAGTCTAGCCGAGGGTGGAATTTCGAGGTTCCTGAAGGGAAACCCCATGGCCTTTCGAGGACAAAGAATTTGTGTGCCTCCAATTAAGCCGCGAAGATTGCCATTGAGGCCCCCTTGCTTGATGATGAAGGGGTGCAGGTTCGGTCTTACAATTGGAAGGCAATAGTAGAGGATGAGGGCCTTCTGTCAAAGTTCTGGGTCTCGGCGGCCAGTGTCGAGGGGGTGGAGAGGGCTTACTCGAACTTTGAGTATGCGGGCCGAGAGGGCTGGGCCCTGCATCAGGGCTGGGTGTTTGGCTCGGAGTGTCCGAGGTGTAAGGGTATAGATGGGTCTGAGTGCTTGACACCAGGTTAATAATGTTCATTTCTGCTTTGTTTATTTTTCAGTCACTTTTGTTGTACTTGTCTCTTGATTTCTGATGCGAGCTTTCTGTCTTGCAGACATGGTTTTGACTCGGGATGCCGTTCTGGCCCGGAAGAAGGCCGAGGAGGAGCGAAGGGAGGCCGAGCTGAAGGCTTCCTCTTTGCAAGGGGCTGCTGATGGGGGTGTTGGGTCGCTGCCCACGGTCGGTGTTCTGGAAGATCCTACTAAGGCGGCCCCCACTTCTACTGTCCCGGCTCCCAAGGCGAAGGGTAAGCAAGCGGTCTCTGATGCCCCGAGGCCCAAGAGGCAGAGGACTCAAAGTCAGCCTCCTCCCTCTTCAACTCCTGCCGAGCTTCCACTGCTTTCGGCCCAGTCCCCCAATCCGGTGAGCGAGGAGGCGGCTGATAACAACTATGTTATCGACCATATTTGTAAGACAATCAACAACTTCCCCGCCTCCTTTATAGGCTACGGGCAGAGATTGATGGGCCAAACCGTACCGGCCAAGTCCGTGACGGCGCTGCTCCCAGCTAAGGAGTTTCAGCTGAACGACCTGTGCGCGCTAGCCATGAGCGAGGTAGGCAGATCTTGCTGGATCTTGCTTTTTTATTTTTTACTTCTTGATTTGGTTTGCTTGCTCATTCTGTTTTTGCTCTTGCAGCTTGGCATTGGTCTTGCGACTTATGACGCCAAGCTGGCTAAGGCTGTCGAATCTGTGAGGGGCCTGGAGCAGGCTTTGCTGAAGGCGAAGGGGGAGATCTCATCTTCGGCTGAAAAAATAAAGTCCTTGGAGGGAGACCTACAGCTGAAGACTGACGAGCTCTCCCAACTTGGTGCCGGAAAGACCGCCTGGCTGACGAGGGAGCAGGTGATGAAGGATAGGGTCGGCGAAAAGGACCGTAAGGTGGCCGAAGTCGAGGCCAAGCTTAAGGGGCTGACAGGTGAAAACGACCGTCTGAGGGCTGAGCTGGCCGTAAAGCCTAGTGAGGAGGAGGTCTTGGAGAACTACCGGGGCTCGTTGGCCTATGCGGAGGAGGCCCTGAATTACATGGAGACTAGCCGGGTTCAGACTTTCCGGGCGGCGGTAGCGGTTGGTGTGCCACTGCCGGGGGTGGTGAGGATGGCGAGTCTTGCCTCTCACGGTTCGGAGTGCCGAGGGGTCTCCTCGCTGGTGCCATTTGATGAGACTGAGCTGGGCCAGATCAAGGACGCGGATATTGAGGCTCAGGCTCCCGAGAGTGGCTGGAGGCATGTTTCTCCTCCCCGAGTTGCCGAGGCGAGCAATCAATGTTTTTGCCCGATGTAATCAATGCAATGTTTGTCGTGTAATATTAATGTGAAGTTTGAGGTGTAAAGGCATTAGAGAGCCTCTCCTCGCCTCCCTAGGCGAAGAGGATTGTAAAGGCATTAGAGCCTGGCCTCTCCTCGACTAGGCGGGGAGGATTGTAAAGGCGTTAGAGCCTGGCCTCTCCTCGACTAGGCGGGGAGGATTGTAAAGGCATTAGAGCCTGGCCTCTCCTCGACTAGCCGAGAAGGATTGTAAAGGCATTAGAGCTTGGCCTCTCCTCGACTAGGCGAGGATAAAGGATCTTAAATGCATGGTTTAAAGAGGAGTTTTTATCGAGCAAAAATAATGATGAGTGGGCCGAAGGTTCTTTAGTGGGGTTCCATCGGTTCTTTAGTTTCCATCGGCTCGAATGGTGTGCGAGCTGTGATTTTGAGCGGTCCTCGGTTGGGAGAATGGTGTCTGTGAGCTTGTTTCTTCTGGCTTGTTTCGAGCGGTCCGATTTTCGGTTGGGAGAACTAGCTTGTTTCTTCTGGCTTGTTTCGATCACCTCGATTTTTCTTACTAGATTCAACGTGAGGATTCATGGTGGATCCTTTGTCATGGTGGACCTTGGCTAGTTTTGTGTAATTGATGGCCTTTAACCCGCTTCAAGTCTTCTTTCTCCAAGTCTTTTCCTCGAGGTCTCGAGGTCTAGCGCCTTTGACTCAATTTTCGCGTTGAAATGGATGACTCTCGGTAAGCCATTTCTCTTGGGCCATGGCCTCGGTTCCGTAAGTCAAGGAGAAAGGTGTTTCTTCAGTTGAACCTCGGCGAGATGTTCTGATAGCCCATAAGACGGTAGGAAGCTCCTCCAGCCAAGCGCATTTCTTCTCGTCCAGCCTTCTTTTTAAGGCATGAAGAATTTGTTTGTTTCCCGCCTCTGCTTGGCCGTTTCCTTGAGGGTGTGCTAGAAGATTTCCAATGGCGTATTCCTCTTTCCTCGCGGCTTGTTGTAAATCGTTTGAGAAGCGTGTGCCGTGATCCGACTCAATGGCCCTCGGTCGGTAATCCGTATCTGAGAAAACTTGTCTCGAACGCGAAGTCGATTGCCCTTTGCTCGGTGATGCTCGCTAGGTGCGGCCTCGATCCATTTTGTGAAGTAGTCCACCGCAACTATCACAAATTTGTTATTGCCTTTGGCGAGAGGGAATGGCCCGATCAGATCTAGTCCCCACATTTCGAATGGCCATGCTGCTATTACAGGGGTTTGTGGTGCCGAAGGTAGTCTTGGGATGTTTGCGAATTTTTGACATTTATCGCATTTTCGGGCATACACCTCGGCATCTTTCCTTAATGTGGGCTAGTAGTATCCATTGAAAATGATCCTGTCAGCTAGGGGGCCCACGGGTGGCTACCACATACCCCCCCCCCCGTGTACCTTGGCCAGTAGTCCTTGGGTGAACTCTGGTCGAACACACCTTAGGAGAGGTTTGGTGAAGGATAGTCTGTATAGTATGTCCCCGATTATTGTGTATCTGGCCGACCTTCTTGCCATTGCCCATCCTTGCTCCTTGTCGCTGGGTAGTACCCCCTGGTCGATGTATTTCTTGATGTCGTCGATCCAGCACTCTGTGGCTTGCTCTAGCATCATTATCTTCTCTTTGTCAATGGCGGGGGTATCGAGGGTCTCGATCCAGGTTTCTGGGGGGAACTCGTCGAGCTCGCTGGTGGCCATTTTGGAGAGGAGGTCAGCCTTGGTGTTTTCAGCCCTTCCTATTTGCTCCAGTTCCCGATATTGGAATTGGGTGAGGACGCTCAAGGCCAGCTCTTTGTACTTGTCTAGTGTTGGGTGGTTGACCCCATATTCCCCCGAAATCTGCTTTACGATGAGCTGGGAGTCGCTGAAGATTAAGATTTGAGTTGCTCCCATTTCGACCCGGCACCTATCGTGCTTCATACTCGGCAACGTTGTTTGATGCTGGGAAGTTCAGTTTGAGAGCTTTACTGATCTCCGTTCCTTCTGGCGCTACGAGTAAAATGCCTGCTCCATTTCCATTTTTGCTCGACGATCCGTCTACGAACAATGTCCAGGGCTGAGCCGATCGCATTTTACGAGGCGACTCTTGCCTGGGCACTTGTTCGCTGGTGGAGGGTCCTTGATCTGGTGCGTCGCCTTTTCCTTCTGCCGAGGTGAAGGAGGTTTCGACAATGAAATCTGCCAGCACTTGAGCTCTAATGGATTTTCTTAGGAGGTAGATGATTGCATATTCTGTCAATTCGACGACCCATCTCATCATCCTTCCAGCGACATCAGGCCTATGCAGGATCCTTTGCAAGGTCAAGTCGGTATATGCCACGATCTCATGGGCTTTGAAGTATGGTTTCAACTTTCTCGTCGTTATCATCAACGCGAGTATCACCTTCTCTATCTGCATGTACCTCGCTTTCCACTGCATGGGACACGATAGCTACGGTGTGAGTCCCCCTTCTTCTCGCATAGAGGTGGACGTAGAGTCTTTCTCCGAGTATAGGCCAGCTGAGCAAGGGTAAGCTACCAAGGTATTCTTTGAGCTCGGCGAAAGCGAGGTCGCATTCTTTGTCCCATGCAAACTTTTTTGCCCCTTTTAAGATTTTGAAGAAGGGGAGGCTTTTTTCGGCTGACTTCGAGATGAGTCTCCCCAGGGCCACGATCCTCCCGTTCAGTTGTTGTACTTGTTTGATGCATATGGGGACTTTCATCTCGGCTAAGGTTTTGATTTTTTTGGGGTTCGCCTCTATTCCCCGCTCATTCACCATATACCCCAGAAATTTTCCCGCTGTTACGCCGAAGGCACATTTGGCGGGATTGAGTTTCATCCTGTTTTTTCTGAGGTTTGCAAATGTTTCTCTGAGGTCGTCGATGTGGCTCGCTTCTCGGGTTTTAATCACCATGTCGTCTATGTATGCTTCGACGTTCCTCCCCAGTTGGTCTCCGAAAACCTTGTTCACCATTCGCTGGTACGTGGCACCTGCGTTCTTTAAGCCGAACGACATCATGTTGTAGCAGTAAAGCGCACCTGCTGTTCGAAAAGACGTGTTCCCTTGATCTTCTTTCCACATTCTGATTTGGTGGTACCCTGAGTAGGCGTCTATGAAGCTTCAAATCTTGTAGCCCGAGATAGAGTCGAACAGTTGATCTATCCTCGGCAGTGGGTACCTGCCTTTTGGGCATGCTTCGTTCAGGTTGGTGAAATCAACGCACATCCTCCACTTTCCATTGTTCTTCTTTACCATCACAACATTTGCGATCCACGTGGGGTAATGGATTTCTCTTATGATCTCGGCCTGTAGCAGTTTGGCTATTTCTTCTTTAACTGCTTCTTGTTTTTCAGGAGAGAAATACCTCGGCTTTTGCTGGATGGGTACAAATGTCGGGTCAATGCTCAGTCGGTGTACCACAACTTCTTCGACAATGCCTTCCATATCCTCGGCCTTCCACGCGAAGACATCTGTGTTGCTTCTTAATAACTCGATGATGGCTCCCCTTTCTTCGCTGGCTATTTCCATTCCCACCTTGATTTTTTGATCGGGGTAGTTGAAGTTGATGATAACTTCTTCCACGTCCTCCATGGGCTGTAATATTGGGTGGTCTCGTACGTCGAGGTTGTCGATCTCAGTCTTTTCTGTCTCGTCACTCGTCGTCCCCTCTCCCTGATGTGGGCTAGCTTCATCGGCCCGCTTTGATTGCTATGGGGTAGAGCTTTCTCCGTCGAGCCCTCAAGCTCGTTTGGCCGCTTACTCGTCCTCTTTTTCTTCGGCTCCCTCCGGCCTTTTCAGTTTTTTCTCTGCCTCTCTCCTCTCATTTATGAGGTACTCCAAGGTAGTACGGGCGTCGTTTTTTAGGACTCCTACCCCGCATGAGGCCATGTACTTGACCCTCTGATGTGCAATCGAGGCGACCATTCGAAATTTTGCCTACGATGGCGCGCCGAGGATGGCATTATATGGAGATGGGAGATCGAGGACTAGGAAGGTGATCTCCTCGCTTCTGGCGGTGTCTCCTTCTCCGAGGTCAACTTTGAGGGCCACAGTTCCCTTCGCCGTTACTTTATGGCCCATGAACCCTTCCAGCTGGACTCGGCTTGGAGTGAGGTGGGAGTCGCCGAGCCCTAATGCTAGAAAGCATTTGTAGTACATTACGTCCCTTCCAGCGCCTGTATCTATCAGGACTCGTTTGACGAGGCTGTTGTGTATACCAACTTGTAGAGTCAACGGGTTTTGCCTAGCATATGTGTTAATGGCCAGCTCGGTGTCTCTAAAAACCATCTCATGTTCGACCATTCCTTCCATGACGCTGTCGGCCGAGTTGCTTAATCAGTTGATTGCATTTTTCAACTGTGTAATACTTTGAGTCTCTTCACGAATGGTGTTAACCACTGGCCGGTTGTCTGGCTGTCTGTTGTCGCCCCCCGGAGCCCTCGGTCCAGGGGTGCGATTATTGGGCTCTCTGGCCACGAACATTTGATCACCCTCGTTTATAACCTGATGTATATCTCTTTTGAGCTGTATGCATTCTTCCGTGACGTGGCCGATCTCGTTGTGGAAATTGCACCTTTTCCTTGGGTTTCGGGTATCGAGGGATGACTTCATAGAGAAGGGGGGTCGTATCTTGTTTTCTGTCAAGAAGACATCCATGATGTGCTCCCTTGTTGCATTGAGAGGGGTGAAGTCCTCTAGCTCGTTGTCTCATCTTGCTGGGTGGGCCTCCTCTTGCTGAGCCCTCCCCTGGTCTTTTCCTTTGTAGCTTTTGTCTGTGGCGAGCGTTTGGTCGGCAACACTAGCCATACCTGGAGGGGATGTGACTGCTCGCGAGCTTGCTACTGTTGGGGGCTGCTCGCCATCCAGTAGAGCCACCCTTTGGGCTGTTAGGAACATTTCTCCTATCGTGTCCCGCGGTCTCATGAGGAGCTCAGTTCGGCAGTTTCCTCGTAACAGACCGGCTCCGAAGCACATTCTTACGGAGGTGTCAGGAATGTCAGGGATTTGGTCCAAGACCTCTTTAAAGCGTGTCATGTACGAGAGCACTGTCTCTCCACTTTCTTGTTTCACGCTGCACAGGTCTGTCTCGCTTTTTGGGAGGGCACCTGCCGAGGCGAACTTTTTCAGAAAGGCCCCTTTAAAGTCATCCCAACAGGTGATAGAGTCATGGGCTAACCCATTATACCACTGTTGGGCCTGCTTCTTTAGGGTTCCTGCGAACACTAGGCACCATATGTCGTCGAGCCTGGTCACGATGATCATTTTCAATTCGAACCCTGACACGTGATCCAGGGCTGTTGTGGTAATGGTGTAATCTTCGAAGTACAGAATCTTCACTTTGGAGGGCACCACTACTTCCATGATCTGCTTTATGAACGGCCCTCCTATTTTCTTGACAGCCATATTCGTTCCCGTGCTCTATCGAGCTTCTAGCTTCTCCATCCATGCTCTTATCTCGGCATCTGTCATTGGTCTGTCACCTTGTGCCGAGCCTACAGCCTGTGTGAGGATGCCGTTGGCCCCCCTGTCCACCTGAGGTATCTCGACCTCTTCCTCGGCTGCGTTCCTTATTGGGGACCCCAGGCGAGCTTCTTTTGCGAGTTGGCGAGACGGATGTCGCGATATGGAGAGACCTTTGTTGGTCGAAGACTGGGCGCAGGGTTGGGACTCTCCTTCCTCGCTGTGAGCAGGATGGTTTTCTGTATCGGGGGGGAACCTTAGGCGAGAGTGAATGCTCGTCCTAGATCCCTCCCCGGCTATCCTTTTGCCGAGCCTTGACTTTACGTTGGTGGTAAATTTCGCCCTTTTGGGTTTCGCGATTCCCACCCTTTGCCAGATTGATTTTGAGCGAGCTGGGGTACTGTGCACATTGATCACGGGCTCGGGCTCGGGCTCTGGAACCCGGGCTACTTGTCGTAGTTCGTGCATCCTGGCCTCGGCCTCCTATATCTTGGTGTACAGGGCTCGCTGATGCTCCCAGTGCGTGTATTCTTGGTCTATTTGTTCTTGAGCCGTAGGCTTCTTTGCTTTGGCTAGGGGTCGTTCCTCCTCATGGGCTCTCGAAGACTCGATTTCAGTGAAGCGACCGTCTCGGGAGTCAGCGTCTTTATCTCTATTCTTGTCGCTAGAGATCCGTTTTGCCATTGCGAGTCTTCTTTGAGCCCTCGCCGACACTTCAGGTACCGAGGCACCAGAGTCCTGTCTCGTTGAGAGAGCAAGGCCTTTCGCGCCTCTTCCCTCGTTGTGCTCGGCGGGCTCCTTTTCTGGGTGGTTAGATGTGGCGGGGGTGACATTCTTGGAGGCTTGTTTCTTTGATTTTACCATCCCTTCTTGTTTGTGGACACGGTGT
Organism: Codonopsis lanceolata; assembly: GCA_013146195.2. NCBI lineage: Eukaryota > Viridiplantae > Streptophyta > Magnoliopsida > Asterales > Campanulaceae > Codonopsis > Codonopsis lanceolata. The sequence continues at coordinate 129,355,913 of CM028377.1, forward strand.
GTCTGGGAAAATTAGTCACTTCCCGGCAACGGAACCAAACTGATCACGCTTTTTTTGTGGTGACCTTATCTTGTTGTCCACGTTTGAAGCAGGGATGATATGGGATCCACACGTTCGTTTTCTGTTGGCTTATTAGCTATCTGCACAAGGAAAACAATAAACACCGTTAAGGAGTCGGGGTGGCCCGACTAGAACCCTCCGGCGTAAGAGTAAGATATCCGGTGGAAGCGGGTAATGAATGTGCCGTAATATTAGGTGGTTTGAAAAGAAGCTGTGATAAGAGAGTTTGGATATCTCAAAATTGACTTACCTTTACAATTAATGAATGTCTTCTATTTATACTTGATTTTCCTGATGACGTGGCGGCTGCTTATTGGGGAACATGTTGCGGTAGATATTAAATGCACTGAAGGCCTCTGTTAGAAATAAGTGGGCTGAGCGTCTGCCAGGGGGTTGGTGGTTGCGTGTAGCGGTTTTACCGGGCCTGGGGAAGCTTCTTTGTCAGGCCGGGTGATGATTGATCTAACGCCGAGGCCGAGCGATAACACCGAGGCCAAGCGGTCTTAGGGTAAGGGGCTATTGCCGCCGAGGCCGAGGGTACTGGAAGCTACTCTAGTTGCCGAGGCCTAGGGTGGTTGGAAGCCACTAGTTTTGCTTGCCACTTGCCTCTATTGAGCTCGCGCCATCTCGGTGATATATGATCGGCGGCTTTGTTGAATCTGCCAGTAGTTTTCATAATGGGGCCCGTAATTTTGCCGAGGATGATTTCCTCTGTAACGTCCTTTCAAATATTTATAAACTTTATTATAAATAATTTTAATATAATATAGATCTAATAACTTACAAAAAAAATAAAAATTATTGAATTAATTTTTTGTGTTATTTAAACCCAAAACATCAAAGTAGTATTTAAACTAAACAACTAAACTAACAATAATAATAAAAACATAAAATACAAAATAACTACTTAAACAAAAAAAAAAGAGGAGAGGGAAGATGAAGTTGTGAATAGTCACTCCAAATTTGAAAGGCCCAGAGGAACACTTCAAATTTGAAGCAGAGATGAAGAGTTTGTTGGAGTTGTGAATAGTGGACAAACACTTCAAATTTGAAGGTTTGAAGTGCTTGTTAAAAACAAGAAAACAAGAAAACTTTGATTACATATATACCTCGGGTTGTTAACAAATATAAACAGGGTGGATATTTCATTCTTACTAATAAGATAGGAATAATCCATTATTAGCATCTCTATTCTAAAAATCGGCCTAGGCGGTGCCTAGCGCTACCGCCACAATTTCCTTTAAATCGGTCGAAAAATCACTTGTGGAAAAAATCTCCGACTTGTTGCCTTAGGCATCGACTAGTTGTCTACTTGTCTTAGGCCCCCGACTACGCCTATGCCTGCCGAATTTAATTTCTAAAAATATGTGGGAGTGGATGGCGGTATTGAAGAGGGATGAAACGAGAAAAAGAAAAAAAAACGAGAGAACGGAAGCTGGGACAACGAAGAGGAGAAAGAAGAAAAGAAAACTGAGAAGGAGAGAGATGGAAAGAACAAAAAATATCTGTACCGCATCATCGCCATTTTATCGAGGAGTAATGCTAGAGCCACTTAATGAACACTCAAATTTGTGCACCAAATGATGTGGTTTCCAATGTGTGATCATCTTATTTGGCATTTTATGGGCTCCACTATATGTTAAAAAGTTATGTTAACAATATGACACATAAGATGCCACATCATTTGGTACCAAAAATTAAGTACTATTAGAGTGGTCCTAGCATTACCCTTTGTCGAGAAGGGAGAAAGGGGAAACTGAAAGGGGTGACAAATGAAGTAGTGTTTAGGGAAAAGAAAACCTAATTTTTAAAGTTGGTCTTCTCTCAAATTTAATGCATGTGGTTGACTTGCATTACCCTAACTAGTTTTTTAACCCGTGCGTTAAATGCACGTCAACTAAATCATATATAAACAAAATAAGGAGGATCAGTTTATTAACAATTACATATAAGTATATCATTAATCATTATAGATTCTAAAAAAATTCCTTATACACAACATTTGTTGTCTTATCAGTTGGTTTTTCATCTTCACCACATATCAATATCTTCAAATCAAAATAATTTGTTACTCTAAAAACTACGACATATAAATGTTCATGGCTAAATACTGTTTTTTTTCTTCAAATAGAGACATACGTGCAATTATTGACTTTGACACTTGTTAATTGTCATTGCATATGATACCAGCAATGTAATTAAATTGTATTCTCTAAAACTTGAAACACATTCTTACATTGGATATAGTTAATGACAATATAGGGATAAAAACATTTTCTCCAACATTGTTTCCTCTCAAAAATTTTGTTTCAACAATATGATCCACAAGATTTATGATAATTAATCTTGTTTCATTGCACAACACTGCATCATGATCAATGTTTCTCAATAGCATTACTGGAACACTAATTTTAAGTGTCAATTCATGGCTTGACAACCCCGAACACTTTATACTATTCAAAAACTCTGTATAATAAATGTTTTCGAACAAACTTGAATTTTTTCTGTCGTTCAAATAGAATATGAACTCAAATAAGTTATTTCTTTTAAATGATTACTTTTATTAAATTATATTTGTATTTTATGAATAAAGAAATTTATGAGAAGAAAAATAAGCTAAAATCAAAATAACGAAATGATTTTTATCGTTAACTATTATTTTTGTTTTGTAAATTATTTTGATTTTAATAACTTCCATTATATATTTTTTGTTTTATTGACTTCGTAACTATTATTTTTGTTTTATTTTTTAAGAATTAGTTTAATGAAAAAATTTTGTTCCATAATTTTTTAGTATTATTTTGTTAACCTTAGTTTAAATTTTTTTTGTTTTATTGACTCTGTAACTGCTATTTTTGTTCCATCAAATATTTTTATTTTACTAACATATTTTTTTACATAACTATTTTTAAGAATTTGTTTTAAACTTTTGTTCAGTAAATTATTTTTATAATTTTACTAACCTCAGTTTAAATTATTTTTATTTTATTGATTCCGTAGCTATTATTTTTGTTCCATCAAGCATTTTTGTTTAACTGATGCATTTTTGTTTTACATAGCTATTTTTAAGAATTTGTTTTAAAATTTTGTTCCGTAATTTTTTTTATTATTTTAGTAACCTCAGTTAAATTGTTTTTTTTTTAAATTAAGTATGTAACTATTATTTTTGTTCCATCAAATATTTTTGTTTTACTAACGTATTTTTGTTTTACATATATATTTTTAAGAATTTATTTTACACTTTTGTTCCGTAAATTATTTTATTTTACTAACATTCGCATTAAATTATTTTTATTTTGTTGATTCTGTAACTTTTATTTTTATAGTGGCTAGTTCCATAAATTATTTTTTATTTTACTAACCTCTTATATTTGTGTTTTCTTAACTCCGAAACTATTATTTTTGGTTTAGTTACTATTTTTATGTTTAAAGGGAGAAAAATGTTTAAATATAATTAAAACAGATGAGATGGTGGTGATGAGAGAGAAAATAAGGAGAAGACGGAAGAGAGAAATTGAAATATAACCAGAGAAGATAGGAGAGAGAAATAGTGAAATGGTAACTGAAAATTTAATAATTCAAAAGTGAAATTTTGGAGGGAGAAATTTACCATTGTCATTATATATATATATATATATATATATATATATATATATATATATATATATATATATATATATATATATTAGTTTATTGGTTTATTGGGCCCAACACTTGTTTCTCACTATCACTAATTCACTGGTCAGCCCAGGTAAATTGAGGAAAGTTGGGTAGAATGGTACAAATGTACAATACACTCCCTAAGCTTTGGGAATTTTTTTTTCTTTGTCCTATATGGTCCCTTAAGTTTAGAAACTTACAAATAATCCATAAATTCAAAATTCTTTCTTTTTGTTTGTATATTTTTCAATTTTAGTCGATTTTACAAATTTACGCATCATAGTCAATGTGTTTGACGATATGTCAAAAATAAGAATTTCACAAAATTTCAAATTTGTAGTTAGAGCTTGATGTATATTTGAACTTTGTACTAAAAAATTGAGGACTACGGTAATTATGCCTTAATTTCGAGTTCCCGCCTAGGCCCCTAGGCTAATATTAGTCTGGTGCCTAGTGACTTTTAAAACCTTGGACAAATGTACTAAATTCGTTTAGTTATTTTTCCTTATCAAATTCAAATAAATTTCTTGAGAATAATTTATCCATATAAAAATTCTTGAATCGAGAATTATAAGAGTTTCGTGTTGTTAAGAATTTTAAAATTAATATTCTCAATTGCATTCTTGTCATTGAAATATTAACTTAATAATACTACACCAGTCGACACTCAAACAATTAATATTCTAATAAGTAATTAATAATCCTGTAAGACCATCGTACGGATCTTAAATCGTAAAAGGGAGCCCAAGTCTCTCACAATTCAATTCACAAACACGCGGCGGATCGGGTCAAGGGAATCTGTCTTACATAGTATACCCGTAAGACAGTCTTAGATCATCCTACTCTTTCATGTGGGTCTTTAACCTTACTCATTCGAAGCGAGCTCAGCTTCAACGAGGACCAAGAGGGAGACAACACGACAGTAATCGCCCCAAACCTCTGGGAAGCCTCAGGATGAATCCGAGAGACTGGTGGGCTGAGACGTCCCCAATAAACCGCGAGGAGCGATATATACGCTTGCCGGAGCATCATAGAGCTCGATTGCTAAAACAAGCGTCAAGTTGGATTACCGACTCACGACATACCAATACTTGATAGCTGGCTCCATACCGAGAAATACCCTACTAAAAAAATTCAAAAGTTAATTTAGGTTTTTTGAAGGTTAGATTTGTGTTTATCAAGACTTTCATTGAAAACCTAAAGTTTCGTCTATAAACAAGGAGGGGAAGCATCCTCTAAACCTATTAATTAACAAAATAAAATAAAAGCGTGGGAACCTTAAATCAACCACATAAAGTTCCTTTCGGTTATAACTTGGGAGAAATTAGATTTACCCAGAACAAATTTATTTATTTATATATATATGGTAGAAGCGTATAACCCTCCTATTTATGACAATTTCTCTCATAAACTAACTTTTTAAAAATGAATCTTCATAAAATTATTATAATCAACAATATTTAATAACAATTAATGTCTTATATATAAAAAATACATCTCCTGAAACCCTTTGTATTCTGTCCAGATTCTCAACACTTTTTGTATTATGTCCCTTCATATTTCCACCCCCTATGTACATATATTACTTATTAGTGAACGTTCAAAAGTAGTCTCTAAAATTTTGAAAAATAAAACTATTTTTATCATTTTGATACTTTCAAATTACTTTTTACCGAAAATATTATGACGTTGATCATTGTTGATGTCGAAGTAAGTATGAAACTTATACTCCTATATATTCTTATTTCTTTTTTTATGAATTATCTAATCTAAAAATATAACTTCTATTCTTCTCAACACTTTACAAATATTTTATGGTGGTAAAATTAATTCATTATATTTGTTTATCAATTTCCATTTTTTGGTTGAAATACTTAAAACACAAATGGTGCAAATTTTAGTACCGTTTTCGGTAAAATAAAAATAAAAAAAGTTTATAGTGGTAAGGTTAATTAATCATATTTGTTTATCAAATTTCTATTTTTTTTGTTCAAGTACATCCAAAAGAAATGGTGTAAATTTATTTCATGTTTTTGGTAAACTACTTACTACATATTTATATGTGTGTGTGTATAAAGACACATCAATGACAAATAATTTTTGAAATAACTTCATAATACTATTGAGCTGCTTGGCCCAATAGGCCCAAGCCATGAGTCACGTGTCAAGCATGTGTTTCCTCCGAGCAAGCGAGCAAAGGTTTTATGCGAGCAAGCGGGCAAAACTTTAGTTTCTAACAGGTAAGTTACTTCGAGCTTATTTTTCTGCACACTCGATTGTTGTGTACACTGATTTGCCTTTGAGAAAGATTTTGCACAAGCCAGACACTTCTGGTCGTTTACTCACTTGGTCGATTGAGCTAACCGAATTTGATATTGACTATCAGCCTCGGCGAGCAATCAAGGCTCAAGCTTTGGCAGATTTCGTGGCTGAAACAAGCTTCAAGGAGTCTGGCGAGGAAAAAGTAGCGGGTAAAACAGCAACGATGAGTAATGCAAGTCTAAAGCCGAGACCAGAATATTGTTGGGAACTTCATGTTGATGGTTCAACTAGCCGATTTGGGAGTGGTGCCGGTTTGGTGTTAGTCCCACCAGAACAAGATGTAGAATTTGAGAAGGCACTGTGCTTCAAATTTCCAGCTTCCAACAATCAGGCCGAATATGAAGCTCTGATTGCTGGGCTCAAGCTCGCACAAGACATTGGAGTGCGTGCAGTGGTTGTATATTGTGACTCCCAATTGGTGGTGAATCAAGTCAAGGGCGATTATGCAGTACATCATCCGATCTTGGTTCGTTATTGTGCAATGGTAAAGGAAATTTTAAAGGACTTTGATTACTGGGAATTAGTGAGAATTGCCCGGGAAGAGAACATGCGAGCAGAGTACCTGTCGAAGATGGCTAAGGATGAAATTCAATCTTTACATCCTGGAGTCATGATCGAGCATCTGGAGGTTCCTGTCATTGAGAAGGAGGTGGTTATGGATATTGAGTCGGCTACAAAATGTTGGATAGATGACCTTCGGGCCTACATCGAGCAGGGGGTGTTACCTGAAGACAAAAAGGAAGCTAGAACCATCCAAAAACGGTCATGTCGTTATCTTGTTTTGGACAATATTCTGTACCGGAGATCTTACACCCGACCTCTGTTTAGGTGTGTGCGACCAGGGATGACGGAAGGAATTTTGGGCGAAGTGCACGAAGGCAAGTGTGGAGGTCATCCTGGTCAACGGTCATTAGCCGAGAAAGTGTTAGCAGCTGGATTCTATTGGATAACACTGCGACGGGATGCCGAGATGTATGTTCGTCGATGTGACAAGTGTCAGCGTTATGCCGATATTCCGCGCTTACCATCTACCGAGCAGACCCCTGTTATAGCTTCTTGGCCGTTTGATATGTGGGGAATAGACTTGATTGGTCCTTTTCCCGTAGCTCGCTCGAAATTCAAGTATGCAGTGGTGGCTGTCGATTATTTTACTAAATGGGTGGAGGCGAAACCTTTGGCAACCATAAGTGAGGTAAATGTTATCGACTTTGTTCATGAGCACATATGGTGTCGGTTTGGAGTCCCGCGAGCAATTGTTTCCGATCATGGGACTCAGTTTTCAGAAAAGTTCACTAAGGCATGTGAGCAAATGAGGGTGAAGCATTGGCAATCATCTGTGGCATATCCACAAGGCAATGGGCAGGCCGAAGCAGCAAATAAACAAATCTTGCACGTCTTGAAGAGGAATCTGGAAGAAAAAGCAGGAAGATGGGTAGACGAGTTGCCTTCAGCCTTGTGGGCGGTTAGAACGACAGTAAGGGGTCCAACAGGTGAAACAACCTTCTCTTTAGCTTATGGGTCTGATGCTATGGCTCTAGTAGAGATGTACTTGCCCACTCATAGGGTTTTAAACTATAATGTTGAGTCTAATAACACAACTCGAGCAGCCGATTTGGATCTGTTGGAGGAAAAACGGTTAGAAGCCAAGATGAGAATGGCAAATTATAAGCAGCGAGCAAAAGCTCACCACGATAAAAGGGTTCGTGGTCGATCGTTTGTTGTGGGGGATTGGTTCCTTCGTAAAATTGAGGCAACGGGTCATCGAGCTGAGTGGGGAAAGCTGTCACCAAATTGGGAAGGTCCTTTTTAGATTTCAAGGATCATTAAGGAAGGCACTTACATGTTGCAAACAGAGGTTGGTGACGAGTTAAAACATCCATGGCATGCGGATCATTTGAAGAAATACTATTGGTAATTGATTTGCAATATGTAATTCTTTGATCCTTTTTCTTATGGCAATTAATAATGGTGAAACTCGATTGTCTTTTCAACTTTATGTTTGGAAAGTTGGTCTTCGAGTTGGTTTTTGTTGTTTTCTCGATTATTCTCTTTATCGAGCATGAGTTTTTTCTTGCTCGTTTAAAGAGTTGGTGTTCGAGTTAAATGTCTCCTCAATTGTGTCTTTTTCGAGCATAAAGGGCTTTATGTTCGAAAAGGTTTGAGGAGAGGTTTCCCGGTTCTCGATTATTCTCTTTTTACGAGCATAAAGGGCTTTATGCTCGTAAAAGTTGGTGTTCGAGCGGGATGACTTGGCTAATAGTGATCGCCTTTGTCCGAGTAAAGGATTAACTTTGCTCGAGGAAAACTTACATAAGGCCGTCATTCAAAACTTACGAAAAGCGAGTAGAAGTATTACAGACATAAAAATTAAATTGTTTGTGAGACAAGGCACGCAGGCCAGAAAGGCACGCATGCCATTGTTGTGTTTTCACGCAGGGGCAGCATTGTTGTCATTTGTAGAGGGAGCAGGTTCCTCGGTTCCTTCAGTTGTCTCCAGGATCGTGACTTCATCATCGGCTTGGTCCTGAGCATTGTCAGTGATTGATGGGGGAGCTTGAGACCCCCAGATCTGTGTCATGAGCTCGATAACAGTGGGATTAGCGACAGGAGGTGGATTCCACAGGGATAATCCCTTCTCAATATCGGTTTCGGCCAATGACTCCAGTTCATCTTCATTAAAAGGCACGAGGGAATGGCCGGGGCGGGCAGACGAGCTAAATAATGGATTGGCCCCCCACTCAGCGAGTTGCTCGGGGCGGATTTCTAGCCCGCTGCAGGCAATCTGCCTTAAAATATGGTTCATGCCTTGTAAGAAGAAGGGGTAAGCCTCACCTTCAACACTGGTAGCGAAGTCGCTCGAGCTCTTGTAATCTTCGATGATTTGTCGTCTTTGTTCTTCACTGGTCAAAGAGCCGGTTTCCGTTAGCTTTTGTTCGAGACCGGTGATCGTGGCATTAGCAGCTTCCAGGTCATTTTGGCAAGCGCGCAGTTCTCGACGCACCCCAGCTATGTTATTTAAGGATGTTTCCTCGGATTTCTTGGAAAGGCTTAGCTGGGATTCCAGAGATTTTTTCTCAGCTTCAATTTGGGAGAGCTCGGTCACCTTGCTCGTAAGGGATTCCTCGGTACTCTTGAGGTCAGCTCGGATGCAGTTAATTTTTTCCTCTAGGGCGTTCTTCTCAGTGGCCAGAGTGTCTTTCTCGGCAGTAAGAGTGTTGTTTTTGTTGAGATTGGTGAGCAAGCGTTCGTACATCAAAATTGACTTGTTGGCAATCTGTCAAAAAAGTTACAGTTCAAAAGAGAGAAAAAGGAAAGGAAAATAAGCGGTAAGAAGAAAGTGTTACCTCGGTCATGCACATTCCCATCTCCCCGATCAAAACCGAGCTCGCTTGATCGGCGTACTTCTTTTGGACTCCACTGTGGTGAAGCCGTTTCATTAAACCAAGTCCGGTGAGTGGCACGAAACCACTTTTTTGTGTATGGCGATGTTGTGGAGATGCGGTACATTGGCGAGTTCCCTAATGAGGCGGCGGCTTTGGGTGGTCGTCGGGCATGGAAGCCTTCCTTACCGGAGGGAGTTGGGGAGTACTTTCTTCGACTATAGCCTTGTCTGCCTGGCGTCTGTTCCTCCTCGGGCTTTCAGTTGGCTCGACATTGATGATAGGTGGGGAGACGTTTACTGCTTCTCGTACATCAGGTATTGGGATAGAAGCTGCTGCAGGTTGACTGGGCTCGGGTTGATGGCGTTTTGTTGCTCGGCTAGAAGTGTTGGCCGGGACCGTCGGAAGATTGATAGCTGGCTGGGTTGACAAATGTTTAGCTCGCTTGTTGGAGCTCTTCTTCGCAGCTTGCATAAACTTGGTAACATCTGTTAATTGCCTCATATCTGTGTAAGATAAAATGAATGTAAACCGGGGAAAAGCATAGATTTGTAAAGTAATCAAAAAAGGATGATGAAGTAAGATGCAGTTGAGATGTAACCAGTCAGCGAGAAAGAAGGTCGGCAGAGAGCTCCGGCGCGAGCACATTCCTCGCACTCACTAGGGAATTTCTTCCCATGGCAAGAGCCCCAGTATGGATGGGGAGTTTCTCGATCGAGAACAACTCGGGGTTCAACTCCTTCAATGGGTAGGTAGGAAATCCCAGCGGATCGTAGAAGACCAAGGTCGGAAGTAAGAACTCGCCAGTCAAGCACAAAATCCTGTCCAGCTCGCCCTTCTCTTGCTCCCAGTAGATTCCTGAAAGCTTTAACTATTCGAGGTTCTCCAGCTCGGTAGGCGTGTTTGTCGTGCTCAGGAAGTCCGTAGTCGCTGATGTAGGGTGCAAAGGGCCAGCCAATGCTCGATTCAACGAGCAAAGCCTTCGAGACCCAACCATCGACCTTGTTGGGACCATCAGTAAGGAGTTTGAAGAACCCGTGGTTTGAACGGCTATTGATGCGACCAGTTTTCTTGTCAAGGGAGAGAAGGAAGAATTTTCGGAATAAAGTCATATCGGGTTCGAACCCGAGTGGCCAAGCAAGCTTCTGATGAATGACACTAGGAACCTAACAGTGGTTAAAGTCAAGTCGCAGGGGAGAGTATTGGATGCATTCATTAATTTGACCATAAACGGGTCGAGAGGGAGACGAAGCCCGACTTGAAAGAAGTCGAAATAAAATACCATTTTGTCTCCTTGAAAGTTGTGGCCTTCGTTGTCTATGTCTAAGTCAAAAGCGCGGACTCGGTAAAGTTTGGGGTTTATTCCTAGAGAGTAGAACCAGGTACTGACCTCTTTCTCAGAATTTAAATCTTCCCACCTAATTGAAGGAGAAGAGTACGAAGGGGCAGGAACGAACAAAGTTTGACTTGGCCCGGGTGGTTGGTCGTTTAAACGAGGAAGATTATCTGCTCGCTCGGTTTCACAAGGGATTTGGGGGCCACTGTTCACTTGTTGCTCGCTTAATAGTACGGGTTTTCGTCGGCGAGTAATTAATGGAGCCACATCTTGCTCGCTCTCTTCAGAAGATGAGGTCGAGGACAGAGGCATTTCTTCTGGAGCTCCATGGTCGTAGCTCCGACCTTCAATTTCGGAGACAGTTTCTTCGCTAGACATCCTACAGGAAGAGGAATCGAGAAGTGCAGGTTAGACATTGATTGGGTGAAGTACGACAAAAGAGAAATTGACTGTGGTAAGCGAGGTTGTGAGATCGACAAGCGAGTGTACCGATCACGGGTTTCTCGATTCCCTCGGTCTGGATTGAAAAGGGCTGATAGTTTGTGAAGAGCAAAGGGGATTGGATTTTGGTCTATTACATCAACGGGATGAACAGTTCGTAGAAAAGTAGAAAAGGGGTTTAAATAGCATAAACCCTAATTCAGAATTTAAAAGAAGAAAATGCAGTGGGAAAATGAGGAAGGAAACGTGAAATACCTGGAAGTTTTGGAGAATCTTGATTTTGCTTCCGAAAGTCTTGAGAGGGATTGAATCCGGGAATTGGTTCTTGATGAGAATCTGCAGAATCCTTAGTTTTGTTCTTTTTTCCTTCAAGCGTCTACGAATTGTATAGAGCGTAAAGTTGTAGAAAGAGGAGGATTCAACCTTTTATACTCAACAAAACCGCCGGTTGAGGGTTCAAATCATTGGGCTCAAGCACGAGGCGCGGTGACGGCGCGGTGACGAGCGGCAAGATTTAATAGGGCATAAGGAATCGGGCACGCCTTTTTCAATAAACGCTTTAAGCGACTCTTTCACACTTTTTGCCGCCTCGACTCATGATTTGGCTCCAAGATTATTCGAGGGAAGTGTGCTTTCAATTTTTTGGGTTCCTCCTCGTCACGAGCATGAATACTCGGTAAGACAAGGAGTTGGGGGCTACTGAGCTGCTTGGCCCAATAGGCCCAAGCCATGAGTCACGTGTCAAGCATGTGTTTCCTCCGAGCAAGCGAGCAAAGGTTTTATGCGAGCAAGCGGGCAAAACTTTAGTTTCTAACAGGTAAGTTACTTGCGAGATGGGGGCTCAGCTAACGAGCGAAACCGATACACGAGCATGGTTACTCGTACTCGTCAACGAGAGCCACCATCAGTTGAGGACATTCATGTCCGGGAAAGATCAAGGTGTTAGCCGAGGGTGGTTACATCCGAGCAAGAATTCTAGCCAGTGATAATGACCGGGAAATTCTCTAGCTAATCCGTTGTCATTAGTGGGCTAGTTAATGCGTTTCCATTAAAAGCCATGACCGTTTGTGGGATAGTTAATAACATTTATGGGCGGTTAATGGAGATCATGGGCAGTTAATGTCAATGATGGGCAGGTATTTATGGTTATTGGCGGTTATGCCTTCCGGCGCATATAAAAGCTTGGCAAAATGATGGAGAGAGGTATGCGCAATCTAATTCTCTAGCCAAAACTCTGCCAAATTGCTTACTCTTTTGTTAATCCGTATTCGATTCACACGGAGGCCTGCAGGAGTGCCCCCGCCCGCCCACGCTTGTTCATTGGTATTGCAGAGTTGGGCTTTGAGGATCTACGTACACGTTGAAAGCCAGGTGTACGGATTGGGCTTATTTGGTGCCTCCAGATTTCTTAGACGTATCAGTTGGTTCCGCTGCCGGGGGTAGAGTTTTTGCGGCATTAAGATTCACTTTCGATAGATATTGATATCTCTTAGTTGTAACAATGGCGGAGAACGGAGTCAACGGTGGTAGTGGCAGCCGTAGAGAGGAGGTGCATCAGAATCCCAGCTTTAATCAAATGGCTGGGAATAATGTTCCACCACCTCATGACGCGCGCCATCAGCTTAACCAAAGGCGTGGGGTTGATTCGCTGGCTAGAAGTGCTGAGGCAGCAGTTGGGTTAGTACACGAGTTTCGCGAGGAAGCTTTACGACAGCGAGCTATTTATTTGGGCCAGATGCATCAGCTCAACCTGCAGTTGATAGCGATGGGCAAGCCACCATTGCCCATCGAATTAGATCCATTACCAGCTTTGTCAGCTCCTAGCCAGGTGGCAGGTGTTTCTCGCACTGGTGGTAATCGGGCGAATCCCTTGGTTGTTTATTCTCAGCCGTGAGTCCAAGGCTCTAAACAACGCGAGCAACCGGAAGGTAGCAAGGCCAGTCACAAGGTTGTTCCCAGTGTTCACTCAAGGCTGGGACCGCGAGTTGGAGAGGATTCGGCTCAATCACGTCGTCGTCGACGTTCACCTTCACCACCAAGGTCACATGCCCGCAGATTTCGTTCACCTTCACCGCGGCGATCTCGCGCTCATAGTCGTCCTTCCCGATCGCCAAGGGGCTCCTATGTTCGCCGACGTAGAACTCCCTCACCTAAGCGAACTCATCATTCTCATTGCTCTCAAGGAAAAAGGGACGTGCATCGCCGGCCGAACAAGCCGCACAATTGGGCGCCCCAAAGTTCAGTGGCGCAGTCGGGGTTCCTCAAGCCGGTTATGGGATTCCCCACAGCCCCTCCAATGCGTGGTACGCCTCGGCTCGGGGTGGTTTGCCTACAACCATAAACATGCATGATTTTGAGGAGTTGAAGAAGCCGGATGGAAGCCCGGGAGCAAGGCAAGGCTTTAGATGGCAATTTCTTGGTACATCCGGCCAGCTCCATGGATCGAGAATGCTCCACCAAAGACCGGCTGATATTTCCAAATATTAAGGAGTATACGGGCAAGACCAAGGCCAGGGATTGGTTAATGTCTTTTGAGTCGCAAATCGGCCTGGTGACCTCAGATGAGGCGTTGAAGATTAGGGATTTTGTGGGCGCGTTGCAAGGCAAAGCTCTAGCTTGGATGGGGGCATTGCCACGACGTTCGATTAACAATTGGGCGGACTTGCGAGCAAAGTTCTTGGCTGATTTTGGGATGGCTGGTACATTGGCGAAGATAAGGGCCGACTTGTCCAAGGTTAAACAGGGCGCACATGAGTCAACGGCGAGCTACCTTGAGAGGTTTACCAAGGTCCTAGAGCAAGTTCCTGGTCTGACCGAGCAAGAGGTAACATTGTGCTTTAAAACTGGATTGCTGGAAGGTGAAGGTGGTTTGCGGTCAGAGTTAAGTATGCGCGAACCGAAGACACAAGCAGAGATGCTCATGCGAGCACAAAAATGGTGTGCCGGGGAGACGGCGAAAAAGGAGAAGTAAAAGGAGAGTATCGAAGCTGTGGGAAATGCAAAGGGAAATGGCCAGACAGGAAGTGGAGGCTACAACAAAAGCAAGTCTCGTTATGATCGGTCGAAGGAGTTTCTTCGTGAATCAGACTTGACCCCGCTCAACACGCTGCGCGAAGACATTATGTATGAGATAAGGAACGAAGCTTCCTAACCCACCTCGCATGAATCCAAATGCCGCCAAGCGAGAGGATCGACAAAGAGGTGTGCTTATCATGATGATTATGGGCATACTATTGAGGAATGTTGGCCGTTGAAGAAGGCCATTCGTGTTGATTAATGAGGGCGGCTAGATCGCTTAAGCGAGATGGAGGCAATAGAGGGAATGCTCTTAGGCGAGAAGCCCCACCGATCAGGGGGGGTAATAAATGTTATAATGGATGAGGAGCTCACTCCGACACAGCTTGGGAAGCAGATCTATTCTTTGTCCAAAGTGGTGGATCGACCGCCTACTTTGCAAGATGGTGAACAGTTATTCGCTTTACTCAGAGCGAGCCGGGCGAGTAGTGTGGCAGCAAAGAGCAATCCTTGATTGTCTCGCAAGAAGTTGATGGCCGGGTCGTGCACATAATTTTGGTAGATACGTGAGCATGCCGGGACGTGATGTACTATTCTTGCTTCCAGCGGCTGGAATTGAGTGATGATCGTTTGAAGCCGTATCCTGGGGCATTAGAAGGTTTTACAAATCATAAGGTCCCTGGCCAAAGGCACCCGAGCTAGAGGTGTTTCGGTGAGGGAAGCAAGACCGAGTGAAAAGATTACCTTCATGGTAATCGACTTGAAATCTCCTTACAATATAATTTTGGGTGTACCGAGCATGGCCAAATTTCAGATCGTGGCGTCAATCCCGCATCAGCGAGCTAAGTTCTATACCGACCAAGGAGTTGGTGCCGTGCCGCTGAAGCCACCGAGAGCAAGGCTCGAATATGTGCGAGATACCCAAAGGAAAAAGCGTAAGTTGACCTCGAGGATGGCGAGCGTAAGATTACCGCCGCCAATAAGGAAACTTCACATGTGACCGCCGGACCATCGCGTGGCAATGGTGCAAGAGGATTTGGAGATGGTTGCAGCTCTATGCCGACATTGAAGCCTGGGAGCAGAGTCAAAGCGGCGTATACGGCAATGATTGTTAGCCAGCCGATATTGAGACCATCTTTGCCGACGCTGCGCCGGAGCAAGTTGAGCGAGAAGAGGTGGCCGAGGAAGGTGTTAGTAATCCTTTGCCGACATTGACGTCGGGGGGATTTGAGAAGCTGAAGGAGGTCGTTGAGCTTGGGGACGAACCTTTGCCAGCATTGATATCAGAAGACCCAGCTGAGGCCATGGATGTAGATCAGCTTGACAAAGTCGAAGATCGAGCTGAGAAGGATGAGAAGGTGGAGTGTGACACGCTCCAAATGCGAGACGAGCCAGAATTTACGGCTCAAGACGAGCTTGAAGAGGTTATTATTAATTCTGCTTATCCCGAGCAGAAGATAAAGATTGGTAGGGCTTTGACAGCAGAGGCGAGAGCAAGCTTGATCAAGCAATTACAAGACAGCCTTGATGTTTTTGCCTGGCGACCAGAGGATATGCAAGGGGTAAGCGAGACTATGGCCCTGCATCATTTAAATGTTGATCCCGCTTTTCGACCAATCCAGCAACGACCTCGAGTTTATTCGGTGGAAAAGGATCAAGCCATTAAGGAAGAGGTCGAGAAGCTGCTTAAGGCGGATATTATTGAGGAGATACATTATCCAACCTGGTTGGCTAATGTGGTTATGGTGAAGAAGTCAAATGGAAAGTGGCGGATGTGTGTTGATTTCACGGATTTGAATAAAGCTTGCCCGAAGGATTGCTATCCTCTGCCGAGAATTGACAAGCTGGTGGATGCCATTGCAGGGTTCGAGCTCCTTAGTTTTATAGATGCCTACTCTGGGTATCACCAGGTGAAGATGAATGAGAAGGACAAGGCTCTAACAGCTTTCCGAGCAGCAGGGGGGTTGTACTGTTATAAGATGATGCCTTTTGGCTTGAAAAATGCTGGAGCTACTTACCAGAGGATGGTGAATAAGGTGTTCAGTTCGCAGCTCGGGAGAAATGTTGAAGCCTATATTGATGACATGGTAGTCAAGACTAAAGGGCGTGAGCATGCAGAAGACTTGGGCGAGACCTTTGCTAATCTCAGGAAGAACAATATGAAGTTGAACCCGAGCAAATGTGTGTTCGGGGTAAAGGCTGGCAAGTTCCTCGGGTTCATGGTGACTGAGAGGGGAATCGAGGCCAATCCTGAGAAAATAAAGGCATTGGTCACTATGAAACTTCCTCGCTGCGTTAAGGATGTGCAGAGGCTTAACGGCAGGGTGATTGCTCTAGGAAGGTCCATCTCAAGGTCGGCAGAGCGGTGCTTGCCTTTCTTCAAAGTTCTTCGGGGTAACAAAGGGTTTGAATGGACTCCCGAGTGCCAGAAAGCTTTCGAAGACTTGGTGAAGTATTTGGGAAGTCCACCTTTGCTGAGCAGCCCGGTTTTTGGTGAAAAGTTGTTTGTTTATCTAGCAGCTACCGAGCAGGCGGTAGCCGCTGTTTTGGTTAGGGAGGAATGCAATGTACAAAAGCCTGTCTATTATGTTTCAAAATCCCTCACTGATGTAGAGGGAAGATATTTTAATGCAGAGAAGTTGGCTTACTCGCTTGTTGTTGCTGCTCGGAAACTTCGAGCTTATTTTTCTGCACACTCGATTGTTGTGTACACTAATTTGCCTTTGAGAAAGATTTTGCACAAGCCAGACACTTCTGGTCGTTTACTCACTTGGTCGATTGAGCTAACCGAATTTGATATTGACTATCAGCCTCGGCGAGCAATCAAGGCTCAAGCTTTGGCAGATTTTGTGGTTGAAACAAGCTTCAAGGAGTCTGGCGAGGAAAAAGTAGCGGGTAAAACAGCAACGATGAGCAATGCAAGTCCAAAGCCGAGACCAGAATATTGTTGGGAACTTCATGTTGATGGTTCAGCTAGCCGATTTGGGAGTGGTGCTGGTTTGGTGTTAGTCCCACCAGAACAAGATGTAGAATTTGAGAAGGCACTGCGCTTCAAATTTCCAGCTTCCAACAATCAGGCCAAATATGAAGCTCTGATTGCTGGGCTCGAGCTCGCACAAGACATTGGAGTGCGTGCAGTGGTTGTATATTGTGACTCCCAATTGGTGGTGAATCAAGTCAAGGGCGATTATGCAGTACATCATCCGATCTTGGTTCGTTATTATGCAATGGTAAAGGAAATTTTAAAGGACTTTGATTACTGGGAATTAGTGAGAATTTCCCGGGAAGAGAACATGCGAGCAGATTACCTGTCGAAGATGGCTGAGGATGAAATTCAATCTTTACATCCTGGAGTCATGATCGAGCATCTGGAGGTTCCTGTCATTGAGAAGGAGGTGGTTATGGATATTGAGCCGGCTACAAAATGTTGGATAGATGACCTTCGGGCCTACATCGAGCAGGGGGTGTTACCTGAAGACAAAAAGGAAGCTAGAACCATCCAAAAACGGTCATGTCGTTATCTTGTTTTGGACAATATTCTGTACCGGAGATTTTACACCCGACCTCTGTTGAGGTGTGTGCGACCAGGGATGACGGAAGGAATTTTGGGCGAAGTGCACGAAGGCAAGTGTGGAGGTCATCCTGGTCAACGGTCATTAGCCAAGAAAGTGTTAGCAGCTGGATTCTATTGGATAACACTGCGACGGGATGCCGAGATGTATGTTCATCGATGTGACAAGTGTCAGCGTTATGCCGATATTCCGCGCTTACCATCTACCGAGCAGACCCCTGTTATAGCTTCATGGTCGTTTGATATGTGGGGAAAAGACTTGATTGGTCCTTTTCCCGTAACTCGCTCGAAATTCAAGTATGCAGTGGTGGCTGTCGATTATTTTACTAAATGGGTGGAGGCGAAACCTTTGGCAACCATAAGTGAGGTAAATGTTATCGACTTTGTTCATGAGCACATATGGTGTCGGTTTGGAGTCCCGCGAGCAATTGTTTCCGATCATGGGACTCAGTTTTCAGAAAAGTTCACTAAGACATGTGAGCAAATGAGGGTGAAGCATTGGCAATCATCTGTGGCGTATCCACAAGGCAATGGGCAGGCCGAAGCAGCAAATAAACAAATCTTGCACGTCTTGAAGAGGAATCTGGAAGAAAAAGCAGGAAGATAGGTAGACGAGCTGCCTTCAGCCTTGTGGGCGATTAGAACGACAAGAAGGGGTCCAACAGTGAAACAACCTTCTCTTTAGCTTACGGGTCCGATGCTATGGCTCCAGAGATGTACTTGCCCACTCATAGGGTTTTAAACTATAATGTTGAGTCTAATAACACAACTCGACCGATTTGGATCCGTTGGAGGAAAAACGGTTAGAAGCCAAGATGAGAATGGCAAATTATAAGCGAGCAAAAGCTCACCACGATAAAAGGGTTCGTGGTCGATCGCTTGTCGGGGGATTGGGTCCTTCGTAGAAATTGAGGCAACGGGTCATCGAAATGAGTGGGGAAAGCTGTCACCAAATTGGGAAGGTCCTTTTCAGATTTGAAGGATCATTAAGGAAGGCACTTACATGTTGCAAACAGAGGTTGGTGACGAGTTAAAACATCCATGGCATGCGGATCATTTGAAGAAATACTATTGGTAATTGATTTGCAATATGTAATTCTTTGATCCTTTTTCTTATGGCAATTAATAATGGTGAAACTCGATTGTCTTTTCAACTTTATGTTTGGAAAGTTGGTCTTCGAGTTGGTTTTTGTTGTTTTCTCGATTATTCTCTTTATCGAGCATGAGTTTTTTCTTGCTCGTTTAAAGAGTTGGTGTTCGAGTTAAATGTCTCCTCAATTGTGTCTTTTTCGAGCATAAAGGGCTTTATGTTCTAAAAGGTTTGAGGAGAGGCTTCCCGGTTCTCGATTATTCTCTTTTTACGAGCATAAAGGGCTTTATGCTCGTAAAAGTTGGTGTTCGAGCGGGATAACTTGGCTAATAGTGATCGCCTTTGTCCGAGTAAAGGATTAACTTTGCTCGAGGAAAACTTACATAAGGCTGTCATTCAAAACTTATGAAAAGCGAGTAGAAGTATTACAGACATAAAAATTAAATTGTTTGTGAGACAAGGCACGGAGGCCAGAAAGGCACGCAGGCCATTGTTGTGTTTTCACGCAGGGGCAGCATTGTTGTCATTTGTAGAGGGAGCAGGTTCCTCGGTTCCTTCAGTTGTCTCCAGGATCGTGACTTCATCATCGGCTTGGTCTTGAGCATTGTCAGTGATTGATGGGGGAGCTTGAGACCCCCAGATCTGTGTCATGAGCTCAATAACAGTGGGATTAGCGACAGGAGGTGGATTCCACGGGAATAATCCCTTCTCAATATCGGTTTCGGCCAATGACTCCAGTTCATCTTCATTAAAAGGCACGAGGGAATGGCCGGGGCGGGCAGACGAGCTAAATAATGGATTGGCCCCCCACTCAGCGAGTTGCTCGGGGCGGATTTCTAGCCCGCTGCAGGCAATCTGCCTTAAAATATGGTTCATGCCTTGTAAGAAGAAGGGGTAAGCCTCACCTTCAACACTAGTAGCGAAGTTGCTCGAGCTCTTGTAATCTTCGATGATTTGTCGTCTTTGTTCTTCACTGGTCAAAGAGCCGGTTTCCGTTAGCTTTTGTTCGAGACCGGTGATCGTGGCATTAGCAGCTTCCAGGTCATTTTGGCAAGCGCGCAGTTCTCGGCGCACCCCAGCTATGTTATTTAAGGCTGTTTCCTCGGATTTCTTGGAAAGGCTTAGCTGGGATTGCAGAGATTTTTTCTCAGCTTCAATTTGGGAGAGCTCGGTCACCTTGCTCGTAAGGGATTCCTCGGTACTCTTGAGGTCAGCTCGGATGCAGTTAATTTTTTCCTTTAGGGCGTTCTTCTCAGTGGCCAGAGTGTCTTTCTCGGCAGTAAGAGTGTTGTTTTTGTTGAGATTGTTGAGCAAGCGTTCGTACATCAAAATTGACTTGTTGGCAATCTGTCAAAAAAGTTACAGTTCAAAAGAGAGAAAAAGGAAAGGAAAATAAGCGGTAAGAAGAAAGTGTTACCTCGGTCATGCACATTCCCATCTCCCCGATCAAAACCGAGCTTGCTTGATCGGCGTACTTCTTTTGGACTCCACTGTGGTGAAGCCGTTTCATTAAACCAAATCCAGTAGTGGCCTAGAAACCACTTCTTTTGTGTATGGCGATGTTGTGGAGATCTGGTACATTGGCGAGTTCCCTAATGAGGGCAGCAGCTTTGGGCTGGTCGTCGGGCATGACGAAGCCTTCCTTCTGCCAGGAGGGGAGTTGGGGAGTACTTTCTTCGACTATAGCCTTGTCTGCCTGGCGTCTGTTCCTCCTCGGGCTTTCAGTTGGCTCGACATTGATGATAGGTGGGGAGACGTTTACTGCTTCTCGTACATCAGGTATTGGGATAGAAGCTGCTGCAGGTTGACTGGGCTCGTGTTGATGGCGTTTTGTTGCTCGGCTAGAAGTGTTGGCCGGGACCGTCGGAAGATTGATAGCTGGCTGGGTTGACAAATGTTTAGCTCGCTTGTTGGAGCTCTTCTTCGCAGCTTGCATAAACTTGGTAACATCTGTTAATTGCCTCATATCTGTGTAAGATAAAGTGAATGTAAACCGAGGAAAAGCATAGATTTGTAAAGTAATCAAAAAAGGATGATGAAGTAAGATGCAGTTGAGATGTAACCAGTCAGCGAGAAAGAAGGTCGGCAGAGAGCTCCGGCGCGAGCACATTCCTCGCACTCACTAGGGAATTTCTTCCCATGGCAAGAGCCCCAGTATGGATGGGGAGTTTCTCGATCGAGAACAACTCGGGGTTCAACTCCTTCAATGGGTAGGTAGGAAATCTCAGCGGATCGTAGAAGACCAAGGTCGGAAGTAAGAACTCGCCAGTCAAGCACAAAATCCTGTCCAGCTCGCCCTTCTCTTGCTCCCAGTAGATTCCTGAAAGCTTTAACTATTCGAGGTTCTCCAGCTCGGTAGGCGTGTTTGTCGTGCTCAGGAAGTCCGTAGTCGCTGATGTAGGGTGCAAAGGGCCAGCCAATGCTCGATTCAACGAGCAAACCCTTCGAGTCCCAACCATCGACCTTGTTGGGACCATCAGTAAGGAGTTTGAAGAACCCGTGGTTTGAACGGCTATTGATGCGACCAGTTTTCTTGTCAAGGGAGAGAAGGAAGAATTTTCGGAATAAAGTCATATCGGGTTCGAATCCGAGTGACCGGCAAGCTACAGTGAATGACACTAGGAACCTAACAGTGGTTAAAGTCACGTCGCAGGGGAGAGTATTGGATGCATTCATTAATTTGACCATAAACGGGTCGAGAGGGAGACGAAGCCCGACTTGAAAGTAGTCGAAATAAAATACCATTTTGTCTCCTTGAAAGTTGTGGCCTTCGTTGTCTATGTCTAAGTCAAAAGCGCGGACTCGGTAAAGTTTGGGGTCTATTCCTAGAGAGTAGAACCAGGTACTGACCTCTTCCTCAGAATTTAAATCTTCCCACCTAATTGAAGGAGAAGAGTACGAAGGGGCAGGAACGAACAAAGTTTGACTTGGCCCGGGTGGTTGGTCGTTTAAACGAGGAAGATTATCTGCTCGCTCGGTTTCACAAGGGATTTGGGGGCCACTGTTCACTTGTTGCTCGCTTAATAGTACGGGTTTTCGTCGGCGAGTAATTAATGGAGCCACATCTTGCTCACTCTCTTCAGAAGATGAGGTCGAGGACAGAGGCATTTCTTCTGGAGCTCCATGGTCGTAGCTCCGGCCTTCAATTTCGGAGACAGTTTCTTCGCTAGACATCCTACAGGAAGAGGAATCGAGAAGTGCAGGTTAGACATTGATTGGGTGAAGTACGACAAAAGAGAAATTGACTGTGGTAAACAGGTTGTGAGATCAGCAAACAGGGTACTGATCACGGATTTCTCGATTCCCTCGGTCTGGATTGAAAAGGGCTGATAGTTTGTGAAGAGCAAAGGGGATTGGATTTTGGTCTATTACATCAATTGGATGAACAGTTCGTAGAAAAGCAGAAAAGGGGTTTAAATAGCATAAACCCTAATTCAGAATTCAAAAGAAGAAAATGCAGTGGGAAAATGAGGAAGGAAACGTGAAATACCTGGAAGTTTTGGAGAATCTTGATTTTGCTTCCGAAAGTCTTGAGAGGGATTGAATCCGGGAATTGGTTCTTGATGAGAATCTGCAGAATCCTTAGTTTTGTTCTTTTTTCCTTCAAGCGTCTACGAATTGTATAGAGCGTAAAGTTGTAGAAAGAGGAGGATTCAACCTTTTATACTCAACAAAACCGCCGGTTGAGGGTTCAAATCATTGGGCTCGAAGCACGAGGCGCGGTGAACGAGGCAGCATTTAATAGGGCATAAGGAATCGGGCCTGCCTTTTTCAGACTGGCGGCTGGCGGCTGACGTTTCACACTTTCAATAAACGCCTCTTTAAACGACTCATGATTTTCCGCCTCTTCAGATTTTTGGCTCCAAGATTATTCGAGGGAAGTGTGCTTTGAATTTTTTGGGTTCCTCCTCGTCACGAGCATGAATACTCGGTAAGACAAGGAGTTGGGGGCTACTGAGCTGCTTGGCCCAATAGGCCCAAGCCATGAGTCACGTGTCAAGCATGTGTTTCCTCCGAGCAAGCGAGCAAAGGTTTTATGCGA
Organism: Codonopsis lanceolata; assembly: GCA_013146195.2. Lineage (NCBI taxonomy): Eukaryota > Viridiplantae > Streptophyta > Magnoliopsida > Asterales > Campanulaceae > Codonopsis > Codonopsis lanceolata. Next base: position 129,378,830 of record CM028377.1, read on the forward strand.
GCAAGCGGGCAAAACTTTAGTTTCTAACAGGTAAGTTACTTGCGAGATGGGGGCTCAGCTAACGAGCAAAACCGATACACGAGCATGGTTACTCGTACTCGTCAACGAGAGCCACCATCAGTTGAGGACATTCATGTCCGGGAAAGATCAAGGTGTTAGCCGAGGGTGGTTACATCCGAGCAAGAATTCTAGCCAGTGATAATGACCGGGAAATTCTCTAGCTAATCCGTTGTCATTAGTGGGCTAGTTAATGCGTTTCCATTAAAAGACATGACCGTTTGTGGGATAGTTAATAACATTTATGGGCGGTTAATGGAGATCATGGGCAGTTAATGTCAATGATGGGCAGTTATTTATGGTTATTGGCGGTTATGCCTTCCGGCGCATATAAAAGCTTGGCAAAATGATGGAGAGAGGTATGCGCAATCTAATTCTCTAGCCAAAACTCTGTCAAATTGCTTACTCTTTTGTTAATCCGTATACTGATTCACACGCCGGAGGGCCTTTGCAGGGAGTGCCCCTGCCCAGTTCACGTTTGTTCATTGGTATTGCAGAGTTGGGCTTTGAGGATCTACGTACACGTTGAAAGCCAGGTGTACGGATTGGGCTTATTTGGTGCCTCCAGATTTCTTGGACGTATCAACTATAATATAAAAATCATGTTTATTAATAAATTGAACATGCGAAATTAGAGATAATTATTCTACTATGATTTTAAATGTTAAAATATTGATGTATATTCATGCATCGTAATAATTAATAACATATTTTATTGGCTATTTAGTAGATGTATATGTCAAATGATTCTTATACAACACACAATGATTCATAAGTAGGGGTGTAAATCAGAACCACCGAACCGAACCAAACCAAACCAAATCGATTTGGTTCGGTTTTGGTCGAAGACGGTTCGGTTTCGGTTTCAAGAATTGGAAAACCACGCGGTTCGGTTCGGTTCGGTTCACGGTTTTTGGTATCGAACCAAACCAAACCGAACCGAACCAAAACACCCTATATATTTTTATTTATTTATTATATAATATATTATATTACATTTATTAACGATTTTGAACCTTTGATTTATTCATTATATATATATATATATATAGACGGACACTAAACCAAACAAAATCTTGATTATTGGAGAACTATTATTTTTCCATTGTTTGTGTTTATTTTAGAATTTGTATTGTTTTATTTATGATAATTTGTTGTTAGTAGATTATTTCCTAATTTTGATGTTAATTCCAAGTTAAAATATTATTTTTATTGTTATTTTTAATGTTGGTTAATTTAATTAAAAATAATTTATATAAACTACAAAACCCAACCAAACCAAACCAAATCGAGTGGTTCGGTTCGGTTTGGTTCCAAGTCTTACTCAGTTCGGTTCGGTTTGAGATTTTTGGAACCACTAAGAGGCGGTTCGGTTTGTGGTTTTGGCATAAACCAAACCAAACCGAACCACTTACACCCCTATAATCATAAGTACCAAATTAAGTACGTGATATCATTTTAATCATATTTCATTATATGTAGAACATTGATACACAAGATGCAATAAGACAGTGCAAACTTTAAAACAAACTTGCAAAATCACGAAAGGATTGAAAACAATTTTGATCTGTAAAAATTCAAAATAATTCGATTGTCATTTCATTATACGTGTTGATCGATTTTCATTTCAAGATATGTGTTCATCTTCTAATTTTGTTTTTTCTATTCATTTTGTTTATATATAGTTTATTTTAAAAATATATATATCGTGCGTTTAACGGACGGGTACAAAAACTAGTTAAGTAATAAAAGAAATGACAATTAATCTCTATAAAAATGTTAATAGTTGAAACGAAAGACGCGTTTTCTTTTCACGGGTAGATTTAAGTATTTAACGTAATTAAACACTTTTTTAAACAAACTTTAAACCTTGCAATTATGGTTCTTTTTTGGATAGTATTTCAATATCTTGGAAAGCAACAAAATTTTAAATTTGCATGGCTGGTCCCACTAGGTATATTTAGGACATGTAGCGAGATTGAAAGAACAGAAGAAGATCATCAATGGAGGGAGAGGTTTATAACTTCATATGTGTGTGGATGGCAATCTTGGTATCTCTCTTCTTTTGTCGCACAATTGGCAAGAACATCCCACAAGGTACAACTAGACTCCTTGCCTTAATTCCAATTATATCCCTCTTTTTCTTTCTTCCTCTCAATCTCACCACCATGCACCTTGGTGGTTTAACCTCTTTCTTCATAGCTTGGCTTGCTAACTTCAAGCTCCTTCTCTTTGCATTTGGTGATGGCCCTTTATCTAATCCTTCAACTGGTCTTCCCATCCAACTATCCCAATTTGTCACCACGGCTTGTTTACCCATCAAGATTTTAAACAAGCCATCTCCTTCAAATCTTGAAAAAGTGACCAATTTTGAAATTAAAGGCAACCCATCTTGTAAAAATTCAGAAAAACCTTCCAATTTCAGTTTTCAAGAATACCCATCTCCCCAAAAGTTACCTGAACAAATTCCCAAGAAAGTCTATAAATCAGTTCTAAATTATGCTACCAAGATTGTGCTAATTTACATGTTAATTATGGTGTATGGAGAAGACATTAATCCATATTTGAAAATGTTCTTTTATTGCTTTCACATGTACTTAATGCTCGAGATCATACTAGCCATGCTTGCTACTCTGGCAAAAACCTTAATTCGAGTCGAGCTTGAGCCACAATTTGATAAACCTTATTTAACAACATCATTACAAGATTTTTGGGGCAAGCGGTGGAATCTTATGGTATCAAGTATCCTCCGAACCACGGTGTTCTATCCGGTCAAATCAATTTCAACCCGTTTGATGATTCCAAAGAAGTGGGCCCAACTAGTTGCGGTTTTGGCCACCTTTTTGGTGTCGGGTCTAATGCATGAGGTGATCTTTTACTACATGGGACGGTTAAAACCCACCGGGGAAATTACATGCTATTTTATGATTCAGGGGGTGGCTGTTGTTATTGAAGGTGTTATCAAAAAAGCTTTTGATGGGAAATTCAGGTTTCACCCGAATGTATCCAGGTTATTGGTATGGGTATTTGTGTTTGCTTCCAGCTTTTGGTTGTTCTTTCCACCATTCTTGCGGTTCAACCCGGAGATTAGAGTATGTAAAGAGACTGTAGCCTTTTTGAAGTTTGTTAGGCATGGTAAACTTATTAGTCCGTACGACGTTTCTTGCCCTTTTGATGTATGATGATGAAAGCCTAAAAGTTTTAAATTTTAAGAGTTAATTCGATGAGTTTTACGCCCAATGGAGGTAATTTAGTTAGACATGAATCAATTATCTTGGGCCAAGACAAAACGATTAAGGCCGTGTTCACATATCTTACTTGATTTGGATTTAATACTAGGGTATTTTTTTTTTTTTTTTTTTTTGAGAAATTGCGCCGGTCAGTTCCCTTTAATAAGTTTTTAGCTGCTTAAGTTCATTATGTTTTTTCTACCGGTAAAAAAACATTTGGAACGAAAAAATGACTTTGTTATTAATGAACCAATTAAATATGTGCTCAGGATCACTTATCCAACACATCACTATGCATCAATCCATCTATCGGAATGCATCAATTTGAGCATCGCGATGAGCGTTACTCAGACAAAATGCATTGAAGTTCAATTGTGATGCAACGAATTTCAATTCCGATCCATCGCAATGTTGTAAATGAAAGAGATATTTACATAAATCATTATCGGATTCAATTTGAATGAAATATTAATGGAAATCAATCAATTAATTTATATTTAATCTATTTGATTCCTACCTTATATACAATATCAAGCAAAATTATGAAACTTTGACTACATATTTATGGAAAATCAATCAATCAATATATATTCAATCTATTTGATTCATATCTTAGTGCTTGTTTGGTAGAACGTTTTGACCAAAACGCTGGTAAAAAACGCAATGTTTTCTCTTAAAAAGTGTTTCAATGTAGCGTTTTAAAACGCATCGTTTTAAAAATGTGCATCGTTTTAAAACGCTCCAATTTAGAGCGTTTTAAAAATGTGTTGTGTTTACAACTATCTTGTTTATAAAAATAGCGTTTTGAAATAGTTTTCCAAACATGTTTATAACAAAAAAATTACATTTTAAAAATGTTGCGTTTTAAAAACGCTGCGTTTAGAAAAAGCTGCGTTTTCAAAACGCTGCACTAGACGAGACCTTAATTACAATATCAAGCAAAGAAATGAAATTTTAATTACATTTACGAAAATCAATCAATCAATTTATAAATGATTATTACATTAATTACAATAGCAATGAAAACAAGAAAACTTTGACTACATATATACCATGAACTTAGTCAGTACAGAATAAGGAATGCGATATAATTATTCATTTACATATGTAATCGCGATGAATGATTTTGTGTACGATCCATGATATTTTGCATTGCAATACATGATTTGTGTATCGCAATACATTATTTTGTCTGTCTTAGTGACTCCCAGGCATGTTTACTATTTAAAAAGGGTGTATCGTATTCTTTTTTCCCCAAACTACATTTTCCAGTTAAAAGAATTATAAGATACTATTGCAGTTGAAAATTGTCCAAAGTAGTCGGGCTCAAAGTTCACCCTTTTTTCTTTATGATTTTCACTTACTTTCACTTTCACTTTCCTTTGTTTCTCTAATTTTTTTATTCTTTATTTCACTTTTACTTTTTTAATTATATTTTTAACGATATTATGTCTAAATGAAAATTATTCTCTTCCTCCTTTGTTTTCCCTTGAACATAATATAGGGTACATGTAGTCTATGCTGTTCCAATTTGTTTGTAATATGAGTAATGTTAGATGTAGCCACCTAAGGACTAATGAGTACTTCATCTACACAAAATGACGTGTACCTTATGTTAATCGAGTTGGCTTTATGTTTTAACCTAAAGTGAAGCTTATAAGATGTAACATCATTTTTGTGCACAAAAATACATACTCATAAATTAACTCTAACTCAATATATATGGATTACAATTTTGTATTGATCAACGAACTTTATTTAGTGATCAGTTTCATATAGCTCAAGCACATATTAGGATGTCCAGGCTCAAACAAGCTTGATTTGCATAAGTCATAAGTATTGTTTAGTAATATACTCCCTCGTTATGGTAAATAGGCTAAAATAGGCTAGCGTACTTTTTAGGGATGTTTCAACTTAAAAGTCCATTTTAAAATTACATTTTTTTTTTCAAATTATGGTTACAATCTTCATAATATTACAACTTTACACTTCACATTTGATATTAGGGAGTAAATTGGGTCGGTCCCCTACAGTAATTATTTAACTACTAAAGTTCACCTTTTTTAAGCAGTAAAAGGCACTTTAGATACAAAAGGACAACTATACCCTTAATTATTTCAACCAAACATGTGTGCTTCCGAGATTAAGTTAAAGATGATGCATGAATTTCAATTTACGATACATGATTTTGATGCATCGCAAAATGAACCAGTACTCATGTCCCTTCATTACCCGTCTTCAGTTAAAGATGATTCATGAATTTTAAATTGCGATGCATGATTTTGATGCATCACATTTTCAATTGGATGCATCGCAAAAGGAACCAAACCTCATGTTCCTTCATGACCCGTCTTCAGTTAAAGGCGATGTATAAATTTGAATTGCGATGCATGATTTTGATGCAAAGGAACTTCAATTGGATGCAACGCAAAATGAACTACGGTTTAAAACTGATGCATCGTAATTGAAAATTGATGCATCAATATTTAAAAAGTGTGTCCAACAACGAACAAATTCTTATTCAAGAATTTCATAGAACAATTTATATGCATAGCAACACAAACACAAAATAAATCTATTTTGAATCACATATTAACAACAAGAATAAGAATAAGAATAAGAAGAATAAGAGAATTGAAATGTTTATTGACAGACTTGGTGGACTAGCACTAGTAATTAATAAGTGCTTTATAGAACTGAACATCGATAGATGAAGAGAAAATAAAGTGGGAAGTTTGGGTGGTGGAAAATAAAATTCAAGGTGAAGACACATGTGTTTTGTTCACCACCATACCTTCAATTCCCAACCTCTGTACTCTTCACATCTTCTACTTGGTGTTATATATTTTTTTCTCTTATACGGGTATTTTAGGAACAATTTAACGAAAGTCGATTTTAGCGGATAAAAAAGAGAGGTACTTAAGCAGTTAAGAATGTGGGAAAAGGGACTGGCCCACAACTTTTGCTTAATATTAACATATTAATTATGTTCAAGTATTTTGTAATTATTATATATTTATGTATCCATAGTCCCTTAATAATTAGACTTTTTAAGTATAGACTTTTTGGGTGGAACCGAAGGAGTAATAGTTACTCCCTCCATTCAGGGTAAAGAGTCCCCGTTTCAAAGTCAACCTTTCTACAAAAATGACACTTTTTGTAGTCCATTAGGAATAAAATGACACTTTGATGTCTTAATTTTTGAAAGTTGACTCATTAAATGAAACATTACAAAATGGAATAGTGGACTCTTTACCCATAACGGCGAAGTATATATCCAAGCATCTGGTTGACTTAGCTCAACTCAGTTCAACTCAACTCGGTTGGACCATGCGGTCCTCGACTCCATTAACATCTCTACTAGGCGGACGCCTAGGTCCCCCGAATTTTTCCACAAAAAAAGGTCCTCTAATTTTAGTTTATATACTTATATAAATAAATCATAAGGCCACATTTTTAAGTGCAGTGGAAGGTCTTGATAATTAATCTCCTATATTAAAACTTTAAGGACAAACCGGGCCGATCCGCTTTACACAATATTCAAACCCAAGCCTTCTATATACTTTTAAACTCGTAAAAGACATTTTTGGGACAAAATGACGAATATACACTAAATGAGCAAAGGTGCGCGTACTGTCCGACTCTCTATGCATCGTGATCCAATAAACTAAGCAACGCGATACGAACAATTTTAAGCAGAGTGATTCTTAATCATGAAACATATGTATTGCTAAATACTAAGTGCATTACAAGCCAATATAGAAAATAAATTACAAACAAGAAAACATGTTGTGATAAAGGGAGATTAAATGATAGCTTCAATGAATGGATGTTCAAACCATCGAAGACTTCCTTTTCCAGTTTGCTTATGGAATGAGGGTGATGAAGCTTATCAAGTCTAGTATTTGTCAATACATGTGTTTCATAGATTTTTCTAGGCTTCTATCAACAAGTAAGACACAAACCTAAGAGCCAAATCGGAAATCCCTCAATTTGCATCGATTTGAAATTGTAGTGCATCAATTTGAAATCTGATGAAATCGATGGAATCCATTTCAAAATCAATGCATCGGGATTTGAATTTAAAGTTAGAGAGAAGGAGAGATATAGAGAGAGAGAGGACTTAAGGAAGAAACCTCTTTACCTCTTCTAGGAGCGGTAGATTAAATAGCTCTATAAGCTGAGCTTTTTTATGTGGAAGCAAATGGATTTTTCCGAAGACCAAGTGGAATTGGTAGGTTGATGTTCTTACCTATGGATCTTGGAATAGCTTTGCATAACAAGATTGGTAATGGGATGAGAGGGTCCGATGTTATTGGAATTGCTTTTTTGCCTTTGGAACTTTGGGAATTCCCTTTACAAGCATAGGTTTTCCGACCAGAAGATAGTATAGGTTTGATTCCTTTATTTGGATCAAGAAGGCTCTTTCATTCAAGATCGTCGTTCTGACCTCCTCTCTTTTTGATAAAGTGATTTCCAACTAGTCTTATAGATACTAAGAAATGGTTCACGTTGAAGGCGAAGCAGGCGAAGAGATATAGGTGATGGGTATTTTAGGAAGAAAGAAACAAAAGTGAACTTATGTGGGGTTTAAAAATGGTACTTGGGCGGTTAGAAATTG